>VZRJ01003181.1:755595-1079805 GCA_013397565.1 Ptilonorhynchus violaceus | reverse complement strand
ACATATATATATATACAAGATATGAATAATATGATATAATTTATATTGTTATATAATAATATAATGATATAAATTAATATTATCATAATATGTGATAAAATATAGATATTTTATATATCTAGTGTATAATATATAATATAATTTATATATGTCCTAGTCTTAATATAATGGGGAGACAGGGGAAAAAAATTTACCTGAGTAAAAGAGGCCCTGTTTTCAGGGATTGTGACTCTCTTCACTCCTTGTGACAATGACTGAAATTGTGATTCCTCGAGAGTCTCTGAAAATCAAAGTTTAAGTGCAAGAGGAATAATTGATCTTTTACGTATGTCTTTAAGAGAAGTCCTACTAATTCCAGCAAGAGCAGAATTTGGCTTTTAATCAGCAGGTTTGGTCCATCTGCAAATAGTCCAATTCCTGCTATTTAACACTTCCAAATAAAAGGTTAGTCATGCTCCAAAAATAATGTAAATGCAACTAAAGGTTAATCTTCCTCTCAGGATTACATTGCCTTAAGGTTACACATGCAATTTCTTTAAAGAAGATGTGTTCAAGCATATGTAACCTGGCTGTGCTTGGAGAAACCTCTGGAAATAGTGATCTAAAGAGGGTAATGTATTATTAATTCCAGAGAATAAAATAGAAAAATAAAGGTAGCTTCCTGACAAATTAAACTGAGATATAACTTGCCTTCTGTACTTTGTTCAAAGGATCTAAGAGTAATTGGCCAGTGATGTGTAGCTCTAGCCATTATATAGAGAAAACTATCATTTAACTAGATTGTGTCTCTTGGAAACTATTCTTAATAAAGGATAAAATGTTTTTGTTCAGCTCCCAGATTGCTACTGGCGAATTATTTACTGTTGTCACGTCCCCTTTACCACCTCAAAATGGCAGTTTAGCTAAACTGAAAGGGATTTGAAATCAGTCTTCACTTCCTAGAGTACCTCCCCACTCACTACTATATGTTCAGGATTGCCTTATACACCGAGACAAAGATTTGCAAGAGATTTTGGAGTGAAGAAGTCTTTTCTTAAATAGCAGAAAAGGTGTCTGCAATATATCATGTAGTCTCACAGGGTTTCTGAAAGTTAAATATTTTTCAAAATGTTTTGAGACTCTGGACATATCGTTTCCTTGGAACTACACCATTTTCATTGCCACACTAAAGCCTTCATTACGTTTTTTCCCCTTGTACATTCTTTTCTGTTATGTAAAATATTTGAGAGGGATTATGAGCGTTATGTAAAATAGCATCTATCTGTCAGCACCCGCAACTTGATAGTAATGTCTGTATGAGCCGAACAGAGAGCATTTTGCAGGTGGCTGTGTGAAATGCTGCTGCACAGAACAGAGCGAGTCCTCCCTAGTTTCAGTGTTCTTGCACAGCTGATTTCAGCTACAACATTCAAGCAAGACTCGCAACATCAGACCATATGTTTGATAACTGAAACATTTGCAGCAGGGCAAAGCCTGCATGTGTGTTGATCACTTGGCTGCTGGGTTCTACATCTGCTGTAACAAAGAAAATACACGACTGGTGCTGCACCTCAGCTAAAAGGAAAATTAGTACTTCTGAAATTATCACAGTCTGACAGATTGCCAGATATTTCAAGGGGTACTGCCAAAATCTGATCAGCAGAGGATCTGGAGCAAGGATAAGCTTTAATGGGGTTGAAGTTCCTTGTTTTACTGAATAGGAAAGCATTGCAGCCATGTATGTCTTTGAGCACACAAAATTGCTATAATGTTCTTTTGCAAAACAGAAAGGAACTGCACAGCATATTATTAAAAAATAACAACTCTTTACCTCTCATAGCACTTTCCTTCTAAGGATTGAAGTATATTTTAATGATTGATAATGAAAGTTCACAATACCCTTCCTAGATTCAGGTAGATGAGGAACTGGGGAGGAAGAAAGTAAAGATACTTGCAAAACTGCATCAGGAACAAAACAAAGATACTGGGAAACCTGAGTTAGTGCTTTCTGGGTATGGGAGGTTGGGGTGGTTTTTTAGTTGTTGTTGTTTGGTTTGGTTTGGTTGGATTTCACTGGGGATTTTTTAGTTAAAAAACCTTATCACAGTTTTTTTACATTTTTCTTTATTAAAAAAATAAAATAAAATTGTAAAAGTGAGATTTGATATCTATTTTTACTACTTTCTACTACNATATACATATATATATATACAAGATATGAATAATATGATATAATTTATATTGTTATATAATAATATAATGATATAAATTAATATTATCATAATATGTGATAAAATATAGATATTTTATATATCTAGTGTATANCGTTTTCAACAGTTTTAAGTCTCTTCATTTTTTCTTTTTTCATTATTTTTTCTTTTTTTTCTTTTTTCTTTTTTTTTCTTTCCTTTTTAATTAATTCAGAGTTTGTTTATAAGGTGAATGAATCTACACTGTATAGTTATGACTCTTTATTTTTTCATTTGTAACAGACACAATTGCCATATGGACTTAAATTTTTATGATGTTCCAGAGATTCCAGAAGACAAGTTCAAGTTCAAGTCTATTTCAGTGTACTTGATTTTACTTAAATTCACTGACATAGTAGTAGAATTCTTCTGACCAGAGAATGATACTGTATACTAGTCCTGAAAATAACTATGAAATACTTGCTTAAAATGTAGAAGTACCTGTTCATACCAATGAAAACAATTTTAAATCACTAGTTTTTCTCTGTAAATATCTCTAAGAAAATTGTTAGCTTAAACATGGGTTTTGAGAGAGGACAGAAATCCTTCTCCTCTTCAGCAATAAAAAGTTGGAGCACTAGGTTGGAGCAGAGTTTAGAAGCCCACCTCATTTTTTTTACAAAGACATATTCTTTTTTTTGTTTTGTTAGATATTTGTCTACCAACCTTTAAAATTCTCTAGTCACAGTGTTTGCATTTTTTCCACGAATTTGATTCCTTATTAAAAAAACCCCAAAAGCAGTAACCAAACCTCCCATTAAAATCTTACTTAGTGTAAATCTTATAATATTTTCTGTGAGCTACAACTTGCTCCCCTCTTGGCTAACAGCGTACTCAGAGCACTTATTGCATTTGTGTTTCATCTTCTCATCCTTACTGGTCCCATTCTTTTGATCCCTCCCTGAACATCACAATGACTAGACTTACACTCAGTGTCCTCTTCTGTCCTCAATAACCCTTCTTGAAGTGGTGCTTTAAAACCAGTACTCCAGCTGAGATTTTATGACTATTCATAGAAAGTGTACTTTGTTTCAAATTGGCCACATGCTTTTTCTTTTCACAAAAAGCCCAACACTGTGGTCAGCCTATGGACAACGAAATCTCCTAAATCTCTTCAAAGCAGTTGTCTAGACAGCTGTTTTCATTTACTGCTTCTCCTCTACACATGAGGCTTTTCACTTTTGGAAGAAATAAGACTAATCAGTATTTACCATCAATAATTTCCTTTTTTGTTATTAGGGCGCGTTTTTCTTTTGAGAATGTTTGCTAATGTAATTGTAGCGAGGGCAGCAATTAAGTATCAAGATGGAGTTATTTTTGATGAAAATTTACTTATGTCTACACATGAAGTCCTGTAGTACTCACACAAAGTTCACACTGGTGAACTTTAATCAACTTCCCTTTCAGGAGAACAAAGATCAAAACCACACTGAAGCGCCAGATGGATACCGCACTTGCAATGAGGGCACAAGCTCCTTCAATACCTTTAAATCTTTTCTTACTAAAATTTAATTTCTTTGTGTCTGGTATTAATTGTGCTACTCATCACTTCCGATGAATATACAGAGAGTTTTGAATCTCTTCATTGCAGAACACCAAGAGAAGGGGTAGTTTGTGATGACTTGTCTGACTTAAACTGAAGTTTGTTCCCTGAGATAAGTTACGAGTGGAATGCTGTTGGGATCTGTGCTGGAATATGTATTGCTTAGTGAAAGGGACTTCTAATTAACTGACAAAGATTGTTGATGATGTAGGACAATTTAGAATAACCAAAACTAAACCTGTTATGAGTTAGTCTGACTCGGCTGACTTACTGACTGGCTTGGCAATGAAATGACAAATGAAATCCAGTGTCATAAATGCAAAATAAGGCACACAGATGAAAACAATCCTGTGAAGCACTAAAATAGTTGGAGTTTTTTTACTTGCTTAAGAAAATGATTTGATGTGTCACTATCAGCTGAAAATTTAGCAATGGTAAAAAATAAACAAAAAAGCTCCAGACTGAACATCAGCAATTATTGGAGAAATTACATGGAGAAATAAACAACATAACTGGACTTCTGAATGAAGCAAAATTCAGGGTATTGCATGCAGTTCTTTCAAAATAGATAAAATAGAGCTAGAAAGATATGGAAAAGCCAGTAAAATGCTGAACTTATGAAAATTCTGATGTATGAATTAAGACTTTGAAAAACAGATGAGGAGAGAGGGAGACTAGTCATGAACAACTTGTAAAAAGAATACATTTTCTCAACACAGAAGCTGTAGGGAGAAGGGTGCAAGCACAAAAGTTTAGTATTTCTTTTAGAGATTTAAATTTTTTTTTCCCCAACAATGTGCAACAGTGATTACTGCAACTCACAGTAACAAACATGTTTATGATTACATGAATGGGTTAAAACCCCAAAATAGACAATTTTCTTGAAGGAAAGCGAGTAGGGGTTATTACACACAAGATGCATTGATCGGGATATGACCTCCCTTCAGGAAAATCCATGTGATACATACCTGTGGGAGCTAGCAAGGTACAGAAAGTCAGCTGCACTCTTTAGGGATCTTTCTGAACCATCAGCTCCTGGCTGCTGCCAATGACGGTGCACCAGGTTAGAAGGACAGTCGTTCACACAGCACTGATTATGCATGACTATTTTTAACTGATAGTCGCAATATTTTGTAACAGGTAGTTTGTTCTAGATAAACAGATTATGATATTCAAGTTCTTCAGAATATTTGTCTAACTAATCTTAATTGTTTAAAGGAGTTTAATCTATACATGGGAAAAGAAGGCATAATGGGTTTATGTTGCCTATTTTTGTGGGAACAGCGGGTATTTGTAGTGAATGATGGCATAAGACAGAAAAAGAGAGAGCCCTTTCTCTAGATTTTTTTCTCCCAAAATAGTGTCTAAATCTGAATCAGGTACCCTGTATGAAGAATTTATGGCCAGATAATATACAGATTACATGAGGCAGCAAACTGTGGAAGAATCAGGGGGAAAATATATGTGCCATAGTTACCTGAGGGAAGGGAAATGAAGGAATTCAGAACATATTTTGGATTTTTGAAATCTCCAGGTATACTGCCATTGGTACTATGGATAATAAAATTCAACCAAACTCATTTTGAGATGGGCAGTTTAATGCATATAGGAATTCCTTAATAAAAGGAATTCCTTTTAATAAAAAATAACTGTTTTACCAATCAGAGAAGATCTCATATTAATGCACAGAAAAAAATTGCTTTGTCCGGCTGATAGCTAACTTTTTCTCTGTTCTAATCACCTTCCTATTACACATGTAGCATTGGGTTCTTTCTCTCAGTGCAAAAGAAATATTCCCCAATTACTGCATATGTCACCAGAACCAAGAACAATGGTACAACTTCTCTGATGGAGCTGAAAGAGTTTTGCAGAAACCTGCTTGGCCAGCAAGTGCTCTTTCTCTCTTCGTAGCTTATTAAGCTCATTATGTAAACATGCAGAATGATATTAAGGAAAGAAATTTAAGACTGAACACAAAGAAAAATTTCCCATGATGATGATTCTCTTAACTTCCTGAGAGAAATATAAAATACATAAAACTGGACTAGCTAAAAGATTGGTAAATGTGACCCAGCAACATCTATCCATCTCTCTTGTATTAAAAGATGATAAGATACCTCGAAGTGTGTTCTTCATTTCTTATTTCTATGATGGCAAGAAACCAGTGGAGTAATGTGCCTGAACCATTGTTCATACACCCTGAGCTACTGCAAAGTGCTTTTTTGTTATCTGAATGAACCCTTGGTGCCTGTGCTACCACACAGTACTCCATTGCCGTGGTAAATGCTAAAGGATATTAAGGCAGTTTGAGGGAAAACAAGACAAGCAGCAATAAAACTCAGTATAAAGTGCGCCTGCCTGATTTGCTAAGCCCAGCCTTCTCTGGAGAGCTACTGCAGCTCCCTCTCTGCTCAGGGAAGGCAGCACAGCCAAGGAAAGAAAGGAAACTGCA
Organism: Ptilonorhynchus violaceus; assembly: GCA_013397565.1. Classification (NCBI taxonomy): domain Eukaryota; kingdom Metazoa; phylum Chordata; class Aves; order Passeriformes; family Ptilonorhynchidae; genus Ptilonorhynchus; species Ptilonorhynchus violaceus. The sequence continues at coordinate 1,073,582 of VZRJ01003181.1, read as the reverse complement.
AAGGAGAATGGGTGAGAAGCAGAAATATGGGTTCCTCTTTTGTGAGGGCCACTTGGTGCGAGATGGCAAGTGGGTGCACAGGCCAGCTGCAGTGGGCATTACTGTTACTCCTATGACAGTGAAATTCTTATCATGAACATGTAACCAATCAAGCTAAGGTTGCTGTCATCTTGTTCTAGAGTCTCCTAAATTATGAGATGCAAAAATTCTAGTCAGGAGTTTATTTAATTTCATCATTGTGACAGATCTTGTCCAAGCTTAGAATTGGCAAGGAATGAAACCTCTTTTAGCAAATTTTTGTATCATTTTTTTCTGAGGACTGGACAAAATACTGTCCCCCTCACCCTAATACTTATTAGCGCATCCTGGGAAATTAGTCTCATAAAGTCTGCTCTTCTTATCCTGTTTTTCCATTTCCCTGATGTAGTATTTTACTCCTTTATTCCCATGAGTAGTGTCTGCAAGGAAGTCGTGGACTGTTATAATTAATTTTTTATTTTTAGTGCCATATATCTAATCAGATCTTAGCTATCTTAGGATATCTTGTTTACTGTGGCACAGTTTTCTAATGGGTTACAGTTATGTAAATGAGAACACACAACTTGTTTAATCTGGCTTGATTTATTCCTCCCAGATCAGTTTAGAATAATAGAAGTAAGCTGCTCATTTTGCATCCACTAGATGCCTCATGGTAAGCTAACACCAGGACTATTTTAATTTGAAATTCATTGCTGTGTCAAGCAGAAAGATGCTTTTATTTAACACAGGAAAACAATTGGATGCCTGAGGCACCTGTGTTCTATTTTCTCATCTGTCATTAATTCACTGTGTCTTAAGCAGTTCACTGAGACCAAGCTGTTTACATTCACTCAGCTAAATATACCTGAATAAACAGCATGATTTTGCAATATTTTAGTGTATCAAAAAATTAAACTTCACCATTAAGTGTTTTCATGTGAATTTAAATTCTTAATTTTTCATAAATTTGGAAAGTTTAGAATGATGATTTTGATTTTTCCCTTGAGTTCAACATTTGTTTCGTGGATATAAAACATCCACATTTTAGGCTGCTTTACGAAATGCTTGGATTTCTTAGAGGATTTAATACCTTCAGATAAAAATGTTCTCTAGAAATAAGATATAGTAATATTCATGGAGAGAGAAAAAAATTATAGAGTGTAGGAAGATGTTGGGAATTAGTAGGAAGTAGTCACTGAGTTCTCTTCATCTACCTCCCTCCTACAAAACCAGGAACTCACATCCTGTTTCCTAATCCATTTGATTGTCATCAGCAATCAAGTTCACTGATTATTTTCTGCTCAGCAATGTTGAATGTTGCATCAGAGCAATACAATCTAGATAATTTTCAGCCAATTCAGTTCCCTGTTATGCATTTCTCCCTTATTTGCATTTGACCAATCCTATGAGCTTACGAATCAGCACAAATTACTATTTTTTTAATGAAATCTAAAAATTTCTAAACCACATTTTTGGATCAGCGACTGGGCTTTGGACTGGGCTGAGACATTGAGTAGTACATTCAGATTCTGCTCGCAACCTTATAGTCTGCATGCATTTGAAAATATTTTCTAAGCTCAGCTATATTTTAAATGAGGATAGTAAAAGTCAAGAATATCTTTAAAGCTTGGGTTCATTCTGCTGATGTTACAAAAATGTGAAATAAAAACACCAAACTTGAATTACACTTGTGTCAAGAGAAGCCAGTTACTAAGTGCTGATCATACAACCTGTGCTCTGGCTACCACAAACAGATGGGATTAAAAAGCCTCTCTCTATATATACTCCAAGGAACAGATGGATATGAGTACTCAGATCCCGTTTTCTCTGACCCATCAGCAATTTCTCATCTCCTACCATGAAATTAAACTGACATGACCTTTTGGGTTTGACCCATTCATCTGCAAGTCACTATTTGTATGCTGTGTCTTGAAAATATTTTCTGGCATAGCAACTAGTGTTGCAAAGAAAGAAAAGTGTTTCCACAGGCAGGAAATGTTAAAGCACGTTTCTCTACATTATGTAAGCCTTTTTATACTGTTATATCTGCATAGATGGCAAGTCAAAATAATCTACAAAAACCTGAAAATTTAAGGAATATTTGTCACTTTTCTTTCATTTTTGTATTTACTCTAAGTTTTGCAAAATTTTTTACTTCTTTGAATGAGTTTATCAAGCCCCCTAGTCCATATGATTTATCTACAAGATTAAATTGTCCAAGACCAATATAGATATGCCAGATGTAGCTCCAGTGAAATGACTGTGAGGATCTGTTACGCAAAATAATATATATATAATAATAAATTAACATGTTCAGCCTTTGAATACTTAATTATATGTAGGCATCTCTGTGGTTTTTTGTTAATTTCAGTGTAGACTGACATAGCACTTTGTGTACTTGTTACACAAATAATTTCTCTTTGAATTGGAGAATGAGTCTATTAGTCTACTTCATTATGTAAGCTGAAGAGCATGAAAAAGAAACATCTGAAAAAACATAAACAAAGAGTCATGATTATATACTTATGATACTTCCTTATATGTCATGTCAGACAAAAGGGGCTTAAATCCTGAAGGTATGTACATGTAGACTGGAGAACTCTTATGGCTGGGCACATACCATCCCCATTCAGGATTTCATAACTTCCATAATGCCTTTCCAACATCAGATGTGTATGGCAAAGATAAGCTGTATTGGCTTTTCATACTTTTGAAATGATCCTTCAAAACTTGTTTTCTTCAAATACATTCTGTCTTTCATACCAAAGGGAGGCTTCTGTTGTGACTTTTCTTTTTTTCCCATCTTTTGATTTATAAGGTAAATGATTGCTTCTGATTGAAGCTTTACTGGCTTTTAGTGTTACCTGTACTCACCTGACAACTTACAGGTTAAGCAGTCAAGCACTTGAGAGATGTGTGAACTAAATGTTAGCATACAACAGTTATATGTTTCTGCCTCTTCGTGGGTTAAAATAGAACAATAACTCTTTTGCTTCTAAGAAACTTAGAGAAAGATTTGGGAGGATTTTTTGTCCTTGGCTACGGTCCACCTAGAGTTAGTCATCAACCTTTAAGAGGTAATGCAAGATATTTCATAATAGTATGCTGACAACATTTACCAGCTAATTCTAAATATTTAGACAATTCTACAGTGACATGTTGTATTTCTGTAGTACACTGTCGAAACTGAGGCAATTTCAGTTAAAATGTTGTGTAAAGAAAATATGTTGCCTTCTAACTTTATGAGTTACAGCTCAGGTCTCTAACTGGCTCAGACATGTAGTCTAGAGAAGGTATGGAAAACCCAATCCAAGAACTCACAGCACCACTATTGAATGACTTCTATATTCATAGTGTGTACATATTTTGAGTGAATCTGAAATAAAAATGCTGTTTCTCAACAGTGCTGTCACTGGTTGTTTGAGACCATCAGGTTTATTTCTTAGTTGAAAATAAACCTGAAGGACACGTTCTGGCTTATGCAGCATAGAGGCAGATAAGGGCAAGGTGGGTGACTGTACATTAAGCATGAGCAAAGAAACATGAAGTTTCTCTAGAAATCTTCAGCAAATTTGTATCAATTATTTCTGACTTAAACTTCCTTAACCAGGAAGTTTCACACCTTTATATGAGGGTACTGATATAAAACAAAAAAAAGAATTTTTCATGTGTTAATAAGGCTCTGGAATGATCTCACATGACTTTGTGAAAAACATGATATATATGTGGGAGGCCTAGGAAGTGCCAGATTATTGCTGCCCACTTTATAGTTTTATTTACCACACAATTAACAACCAGTGTTTTCACTTTATAAACTTGGTTTGTTATTCTTCTGCACTGATTATGAACTGTATAAACTGCAGGAGGAAATTATCTTTGATAGATGATTGCAATCAGGATGATAATATATAATTTTGATTAACCAAGGGAGTTTGATTAATTTTGATGTTAGAGTTAGAATAATCCTATGCTGGAAGAAAGAGCTGCTTGCTGTCATTCAAAAAGAGTAATAACATAGATAGAAGATTGTTTATTTACAACTCATCCAAATACTAAGCTGCAGCTTTCCTAAATTTTGTCAGTAAAAGGTAAACAAGACAATTCTGTAAAGTGAATTCATCAATGATAAATTTACAATATACACGTATGCATTGTCTATTGTCTGAGATCTCTGGAATAACCCTCATTTACTTATATGTTTCATTTCTTAAAAGACTATAGTGACTATTATGTTCAGTATCTTTCTTTCTACCTTTTTCCCCTGTGCTACCTATGGTGCCATTCCCACAAAAGTCACACTAAGTGCAACACACTGCGGTACACAACGATGTCCTTTTTATGGTCTGTTATATACTGTATGTGTAAATGAGAGTTTTAACTGGAAGTCAGTTCTCTGTGTTAATTTTTGTAGATTTTCCTAAATTTCCTTGGAATTGTTAAGGGTCATATTGCGTATTTATTTGATTAATCCTTTTTTTGGCATAATTCCATAATAGTTAACATGATCTTTCAACTTCTTTAACAAATAAAATGGTAACATGTAGCGTGAAAGACCAGGAGAAACAGTATTGGGCAATGCACATTGCATTATGATCAAAAAGATTAAGGGAAGGAGCCCATAAAGTTATGATGGGCTGCTGGCTATCATTAAAATCACAACATGATCCTTGCATTCCTATTAATTTGAGAACAACTAGTAGAATAAGTGGTTATTCAAATAAGATGGCAGAGGTACCCAGCTTTGGAGCTGGCACAGATTGTGATGGAGTAAAGGAGTACAATTTTATTTGCAGCATGTGTTAAACTCACATTACGGATTGCATTTGTTTCTCCTGTATTCTCCTGAATTAATTCTGTGGCAATAATTAACTTTATGTAAAAGATCAATATTCCACTGTCAAGCAGAATCACATCTGCTGTGACAGAAAGACACTTATAATGCATTTCATTCTGTTTTATCGATTTAGTTGGTGTTTTCTACTGTAAATTTAAGCAGAACTGCCAGGGTTACAGAGACTAGGAGAAGTGATAAAGATACCTTTCAATCACTTTCTGTGCATGCCTGGATGGATCCAGGACACTGAGCATATGTTCTAAACCAGATAGACACAAAGTCTATTATAAAAACACAACCTAATACTCCCTTCTGGCCTCAGTGTTTGGTCTGGCATATAGACATTCTCATCTCTATTACATATAGCTAGGAAAAGTACACTGAAAATCTGTTATGGTAATATCACCATTTGCAATTGCAGCTTATTGAAACACTGCTAAATGTTATGCACTAAGGTTAGCATACAGGGATATGTAGAAGCATGTTTTCAATGCTGTTGCTCCGTGCACAGCCGAAGAACATTGAAGGTTAAATACGAGTTGAGCCACAGAAATGAGATATGAAAAGCACTACAAGTTTTATTACTACTGTAATAACAGCAAGGAACATTCCAGTAAGAAATGGAATGTAAGAAACACTTCAAACAGTTGAGAAGATGCTCCTAGGGATAAAATTTAAATTAATTTGCTCATAGCTTTTGGCTGCAGCACCTGCATGTAAATACAGAGGCTTGCAACAAAAAAAATGAGTCTGTGTTAGGAAAATTTAAAATGTAAGTAGTGAATTGTTATCATGAATTCTTAAGTATTCTTTTGAATGCCTCTTTGTGGTTCATTCTGAGGCTTGCTTACATTCCTGCCTGCCCTCGGGTACATGGTATGATGATGGCTATAACCAACATTCCCCTCAGAAATAAGAAGCTTCAGATTCCAAGGTCTCAGTCAATGTGTTCACTCCTTAGAGTTCTGTGAACTCTCGGAGGTGCTTTTCAGTATAAGCAAACAACACAGAACTCTAGAGTGATGAATACAGCATACAGATAAACCAGAGAACAATTTTTTAATTTAGGTGCAAGCACAAATATCACAGTTTTGTTCAGGCTGCAAAAAAATTCTACACTTGATTTTTTGTGGTTTGTAAAAATTAAAGGACATTTGGATCAAACTACATTGATTTAAAATGCTTAAATCAGGAGCTTAGAATAGCTCCTATGTGCAGACTAGAATAGTTTAAATACTTCTTAAAAGCAAACTATAATAGTTTAAATTCTTCACAATAGTGTAAATTCTTCACAATTCTTCACAATCTTCACAATTCTTCACAATCTTCACAATTCTTCACAATCATATCTTAGCTCCTTTAGAGTCAAATCAGTCAAGTTTATGACAGAGTTAAAAATGAACTGATTTCAGACAAATATTGCCCAGTAGTAACCGTACAATAAAGTTGAACAACATGTCTGTAAAATTTGACATGTAATAGCATGGATTTTGAAGGAAGAAACAAAACGAACAAAACAAAATAAAGCAAAACAGGCTTTTTCTTTTTTTCTTTTTTTCTTTCTTTTTAAAAATCCCAAAGTAACAAACATAAGGACAAAAAAGACCAAAAGAACCCACATAAAAAAAACCTCAGGGAACACCCATATTGCTACAAATTAAAAGTATAATATTTTTATGATTTAACTCTAAGAACCATATTCCAGATTTAAGAATAGTTTAGGCATGAAATCTAAAAGCATTGTGACTACTCTGTCTCTCAACAACTGCTGATTCATATAAATTACAAACCACCATAATCCACCATGTTGTCTGCATTTTCTGCACATTCTGTTATAGCAGGAACATAATGTTGCTTTGGCAAGAAAATTTTCTAATGTTTGAAGAACTTCGCACTTTTGAGTTTCTTTTATCTTTTATGAACACTATCAGCATATCATGTCTTTGAGTAGCCCAAAAGCCTCATATAAAAATGTTACGAGAAAAGGATGGTTTGGGGTTATTTTAGTAAAACAACACATCTAATCAGATTCAGCTTACTAAATCTCAAGGCAAGAGTGTGTTCATTTATTCTTTCTTGCCTGTTCATCAAAGTTCTAAACTTCCATTTTTCTGTTCTGAATTTGAATATTTTAAAGGAAAGAAAATAATTTTTATATGATATGGCACAAAAAAGGTCTAAGCTCCCTTTGCTAATGCAATGAGCTGCCTTGATATGTACAGATGTCAATGCAAACATTGACAGAGGCCTCCTAGACCTATAAACTACCCACAGAGCATGGAAAGCTTTTCTTCTAAGAATGCCCAAATGAGTTATATATGGATGCTTTACTTTTATGTTCTCATGGACCGTTAAATCTTTTTTAAAGCAGTATTATTTTGAATCAGTAAGTTTTGAGTGTATGAAAGTACAATAAGCTGCAGTTTATACTGAAAAAAGAGCTTATTATTCAAATATGTCTTTTTTTCCTCATTCATTCACTAAACAGTATTAACCTTGGTCTTAAAAGTGTGGACTATGTTTCTACAATTTATTCAGGAAAATAGACCTTTCAGGTTCTGGATGCAGAGTTAGACACAATTTATCCATGCAGGCATTCTTATTAGACTCTTGTCATTTAATATAGTGCTGGTGAACTTTTCCTCCTTTTGCTCCATTTTTTATCGCGGTTTCTGAAATTACTGTATTGTTTTACTTCAGAGTCTATGTAGCACTCACATTCTCAGTGAGAGATCACAAAAGCAAACTCTGTTTTGGGTCTAAACATTGCCGAAGAATTAATTGCAGTGGAAATAATTTCAATACAGATTTACTTTTTTTTGAGTTAATGGTAAAAACCATTGCGTTTTTACATCTGTTACTCTTGGAAGATAACAATGAGCTGCTCCTGGCTTCCAGATCCTGCAGCACTGAGAAATCAGAATCAACTGGTTCCCATCAGCAGTAAAAACTTCTTTGTACAATTGCATAATTTTGTCACCATGAAGATCTGCTGCTCTGGCTGAATTCAGAACTAAAAATGAGCTGTAATAACCAAAATTTTCTTCCTCGTATAGAGACAAGATACCTGCAATCATCTGAGAGAGAGCTTCTAGCAGTGGCTTAAAGGTGTTATAGTAGTGGCTAAAATATTATGACATGAGACAGGCAAGAGAGCTTAGACTCTAAAAAGATTTATTTGAGAAAGCACAGAAGAAATAAGTGTTATCATTTCTTACATGTGCTGAACCAAGGAAAAGAGTTTTAGTTAGAACCTTGCTCAGAATGACACTTTATGCTGTAAGCTAAAATTTGTGCCAGAACTGGGATGTGCAACCAGTACTCTCAAGGTCTCCTCTTGACATTTAAACCTCAAGGATAACCTTTGTTTTGTTCTATACTATGCTAGAAGGATTTTATTTACTGGAAGCAAAACCTTAGTCCTCTGTTAAGGCCTGGGGCAGCTACTGTGGTTTCACATTACAGCAAAGAAGTACAGTAGGATTTTTTCAGCTGTACAAAAAGGTACACGCATTTTCCTTTATATCCCAGAAACACAGTACAAACTCCTCATAGTACTACACTTCAGTTATAGCAGAGATGATCTGGAAAGGAATCCAGCATAATTTGGGCATTGTCTTGGTTGTTGGTTGGCCACAGCCAGCACCGAAGCATCAAACAGGCCCTTGCTCACTGCCTTCCCACCCCTCTCCCCTGCTTCCCCCCAGCAGGATAGAGGAGAGAACTGGAAGAGCAAATATGAGGAAAAAATTGTGGATCAAGATAAAGATTTTTTAATAAATATAGGAAAGAGACAAAAAGAAAGTGATACAAAGGTATCACTCATCACCTTCCACAAGCAGGCCCATGTCCAGCCAGCCTCAATGCAATGGCTACTTTAAAAACATTAGATTTTTCTGCTCTAAAGATGAAAAATAGAGATCAACTACCACTAACTGGAAGCTCTGACACCTTCCTTGTGCTTGCGGGTTTTTAATTTTTTTTATTACTATTTTCATCTGCCATCTAATCCTTCTCCAAAGGAGTTATATTAATAAAGTAAAGTCTGACCTTATAAATTTCTTATTCAGTTTTACAGATCATGAGGTTTGAGCTGTTCAGATAATGTCAGAAGATGTTCTTAATATTTATTTTACCTAGTGTGAACTGACCCTGAAGTGAATGTCTGTCACTAAGAAATAGAAAGTTTTAATGAATTTATTATTCATTGTTAAGATTTTTCTTTTTTGAATTTGTTTTCATACACGTGCATGAGAATACTTTGCAATGTAGTAACTCAGAACGCACAGGAGGAGTCAGTTTCTGTTCTATTAACTACTGTCATACAAAATACTTTATTTCAGGTCCTTTTTAAGTGCACAAAAAGTTGTAGCTGAAAGAGAGACTTTGACTTTTGCCATCTAGGACTATTTAATCTTGTTAGCTTAGCCACTTGACACGAGAGGCCTGAACATATTTACAGAGATCATAACATTTAAATAACGTTTCTCGGGGGTGTTTAGTGTTCTAGATTACTGACAACTAACTTAACCTAAGAGTTTAAACAAGTCACATTTTCATTGTTCATTTTCTAAAAGATGGTAAACCCCCCTCACTTCCATTAAGATCAAATATATCTGAATGTTTTGACAGATGTCTACCTCAGGTACATAGCTTTTATGTTCTAATGCAATTGGTTTTAATTCATTCCCTAAAACACTTGGGCACAGTAGAATTTTCTTTGCCTAAAACTCACTAAGTGTGACAATTTCATTTTCAAAAGGTCAGTCATTAGCTTTAAGCCATAATAATGTAACTGTCTGTATACACCGGATTTTAAGATACAAAACTATTATTTTATGCTTACTATCCAAAAACTAAGGGAACGACAGTCATTGTTTTCACAGATTTACCTTGCAGCCGTTTGTAGGTCTCCTTTTTGTCTCTCAGAATTATGACGCAAGAGGCTCTTGCCAGGGAGCAGCAAAAGTGGCTGCTCTGGGAAGCAAACTGAGGTGGGAGCCAAGGATGAGAGACAGGAGAGAAAGGGGCAGATAGGGCAACCCCAGCGCACCTGACAAAAAGGGCAGAGCAGATGTGGAGGTCAGCCAACACTTCAGTGCTCAGTGGACAAATCCTCAGTGACAGGGCAAATCCAAGATCAGGCACAAGGCTGAGCACAAGCACAGTTGCCACAGGTAAGGATAAGCCTTCGTAAGGGTCAAGGGCTAAGACCTCAATTTAATGCAGCTCCCAAAGAGAAGGACAGTGTGGGAGAATGTAGACAAGGCTTCTGATAGTTCTTTTGAGGTCTCACAGCTGCACCATATCAGCTTCTAGCCCACACTAAGGCCTGGAGGGAGAAGAGATTGCAGAGTCTGCTGATGCAGGTAGAATCCTGACACCTGTATAGGTACAGTGAGCCTTAGAAAGTATAGAGCTGGTGAAGCCTACTCATCTGTTTAGGCAAAATTCAGACCTACTACAATGTTAGAGTAGATTTGGGTGGCAGAAGATGGATGAGTGAAAGTTTGAGGTTGGGTAATATAGCTTGCAGGAGCTAGCAGTAAGAAGCTCTTTACTTCTTGCACTCTCTTCAGCTATTCTGCTACATTGCTTTGTCTGGGCTGTTTGCTTTCAGCCTGCATTCAAATATGCAACTGTGAACAATTGAAGATTTTGTGCATTGAAAATGAGCAGCACCTGGTTATGCTGCATCATTTAGAAAAGCCATTTCTACTCAAAGATTGCTTCCAGTCATAAACACATGAAGCATTCATGAAGGGAGAGTTACAAAAAAAAAAAATTCTTCACAAAGATGTTATTCTGATAAGGGTCTGTGTGAAATATCTAGTCCTTGCTTGCTTAAATATAAATTGCAACTTCAAAAGAGATAAATTCAGTCTATTGGGGGTTGTTTGCTTTTTTATTTATAAGAATCAAAGTATTTCTTTCTAAACAAAACATTGCAGTATCAAATAAAATATGAACTGGATTTTGTCTAATATTCCTTTTTTAATATTTTTTTTTCTTTTAATTCAGTGGAATAGGGTAACATTACTGCCTCTTCAAATGCACAGTACATTCAAAAATCTTGCCTGGACCACAGGTGGCAGTACATGTTTAAATATGAATATATATAACCAGCTTGTGTCAGTATAGAAAGATACTTGATTGTTGCTTCTTCTGGTTCAGCTAATCGAGATAAAATATTATATTTCTTAGACTGTGTGAAGATAAACCTGAGTTTAATAGATTGAAATATGTGTAGTAAAGTAACATTACAGCACATGAGAATGTCCTAAAGTAACAGTGATGATAATAATTGACACGGTAGAATAGGAAAATGTTCTGTATGTTGACTGCTCTGAGTTCTGATTGGTTTTTTTAGGCAGATGAATTAGCTTCTCAAAGCTAGACATGGGTGGATTTATTAATGGCCATCTTCCTACCTATGCCTATATGAGCTCGAGCATTTTTCTAATCTGATTTGGATTTGTTTACTTTTTTCTAAAAGTAGACTGTGATTACTGACAGCTTTTAGTATAACTACCAGAGGCTGAATCAAGCTTTCAGGACTCTATTATTCTGAATTAAAGTATGCTAGAAAAGCGTAGGAAGCTATTTTCACCCAATAACAAAACACTACTCATGTCATCTGTAAGAGTTAAATAATAAATCTGCACTAATTAAATAATTTCATTATGATAGCACCCTTTACTAAAGATGTCTGATAAATTCCGAGGTATAAAGTGGTTAAAACACTCATAGTGAAATCACAAAATGGAAAAAGTACTAAGAGAAGAGCTTATAGGTTTTGTTTTTACATTTGAGTTTCATCCTTCATTAGCAAAGGAAGTGTTTAAACATTGACGAAGAGTGATCCAAGATTTCCTTTTACCTGCTAATCTTCCTAAACGGCCAGAGAGAAGTATGGATCGGAGAGTGTTTAAAAAATGATATAGCTACTACACCATTATCCCATATTCTTCCAGATATTATTTACTATTTCTTATTATAGTGTCAGAAAATAAGGAAAAAAAGAGGTTATGATTACACATATGAAAATAGCTGTAGTAGAATTTCTTGCCTCTAGAAGGAAAGGACCTTGAATTCATTTTCTGCAAAATACATAAGTATCATTTTATTGCCAAAAGACTGTGTCTTTTTAGTTATGTAAAGAGAGGCCGTGCCTTTTTCAATGTAAAGAGAATATCTGGCTCATAGATCTGTTTTTAAAATGCCATCATGTCACTGTTCTCTGACTCTAATGACTAGTTTACTCGAAAACTGCTTTTATAGAGAACTGGTAGTAAAGATGTTTTGTAACATTTTTATCCAAATGTGAAAGACTTTTTTTTCCTGGACATTTATACAGAAAAGTCTAGTCCTCTTCTGTCTTTATTTGGCAAGGTTAACATAAAATGAGTGTTGTTTTACATGAGCAACTCTCCAAGGACCGTATTTAAAAGTCTTTTCTAAGCATTCTTTTCATTAATTCCTTTTTCTTAAATATATGCATATATTATATATTTGTGTATATAAATATATATATATAAGTTGAATCCAGTATTACATTAAAACTCCTATCAATTCTCTGTACAATGTACTCTGATCAATTCTCTGTATCAGCTTACTTCGTTTGGTGAAAATAGCTTACTAAAAATGCACATTACATCCTACATTTACATTTTTCTTCTCCATGGAGCCTGACATTAAGCCACTGATTATCTGATATCTTTATGTTTTTTCTGGCTCTTTCACTTCCAATTCATCATCTCAGAACAATACTTCAGCTCAAGTGTCTTCATGTGTTGAACTCTGAATGCAGTATCACTACATTTTAAACCTTTTGCCCTGTAGTATTGAGTCACCTCAAAGTTAACTAATTTTTCGTTTTGTTTTGTTTGCTGGGGTTGTTTTGGTTTGGGTTTTTTTTCAGTAACAGTGCTCCTCCTGCTTTTAATCTTAATATATTTCATTAGTACTTCTGGCCTCAGTGCTAACACCATTAATGAAAATGTGATTAGAAAAAAGATATCTCTAGATAGAAAATAAAGGTCTTGTGGCATGGATGGAATGTTGAGATGTTGTAGATGCTTAGACACACCAAGTAGAAGAGTTGTATGAACATGTATATAGCCACACTGATATGTTGTAAATAAAGCCTCAACAAATTCTGTTCTGTATACTTCAAACAGTGTATGATTAAAAACGGTAGGGGTTTTTTGGCACTGGGAAAGGTTAAAAAATGTTTGAAATAACCAGTCCTACTATTTCATCTACAAATAACTGTGTGCAAGTTTAAGTGGTTTTGACCACTACTTACCATTTTCCTAATTTTCTCAACAGAATGTCACTTCTGACGAGGTAATATATAGAACTCCTCCGTGTGTGTGATAGAGATTTTATTACAACATAGAGCCACTCCCATAGTATAAGATCATCCCTTTTGAACACTGTGTACCTGTGAAATTATTTTCCTTTTACTCCAGTGTTTTCCTATGAAGTAAGGAAATATTCCACATCTCCACAAGTCACAGGACTTTCATAAATTTTATTCATGTAACATTCTCTGTCATTAAGCTATCATTAAAAAATGTAAGTTCAGTTTATTAATAGAAAAGGTGCAATAGCGTTTCCATGGTAAAGCATTTGATATTACATTTTAACTGAGAAAAGAATGGAATAGTCTGACAACTAAAAAATATCTCTTTAGAGTTTGACCTAATGTTAGTGAGTGTAGTTTACAGTAATGGGATTTTAGAACTTCATTAATGCCATGCTCCACATCAGATGGTATGAGAAAGCAATCAATAGTCATGAGTAGTAAGAAGGGCTTAGATACTTGCATATACCTATGAAACCTGCTTTAGGGCGTTCAGTCACATTTAGATTTTATTCATATTGTCACATCATCAAAGCCAAAAAAGAAAAAAAACTGTCCACTAGCTTGAACTTATGGTCTGAGTTGTTTTTATTATTATTACATTTCAGTTGACCATTGTGAAGACAGGGGGACTGAGATGCCACTACAGCCAAACAAATAGTAGTACATCTTGAAGGGAGATTTGATTTAAAAAATCCATAATAAAGGCCCGGTAGAAGAAAATTTTATAACTGAAAATTATCTGCTAATACAAGATATTATTAGGTACTTTTATTTTTAAAATTAAATTTAAACCTAGTCAATAAAGGGACAGAATTTAGGTTGGTTTAGATTTACTTCTGCATTATGAAACTCTTGGATGTTCACTCAGTACCAGTTGTGATGGTGCATCCCCCCTTTCCAGATCTCAGAAACGCTCGTTGGGCCTCGGCCTTGATGAGCAGCACCTGGGCTCAGCTGCTCTCCAGCTCATCAGAAACACTCTGCTCCCAGGCACTGCTGCTGTCTAACGAGCTCCTGCTTTCCTTATGAACAGCCATGGAAACTATTTTTCTTGCCTGAATGGCATAGCATTCTTGTTCTCACACTTCCAAAGACAGCTGCAGACCCAAAGTGTGATGAGGATGAAGCATTGTTATGACTAAGGCCCAGTCGCTTGCGGCCTAGAAACATCGATCCAAAATGAGACCCTTTGAGCTCTCCTGGACTGCAGTGGCTGGGACCAGAAAACCCCCTCTGATGGGGCCTCTCAGAGCCTGGGAGCTCTCAGGTTTGCTGTATTTGGAGGTCACTGAACGATGATGGATGCTGGGCCAATATCCCCACTCCTCGAGGCTCAATCCTTCACCCATTGTGGAGATGCAAAGGCATCCAAAGTGAGTATTTCTCTGACCTCTGAGGGGAATTTTTCACAGGTACCTTGCTTGCACTGACTCTTCATGTCTGTGTGCATGCACATTTGCATATGCTATAGCAAATCTGGGAGAAGTGCTGCTTTCTTAGGTGTTTTAGAACCTTAGACATCTCAGTAAGTTAGGCCTCTAAGTAAGATTGTGACTTACGGCTTAACCTTACTTAAATGCTTCTAAATTTTGTTCTTCTGCTAAATTCTTAAGTCATAAGTTATAAGCTAAGTTAATGTTGCTAAGTGTTGTTCTTTTGCTAAGTTGCTACATTTAACTTTGAAGTTATAGGTCAGGTTAAACCCTGTTTAGTGTTATTTCTCTGTTAAATTGTTAAGATTAAGTTATAAATTAAGTTATAAGTTAAATTCTATGTAAGTTAAGTGTTATTCCTTTGTTAAATTGTTAAGTTATAAATTAAGATTAAGGTATAAGTTAAATTAGGTGTAAGTTGAGTGTTATTCCTGTGTTAAATTGTTAAGTTCAAGGCATAAGTTAAGGTTAAGACAGAAGTTAAAGTATAAGATAAGTTAAAGTACTGTTAAGTTTGAGTGCTGTTAAGCTTTTAGGCCGTATTCTTTTTATCTTTGCCATCAGCATCCTTTTGTCACACACTCCCCCCTTAGATAGTTCTCGGTTCATTTCTGTTTTGATTGCCAGGATTTTGTTTAGTTTTGTTGTTGCTTGTTTTTCCTTGGTGTGCCTTAACTGTCCTGTGCTTAGTAGAGTGAATCTTGCCAAAGAACTTTGATGTGTTCTCGCTTAATATTAAATCTGGTTTTTGCTTGTACCTTTGCCTGTGATTTTTTAAGCAATCTCAAACACTGTTTTGTAACACTAGTACTTTGTTGTTTTTCTTGACTAATATTTCAGATTCCTAGTTCTGAATTATCCTCCTTTGAAAAACTAAAATAAAATTTTTCTTTCATTCATTTTACAACTAAAATATTACATATATGCAGCACACTATAATGGTGCACCACAAAATCCTGAGTTCGTATATGCTAGAAGACTTCCTTAAGCCACCTACAAACCCACTTACATGAATACCTAAAACTGTCATAATCCTGCAGTCTGTGTAGGTGCCTAAAATTTTAGCCTGTTGGAGTTAGAAACTGCCCATTCTTCTGTTTTATTAACCTGAGAGGCCTCTCAATAACGTGTAAAGGTCTTTTGAGCATTACTGATTATATTCCTGTGGGATTCAGTTTAGCACAAAAACTTGCCAAGTAATCAATATGTGTGATGACCTGTGTTGCAGTCAAAGGAGCTGATTGTGGTGATTGCAGAGGTGGTGCTTTCTGACTGGGGCCAGGCTGCCTGCATGTCTACAAAGGGTAGGCTGCTGCAGGGTGGCATAAACAGTGCTAGCAGCTGGAGTAAACAGCAAAAGGGTTTGAATTGATCTTTTTAGTTGAAAAGCACCACTGAAATGTGTAAAAATTGAAATTGTAATGGCTTCTATTAGTAAAGAAACAATAATAACAGACTCACTTTTTCTTTCTAGAAATAATTTCTTAATGAAGCCTCTCTGATTTAGTTAAGTGCCTAACATACATTTAAGGGCTTAAATCATTAAAATGGATGACTGCTCTCTCTACATTCATGGAGATACTGTGGATACTGCATAGAAGCTCTGATGTTTCACTGACTCAAAAAAAAACCAAAAAAACCAACCAGCTAAGAAACCAGGAATGTTAGGCTATTTCATACACAATTTTTGCTCTCTGTGCATGTGTGTTTTGCCCTGACATCCTAATTGTAAGCAACATCATTAAATTAATGCCCTGTTTCTGAAACACAAACTTGGCAACAAACGATAGTAGATATTGAATGAAGAATACAGTTTATTGTTATTTTTGTAGGCACTTGTAAAGAGGTTATTGGTGACTGCGCTCAAACATCTTTTACACTTGTAAAACAAAGAAATACAAACAGGTAACCAATGTTAAACAAAATACTTCAGGGGTTAATGAGCAGGAACTCTTCTCCCGCATGTTTTATAATGCCCTTCATGATTCAATACAAGAGTGAAAATGTTCAGCACAGGGGAAAAGTGGAAGACTTAAAAATACCACATTTTTCTGGTCCTACTTGTATACCTTGTTAACTTTTGGCCCGTTCATTCTTCTCATGATAGAAGGCACAGTTTCTCTGTGATATCCTATTTTATGCAAAATGTAAAAACTGCATTTTAAGTTATTGTTTCCTTGCTCAACCTTGTTACCTCTCACCCTCCCTGCCCTTCAAGTGAGAGACAGTAATTCATTAGACACAGCTGTGATACACTATTATGCAAAGTAACTTGCCTCACCAGTGAAATTGCGTTCTATAGAGGTGCTTCCAAGGACTCGGTTTTTTGGGTGACGGAAGAGGAGGAATATTCAACAAGCTAGAAAGGCATAGTTAGAAACTATAGCTTAACATGCAATTTTAATATAGTAACAGCTGGCAGAAGGAGTGTTATTTTCTAAAATGAGCTAGTTTTATCACTTACTAGGATCTGATTGTACTTTCCTACCTTGTGAGGTTCCGATGTGATACCTCACCACCCCACCATATTGCCTATTACTTGTAATTCTTGTTTTGATTCTCAAATACAGAGCATGGGGAATTTTATGGCATTTAAGTCATGCCGCTTTTGAATATGCTGCCTCAGGCAACTGAACTGCTCTCTCTTTTAGCTCTTCTTTCCGGGACTGGAAGTTGATATTGAGTAACAGCTGGATGAAGGAGAAACTATCCCAGCTCCCTCCACTGTTTTACTGACACAAGGAACTGCAGAGCAGCTAATAAGGCAATGGAAGTGATGGCCCTATTCTGTAATGGCAGGCTGATGAAGCTGCTCAACTTCAAATTGCACAAAGTAAGTCTGATCTCCCCTGAACTACTTTTCATCAGTTTTTACCATCAAGTGTCCTGAAAACAAAAGATGTCAATCTGTATTTAGAATGCCAGCAACCTCCAGGGTCAGTGAACAATGTGACAGTGAGGTGTGGGCTACTCTAGCAAAGACACACGACTGAATGACTGAGAATGAATAATGCAATCAGTTATCAGCATCCTGACAACATGTAGCACAGAAATACTTCTCTCTACTGGTGAATTTGTAGCCTGATGTCTCAACTACTGAATACAAGGTAGTGATTTCACCATAATTCTAAAACGAGAAGGAAAAGTAGCTTTTTCTTTTCCAAATTTTCACATAGCTGCCACTGCCTCTGGACAGAAAGCAGCAAGGACATGTGGTGTCTGAAATTCATACCTCTCTCTCAGGGAAGCACAAATTCTGCTCTGCACAGTTGTGGGTGTCACTTAACAGTGAAAACTTTGTGGCACATTTTGTCCATTTTCACTGCCTTTAAATGATAATCAATGTCGATTGCCAGCTCATTACAAACCTTTTTCATGGATCATCAGAAATGCAGTACCTGAGGGGATGGCCTTTCTTATTTCACTGCAAAGCAATTGTACCTGCTATTTACTTTAAGGTACAAAATGTAGTCTACAAACCAGCAGACCAAAACAATGACTACATCAAACTCTAATTATTTTTGTTGGGAAATCTTACTTTCTCTACGGACATAAACTTCTCTAATGATTTTTAGCAAGAAAGAATTTAGCAATGACAGTCTATCTAAAGGAGCAGCATGTTTAGATCTATGGGTTTTTTTGTTTTACATTACAAAACTCAAATTAGGGAAGAGCATTGCCTTCCCTTTCAAACTCATGCCATCCTCAAAAATTACAGCATGAAAATTGGACACCTTTACTGTGAACAATTTTGTGCTTAATAAGTTTTGCATAGGTTGGTGGGTTTCTTGTTTATGAGTGGTGAACTTTTTGTTCATTAGTGATTTTGTTGTTGTTTTAGGGGATTTATAATTTGTGTGTTTATTAATTATCTTGTTGAAAATTAAGGTTAGTTCTTTATACTGTGCCTTTGAGCAGTGTCCTGGGTTAGTTATATATTCTATTACCACCCACAAAAGCTGGAAAAATTTCATAATTACACACCTGGGACTCCTTATCTCAACTAAGATAAGCACTCCAGCCGACAGCAAGCACCACCCACCCTGGTCATCTGATCTCAGGTAATGGCCCATTAGCACCACCCAGCCTGACTAATTAACCTGAACCCCATCGGAGGACCCTGCATCATCTCTGAGAACCCTGGAGAGCATCTCGGAGGAGCCCGGGGCTCATCCAAGCTCATTACCAAAGCAACCAATAGAACATCGGGAAGATCCTCTTCCATTGTGAAAGTCCCCACCCCTGGGGGAGGTGCCAGCCAAGAAACACAACATAAAACAAGGGGTTTGGATCGGAGAAGGGCACCCTCAACTCGACGGGACTCCGCTCTCGGGACTCTACTCTCGGGACTCTACTCTCGGGACTCTACTCTCGACGGGATTCTCAACTCGACTGGATTCTCAACTCAACTGGACTCTACTCCTCGGAATTGGATTCAGCTAGCTACTCCACTCCACTACCGGGGCTGGACTACCAGGCCTTCCTGCAGGACCAGTGCCTCACTGGACTGCACAGTTACCACCCTGCTCAACAGGGTGTTAGGTTGTACCGTGGCTCTGTCGGTTTGTTTAAGCCGTGTTTCTGTATTACTGCATTTATTTTAACCTTTTTTATTAAAATTGTAATTTTGACCTAAAATCTCTCGAGGTATTCGGTGTGGGGTTAATTTCCCCTGCTGGTTTACAACCAAAACCAGCACAAGCAGTCAAGAAGTTCAGGTGAAGTCAGACAAAGAAACAAAGGTGCCTTTATGAACAGTCTATGTGGTTCTCCCCATATTGTAAATCAAAATAGTTCTGTGGTTTACTCTAGCTTACACAGTCTAAACCAATTCACTGTGGAGTTGTCTAGCAGTGAAGTGCTCAGTCATTGTTACAAAATACCTGCTCCAGCCTTAGGTATTTTTGAGAGATTTAGATGTTGATAGTTTGAGATTGTTCTGCTAGTTCATTGATATATGAGGAACTGAAGTGCACTGTGAGAAATTCCCAAGCTGGGGGACCTAAAACTGTTTGCTTTTTTTTTTCTTTTTTTTTCTTTTTTTTTGCTCTTTTGTAAGAGCAAATCTGTGTCTCAGATATACTACGTATTTATTTATCACAGCAGAAGTCTGAGATTTAGGAAGTCTGTGTTCTGAGAAAGAAAATATTCCTATTATATGGCAGGTCTGTGAAACAAGCAGGTTGTCATGCATTATTACTGCAGTATGTTTTAGTTCAACACGAACACTATAACTCAGGCCACTCACTCAAATATATCAATGGGTAGAGCTGTTGTTTTCTGACTGTGCCCCTCTTTTTGGAAAAAATTCCCCATTGTTACTGAGATTCTGAAGCAGAAAGAATCCGTGTTGATAAGCGGAGCAGAATATAAATTAAGTAAAAATAGATATTTTCATATATTTTCCTTATTTCTTTCCCCCACTCCTTTTTTCTATTTTCTTTCTCTCTTGAGGGAGGAAGAAAGTGAAGTCAGGTACTATTAAGTAAAGGACGTAGTGAGTCTTGACTGTCAAAGGGATCAAAATTCAGCCTCTGCTTTAAATCTGTGACATTGCAAATTTCAATCTTTTTTGCTCATTTCTGTGAAATGAGTAAATTCATCCTTCTGATTACTTACCAGAGGTGCTTTTACTGAACCAGAGCTATATATTTATTTTTTAAGAAATACATGCAAACACATACATGTTAATTGAAAAACATCAGTAGTAGGGATTTATGTTAACTTTAGTTTCAGTATTTGTTTGGTTTCTTTTATCGTGGAGAGGGTGTTGGTGGGGTTTTTTTTGTCTTTTTTTTTGTTGTTATTCTCTTATTTGTTTGGGGTTTTTAAAGAAATAGTCTTAAAACTTGGATGAGAAATAACAATTTAATAAAAGCATATGGTTGTACTTATATGTGGAGTATAAATGTGTGTGATATAACTTTGATGAAAGCAGTTTTAGTAGAAGGTAAATGAAAAGACTTCGAAATTCCTTCTTAGTTTTTGATCTGTGTAATGAGTGGTAATTAAATTTGTATATTTTAACCACTAAACTTTGAAATGTTTATTCTCTAGCCATCTCTTAACAGTAGTTATGCCCTATAATTCTCTTAGATTAATAATAGAGACTTTATATATCATAAAGCAGAGTTCAAGAAATAACAAAGAGCAGTTAAAAATCTAGAATGCAGATGTAAGGGCAACATGGGATGAGCAGCACATATTAGTTGTAGTTGTATAAAATTAAATCATATTCCATGTGATAGCAGTGACTTTTCAAAACCCATTGCTCAAACTACCAGATAAACTCAAAATCTATAAAACCTCAGTTGAATTGCTCTGTTTTTAAATGGTACTTTTCAAGGGGACTCTCCTAATACTTCAAGCTCTGTAATGATTTTCTTCACAGTCCTCAACAAATTAGCCTGTTCTTTTGATAAGTAATCGATGGTTCTTACATCTACTGTACAAACAGAAAAAAAAATACTGTTTGATTACTGGAAAGGTGGTGGTTGTTTGGTGTGGGTTTTTTGGCTTTTTTTTGGGGGTGGGGGGTGGTTTTTTTTCCTTTTAGACTTTTTAAAAAAACCACGATAACAGGATTCCCTTAAGCTTATGAATTAATGGAATTCTATTTCATAACATCTTATGTTAAAATATGTAGAAGATTGTCAGTCAGTATTCCTTGGGATATTTAAAGTTGTTCTGCTTTCAGTAACACCTTCACAGATGTGTAGAACTTTGGTGTAGCTAATAGAATGTGCTGTTCGATAGATTAACTGACCTGGTTGTACCAAATGAGATGCCTTTGGTTGTACCCATTTATGAGTTAGGAAAGTCTGGAACACTGGAAAGAGATCCCTGTGAACTCGATGAATGGTTTTTTCTTGTTCATACGATGTATATGAATATGTATTGAATATGAATTGATATAGTCAGCACGGGATTGCAGATAACTCTTGGAAAATGTATTTTCCTCTGATTTTTATTTCCCACTCTTCTAATCTCATTGGACCTCTGTGTGCTTCTTAAATATATTCTTGCTTCTTGGTGACTGCAGTGCTGGCCTCTGTCTTTGGTCAGAACTGCAAAGCAAAGCTAGGTGGGCCTCTGTGATTGTGGAGCTGAATAAAATGCTAGAGCCCAAAGGTGATGCTATTTGCTTTTTCAGATTTGAGGTACCTCCTAAAATGTCTCTACCCTGCTTCCATTTCAGTTACTGGTTTTATGGTACTTCTGAGTTAACAAAAACAAATGAAGAAAGAGAATAATATATTTGGGAGACAAGAAAATAGTGTGAATTCTACAAGGTGTTTTTGTACTTTTTTTGTTCTTTATTTTCAATTCTGCCATTAATGAGGTTTGATATTCCCTCTAGGCAAAGACTTGACATAAATCAAAAGAATTTTAATTACTCCAAGGTGATTGATTAGAGCAACTTTTTCTTTAATTCCATGTTTGTTCATGTAGAATTTAAAACAAATTTTTATTTTAATTACTAAACGTTTAACTGGTTTTAGAGGAAGACAATGAGAAAACTAGAAATCAATATTTGTTTTATGGATAAACAACATACACTGTCTTTGTGAGCAATCTGTTAAATTCATTTTGAAGTTTTTGCTACATTTTTATTAGTTAAAATGTATTTACTATTTTGCCATAATTAATTTTTCTTCTTTAAGTGCAATTTGAAATGGAACTTTTGGCTTCAGTGGATCAACTTGCAAAACTTGAAACAAAAGCTGATGCCTCCTTTTCAGGTAAGTCCATATGCTATAATATTGCAATTAGAGTGCAGAACTGTTCCTCATACTTATGAACTCGTAGATGTGCTAAGAAAACAGTTTAAAATTCAAGTAAAAGGCATAGATGTGAACTTCTGTGTGATTAACTCTAAAATACACCTATATTCCAAAAGCTTCTTTGTGCACAGTACACCGAATACTCCAAAACCAAACAAGTTTTCATCTCCATGGAAACTCACCATGGAAGTTTCATCTGACCATGGAAGGCATGTAATGTTTCATATCTGCTCTAGCAGGTGTTACCATCTGTTGTGCAGCTGCAGCACATGCATGTACACACACACACATCTACGCACACACAGATATATATATTTATATACATTAACATCTGATGTCTGCTACTGAAACTAGATCATTGTGAGTGAGATTTGGAGCCCTCTGAAAAGAACTCACTGTGGCAGGATTCTGAAATGTTCTAACTATCAATGATTTTTAGAATAATGTATCAGAAGCTTTTGTTAAACCTAATATTTTGTTAATGACATATAGTGAGCATTGACTCAGAGTCACAAAGAATGGTTAATTTATGGAAGTATAGAACTGGAAATTAAGAGTTTGGGGCCTTGATTTTTGGTTTCTTAATGTATTTTTTGCTGTTTCTTCTGTACTAGAGCCAGTAGTTGCATTCTTCAATATAGATGGTACTTAAGAAGGCACTGAGCTATTTTCTACTTTGTATTCTAGCTCTGAAAGGTCTTATATTTTTAATGTGGCTAATTCCCACATTCTAATGATGTAAATTCATTTTAAATATGACTAAGGAAACTCAGGAACTTTTGTTTCATATTTATAGACAACTGTCAGTTCAAATGAAAGAGTTTTTCTAGTTACTGCCAAATTATACATGAGGAGCTTTATTTATCTGATCGTACTTGAGACTGAAAGAAAAGAAGTAATCTTTTTCCAGGCAAAGTCAGTCATGTGACTGTTCAACAGTGTACTAGTCAATTGGGTCAACAACTTTTTACCAGAATTGTTACTTGGGAACAAAACTCAAGGGAGAAACACTGGATGGACCATTGTTCTGGCAGTTATCAATGAAAATGAAAATAGATAAGGAGGGGAGAACCCACCATGCATCAGTATCAACACTAGCATGGAAGTCCATGTAGAATATGAAGCAAGGTTGGTTTTGAGAGTGAAAGAGATTGAGCCTGTCCTCAAAACCTGAATTTACAAGTAAATACCAGTGAAAATTCATACTGAAGTCACATTAACTCCGAATTAATTCATCTTGATTAACGTTGCTATGATGAATATCAAAGACATTAAAAATGATTAACCTATTTATTGCAGCATTTTGCTGACTGGAATAACATTTTGTAAAACTGGCACTAGCGTTGTGCATCTGTCTCTGCTATTTATGTAGACCTGGATGCAGAATAATTTATAGGACAACTGCTAGAGTTCTAAAAATGTAGGCTTCATGAGCTTGGCTGTCTCCATGCCTGATTGCAAATTCACTGGCACATGCCAACAGGCTTAGTGAATACCAGATGTGTTTCTGTTTCTTTGTTTTGTAAGCTTGTGTTATTATTTATCAATATATTTTTATTCCTGACTGCTCAAAAGTGATGGGCTTAATTTACATGCTTTAAGTGTCTTTTCCAAGAGTCATCTATTAAAAGAAAAAAGAAAAGTACACGCAAGTGAAGAATTCTTTTATTCACATTGCTCACCATTGAACTTTAAAAAATACTTTAACCTCTTTGAAGTTATCTAACCCACTCAATAGGACTACTAGATGCAGAGAAGTTTAGATATACATACAACTCTGCAAGACTGACATTTGAAATCCTAATGTGTCGCAGGAAGGGGTCCGGTGCTGATATCCAGCACCAGTATGCCTGCGACCTTCCTAGATAGCGTCCCGCAGAGAACAGCTCTTCCAGGGGCACTGGCAAGCCTTCCTAGGCGACAGGTGATTTCAGCAGGTGTAGCAATCTTTCAGCTACAAGTGATTTCAGCTCTTGTGACTTCAGCTCCTTGTGAAATCACCTGACGCAGACTCGGGGGAAGAGAGACAGGAGTCCTGTGTGGCAGTTCCGCGGAGGTAGCCTTTATTGTCCAAACCATCCAGCAAAGGGGAGACCAGGGACAAAAACTCCCTGTCGTCAGGGGTAGAAGCAGCGGTTTATATGGGGAAACCAGGGAGTGGGGTGGAAACCAATTAGCCAACAGGGTACAGGCTATTACCATGAAGAAACAAGGCATGTTGGGAATTCACCATGACCCAGAGGAGAGTTGGTATCTCTGGCTTCTCCAGGGCAGTGCTGGAAGCTCTAGCCTTGAGGGCTCACAGCCCTCCACACTAATGTATGATTTTACATGATGGTGAAAGTTTAATTATTTCCCAAAAGCTCCATTTAGTGGTGGAAAAGGTAGTGTAGTTTTTCAATTGTAATACTACCTAGAAACAACTGACTTTTTCCTTTTTGGGAGATTGTACAAATATTAAAGATTTAGCTCCATTGATATATTTATAATAGAAGTTAGTTAGGGAGACATGATTTTTCTAAAATAAATGGATGTGAAATACAAGATATTTTTCTCTCTGTTCTTTTTGAAAAACTTATAAGAATCTGACAGAGAAACAAGCAAACAAACCTACCTTATTCATTAATGAAAGAATAATTAAAAAAAAAAGATAACAAGTGTCTGATCACTAAGTCGATGAACTCTAATAATCATATTGAAATTAGTTCTGTTGGACATCAGGAGGAGCATGACATATGTTGTGGTTTACCATTTCTATAATTAAGTGTGATTTGATGCTAAGGAAATAGTGCAATATGGCAGAGGAATAAGTAGAAATGTGCTCTAGGCATTTGTGAAAGTGGAAGGTCTGGGGAGGTTGTTTGTTCATTTGCTTCGTGATACAGGATGCTAAATTTGGCAAATACATTGTTAAAAAATAGGATTACTTGTTTTCTTCAGCTTTAACTCAAGCACCTAATAATAGCATGCTAGAGCTAATGTGTGTTCCACAAAACAATTACATTACTTTATAGTGGGAGGAGTTATACATTTACGTGTGCAGGATTTCCTCTGCTAGTCCTGATGTTTTAAATCTGCAGTCTAAATTATTCAGGAAAAACAAATTCCTGAAAGACAGTAGAGCTCATTAGTGTCCTTGAGTGTATTCCTGTATTAGGTGAATAATCCCTTCACACTATTCCCACAAACCACCCAACATCAGATATGAGAAAGCACAGAAAATACTGAAATTTCTTTCTGTTATGACATTATTACGCTACTGAAAGAAGCATGAAGGTAATCCATGTCTCAGAGGTGTCTCAAAACATTATTGTTCATGTAGTTCCTCTAGAGTTTAGTTAGCCTCACTGTTTTAGGGGAGGCTTTTTTAGATAACCTAGCAGTACACATTTATTTCATTTTTTGGGGGGGAGGGGGGCAATGGAACATTTTAATAATGGGAAATGAAAGAATTCCCTCACTCGTCTCAGAATCATCAGCAAGGTATGCAATGTGTGCATGTTCAACAGCAAAAACTTTAAGTGAAAAATAAATACAACGGTTCCTTTCATTAACTTCCTTCGCCCATTAAATCTCCTTTTTGGTAATTCTTACTCTGAGGAGAGGCCTATAACCCACACTTCCCGTTTCACTAATGCTTTTCTGTACTCTAACAGGGAGGGGGAAACATTGTGAGGAGAAGTGAGAGATGGTACAGGGTTCTCTCCAGATTTCACTGAGAGGCCTGGCAACAAAAGCTTTAATAAAACAACTCCTTTAATAAAAAAAAAGAATTAGAGGAGGAATATAGATAGTGAGCAAATGTTGCATTCCTTCAAATGATAAGCATCTCCCATTTGTGCAGCATCAGACAAATCCTGGATGGATTTTCCCATGGTTTGTTCCACACAGTGCATGTCGTCCATGGAGAAAACCTGTCCCTTGTGGTCATTTGAGCTATTATGTAATTTCCTTATAAGAAATCCATTCCTAAACGATGTTCATATGAGAGCTTCTTGCTGCCCTTTAAAATAAAGGTAAGGCCGTGGAGGTGCGTAATTGTTGGTACTAGACAGGAGCTGCCTGCTGTCTCCTCTCTTGCAGGGAGCTGACTGAGATTATTCTGCAGCCAATTCTGTGCAGCACATCACGGGTCTGAAAGTCACTCTGCATGTGCAGCCCGGCACAGACCTACCCTTGCTCAGATTACATTTTATGTTTATCACTAGCTCTTAAACGTGCAACAATCTTCCAGTCAGGATCAATACTGTATCTTGTAATCATTATTAAGGGGAATAAAACTTTCTCAATATTGTAAAAACAGTCAGAAAGGTGAAAATATGTGGGGTTTGGATAACTTTAAAGTTGTGCACGTGCTGTGAAAATCTGTAGTGCTCACAGGACTTGATCTCATTCTGAATAGGCCTATAGTCCTATGGAGAGAGAGATAGACAACAAGGCTGAAGAACAATTGTGATAACTGAATGTGTTCTAGAGTGCCTGAAGGCAGAAGAACAAAATAAAAGCTTACTTTTCTGAGAGCAACTTTTTCTACCTCCTAAAAAGGAGCTGTAAAAGGTAGTAGAAAAGAAATCCACTTAGTTCATATTATATTTGTGTCACTGGACTTTGTAAACTTTCTTTAAATCTTTTAGTTTGTCTAACATGCTCTTTGGCAAGCTCTTCATTATAAAGATCTGTAAACCAAAAGGTCCTTTCTGATAGATATAGCAGGTACAGAACTGAGGTGCAGAGCTTGCTTCTGTCTGCATCGTCCAGGATCGTTTCCTTTTCAGTCATTAGTGCTGGAGAGAGAGATGGATACATAGGCACACGGTGTGATTCTTGGGGTGTGCTGTGCAGGGCCAGGAGCTGCACTTCGATGATCCTTGTGGGTCCCTTCCAACTCAGGATATTCTATCATTCTATGATACAGTTGTTTACAGTTAGTGAAAATATGGGCATCTCAGGAAAACAGGAAATAACATTGAGTTTTGCTAATATATAAATAAAGATATACACTACTTTAGAACTTGTTTAATTTTTTAAATCCTTTAATTAATGGAAACGTGTCCTATGCAAAGTAATTCACTTTCTTTTTGTTTATTTTGATTCATGTTTTGTTGAATCTGAATGGATTCCTGTTTGAACTGGGTATTTTTGGAAAACAGTATTGAATAAAAAATACACAATTACGAAAAATCTACCATAAGAGCAGCCAATTTTTCTAATAGCTAATTTGCACTTTAAATTAAACAAGGGGCGTTTTGATCTAGTCTGTACTAATCAATCTACTTTAAGTGATAACCACTGGAGAACAAAGGTAGCCTGGTTGGTAGCTACCAGATCATGAAGCCCTCTCTTACCTTTCATTTCCAAGTTTATGTTGTTTTTAGAATGGTACAGCAGCTCCTTGATCTTCTTTTATTGTAAGGTTCTCTTCACATTATCAACATACACTCTGATTTATTAAAAATATTGTCACAGTACTAGTCAGCAAATGTCAAATGAGAGATTATATGTTCCCCCTAATCTTACTCAGTGTTCTTCATTTTGCTTATTCAAGGATACCATTTTTTATTTAGGGCATAGCATAGCACTGAGAGTTTATCGTTATCCCTGAGTGCTTTTCAGAATCTTTGTTTCTCATAGCAAATTTTACCATGATCGGCTTTGTGATTATGACAATTTTTTTTAATTTCTGTTACTTGACCTTAAATATTAGTGTGTCATAACTTTCATTTATTAGTCTATTTTGTTTTATTTAGCTTTCCAAGAGAATCTGCGGAAAGGATCCGGGAGCCACCATCCTCTAATTTAGAATATGACCCTTGCTAATACTCTCAATAAACAAGAGGTGCTCTCCTATATTTCCCAGGCATCATCCCAGAAACCTTCTCTTTTGACTTCTTTAGCCAAACCTGACACCTGAAGCTACAGTGCAACAGTGATAGAAGCCAGGGAATCTGTTAGCCTGTTTCTGACAATAACCCACCCCATATATTGAAAAATCTAGTCAGCAGGTAGAATGGCCAAGAAGGAACAGATTTCTAGGAATAAAATGGCTGGTGATAAGGACCTGACACCCACAATGCAAGTGTTTGGGTGCAATTTATTTCAGATTTGCTTCAATTATTTGCAATAAATGAAGCTGACATTTTTGATGTACCATATGACTCTGCTAAAGACGCGCTATTTAAGAAGAAAAAAAGTTCTGCATTTTCCTACTTTTTCAGCAACCTGCAGATAACCATAACTATTAAAGGTTTAACATTATAATAGCGTAAATATTTCCAAGATCTATCAATGATATAGAATAAAATATATCCTTATAAATAGGGCATTCCAAAGCTTTATATCATCTTTAGGTGAGTAAGCGGACAATTATTTTCTTCATATTTCTTGGTCATCTGATTAATTTTGTTAACATCTTGATTCTTGCTCCAAGTTTGACCACTAGAAGCTGTTCCTCTTCTGTCACCTTTCTGCTGTCTTTAATAGCAAATTTAATAGTATTCTTTCTTGAAAACTGGTAAGTGTGCAAATATTGAGAAGATAATTTTATAATCTTCTCCCTTTTCACTTTAATAGTCAGAATTCAGTTGTAATTAAGGATATATCCCAATCAGAAAATGTAACTGGGGATGTTTAATGCATGGATTCCTACTGCTGGCTTCAAACACATCAAATGTTAGAGAGACATCTAAAATTCTGGCATTTAGAAAATAACTCTCCTTTCTTCTTGTTCTCACAAAATGTACATTAAATTAAGTTTAAACATTTTGTCTGAATACTTGGAGCTATTTGCTTCATGTGCTTGATTCTCATATGCTGTGGAGCGAGCAATTGATTTGCTAGTTGAATATTTTCACTTGTCTCTATTCCATTCAAACAACTGAAATTGTAAAAATGTCTGCAGTTTCTGTAATGAAAGATGCTAATGGCTGGATAGCTTCTGAGCCTTGTAGTCTCCCCGTCCTAATGTCACCTTCACATCTGTTATGCTGCTGGAAATTTCTGACTGACAGGCAATCTCCATTTCTATTTGACCTTTTGGGTATTTTAATTTTTTCTTGAATCACAAATTCTAATGTTCCTCAAGCTACTCAGAGGTTTCAAGGACTGGAGTTGATCAATAGTTATCGCTACAATCAATCTGTGTGTTGTCAGATTCACCGCCCACTGGCGAAGTTTAGGCCTCCCACTCTCCTGTCCACTGACTGTCAGAGTTACACCTGTGGTAACCTTCAGTCCTGAGTGTGTGTGCATTTGAGGTGGGAACAATCTTTCCGCACTGAAGCAGGAGAGTTTGGGTTTTACCAGCAGTCAGCACAGGTTTGCTGTTGTTATGAGGGGTGCACTGACAGACACTGGTATTTACAGGAACAGCATTTGTTCAGTCTAATTCTCGAAACATCTATGTAATAGAAATACCAAGAAATCCCAAGATGGCTTAAAAAGAGGAATGTGGAAATACATTCATTCCTCATAAAAATTAAATATGACGGTGCCCAAGGCAGTGTTTCATTTGCAGCTTTTTTAATGTTCTCTGAGGCTGAAATTTTTCTAACAGATCTAAGTTGCTTTTATCTTACCTTTCAAGTATTTAAAGCAAAACCTACAGCACCTTGCATGTGCTGTTCTGTAGTCTTATACGATGTATGGCTATTTCTTCCCTAAACCTTACCTTTGTAAATTATTCTGACACACTAATTACTAGATTACCTAAAACAAAATATTTCTCCAATTACATCCGTATATGGCACGGGTACATCACCTTCTTATAACTCTGGTGCTTGATGATGTGATTTCATACCTCATTTCCTCTATTTCTTTCGCTCTTAAAGGATGTAAATGACATAAGCCAATAACAACATGAAACAGAGTAGGTGGACTGAGAGTAGGAGAAAGAGGGCAGCATTTTGCCAGTCTAAGACACAAAAACCTGCTAGTACAGCATTCTTTTTTACTGAATTATCATACAGATCAGATTAACATCTTATTGAGTGTCTGTTTGGCGGTTCTCTTTCTCAGATCGTCATTTACTATTTTTAGTTATACCAATTCTGAACCCTCATAGGCTTTGGGGCAAATTAATGACATACAATAATATAATTTATTTTTTTTGCTTTCTATAAAAGTAATTGTACTCACCAATTTTGAAATGTCAGAGTAGGAATTCACCTTTACTGCTCATGTGTGCTACAGAGCATAATTCATCTATTGAATATTTGGGTTTAAAAACGTATTGTTTGAAAATAAGCTATTTTTTTATACCTCTTCCATGGTCAGTGTAGAGATTGCTATGATCTTGATACGGTTGGAATGAGCTACCCCCTGGAACTACCTATTTCACATCATTAATCAGAAAGGGAGCCAGATTAAACAGCTGTCATTTATACAGCTAACTTTCAGATATTTAACATCTGTTTACACTGTGAAAGGTTTTTGGCTTTGTTTTTTCGTTCTTCTGAAAATCTAAATATATTATGACCTTCATCAGCTGTTTTGGAGATACGTTTGGATAACTCAGAGGATTGTAGTTTTTCAGAGTTAGAGATGTTGATTTTCCTATTGAGTTTATAAGCAATTGTAATTTCTTTAATTATTGTTCTAATACTTTTTCTTTTTTGCCTGGAGAAAACAGTGTTTCAAAAATCTGCAAATCTTTCTAGTGACTCTCTAGAAGACACCTTATTCTCCTCTTGTATGGTTGGTGATTTAAGTGTGTCTGTCTCTAACAGTTATAGCATATTCAATACCTCTTGCTAGAGGTGCAGAATTCACAAAATGTGCAGCAATAAAGTGTGGTTGACTCCCTCTTAAACCAGTCTGATGGAATGAGATAACAAATAATTGACTTAGCCAAATATTTGGCATCACATATAAAAGTGAACTACTTAATGGTGGCTACTGCTGTGTTTTCAGAACAATGATTAAAAACATATTTTGAAAGCAATTAAAGATTGAAGCTTAGTTTCACTTCAGTATTAAGTATTTCCTCCCCAGATACAAAGACAAAAACTTGTTACTTTCCAGTTTCTGATAAAACCAGGAGGTTGTTTCATGTTGGAAGCTATTTACCATTTAATTTCAACATCTTTACTGAATCTCTTGTTAATGTACGATAATGTGAGATGAGATATCCTATTTTTTAAAGTAAAAGTTTTTATTGGATATTGAATGTGTTGAGGTTGGCAGCTTCTCAAATTATGCAGGAATACACATTAAATACTAAATGACACTTGAAATGTAGCTGACCTTGTTCCCAAGGCCTACTGAATGCAAAGGATGTACCTGGTGTGGAACTACTTAAAGATGTAGCTTCAAACAAATGACAGTATGGAGCTACTCTGCTGTATTAAAACTAAGATATTTTTATGTTTCTTATACAGTATTGGAAAGAAATTGAAGTACAATACCTTATTCTAATTATTAACATTATTATTTTTGTGATCTTTTGTAACTTAGTGGAAGGTTTCAGTAGCTGTCATAAACCTGCAAGTTTTCTTGCAAGAGAATCTAAATATATTTCTAGAACAAGTAGCCCTATCAGCCAGTAGCCTGTTTGTTGCAAAGTGAACTTTTAAATGAATTATCTTTAAGCAGAGGACTCGAAGTCTAGAGGAAAAATTTGCAATTTTCTCACTTCTTATATTATAAATTTAGCATCCTGTGTTCTACTTCTACAGTGTTGTCCATAGGCTACTAGTTTTGTGGCATGGACAAAAGTCCAGCATCTATAGAAACCATTACAACATCCAGCTGCTTTTTTTTTTTTCATATACGGGGTGGAAAAAACAGTGATAAAGAAAACAGAAAAGGAAGCATGTAAGTGCTCCAAACAAAATTCTGTAACACAAAGTCAGCTGCATACAAGTTCTCTCCTGAAGGTGATTTTTAACCTTAGGCAAAGAGGGAAAAAAAATTTATATACATTTATATAAATTTGTTCATTTTGGGTGGGGCACATCTCTTTAGTCCTTTCAGATATCTATCTTTGATATTCAAATTTATAATACTACATTTTGGGTGTAAAGTACAAAAAATAATTACCTCATTCTTTAAAATGTTTTATGCAGGTTTCTTATCACCATTTTACTGTTTTCTTTGGTGCTAAAACCAGTCTTTTTAAGGCAATAAGCCCAAAAAATCCAATGATTATACATGCACATCATCAGTTATCAATAATTGAAGCCCATGTTTGTTTAGCTTAGTCCTTTTCTATGTGAGATGTTTACAATGAATTCTACAAGTCAGCAACTTCTAAATTCAGATTAATTCTCTTCACCTTTTCTAGAATTGCAGCCTAATCTGTGCAAAGTCTGATTCACTAGATTTGAACCTTTTTTATTTCTTTAATATCCCGTTCTTCTAGCAATATATTCAGAGCATAGCCTTTGAGGTCTTTTAACATTTCAGAACATTTAGCAGTGCTGTTTTGATAATAAATGAAAATTCATCCTCCTAAGTTAACCCAAGTGCTGAATAGCAAGTGCACTTGTTATGGACTTTCTTTTGCCTATTTTACTTGCTAATTGACTTTGGGGTCCATTAGCACTGCTTGGCAGACCTGCATAATAGTGTATTAATAGATAATACATAATAGTATAATAACTGATTATAAAAAAGCTGAGTTGAAGCACATTTAGAATGGCTTGAGATCAGCATTTGAATGATTCTGAAAGTTTGGTCTCCACACCTGTCGAATATATACTGATTTCTTTAAAGTTTTAAAAAATATATCTAAGTACCTCAAACTTTTTTTCAACAAAAATCATCAATTAGTCTGATTTTAAAACAGCTTAAAAATGCAGATAAATTTTTTTAAATAAAATTTTTAGTACCATGAAGACAAATGAATTAGGCTTTTTAGCTAAATTCCAGATTTTGGACATCTCTGATAAGAGCTAGAAATAGAAGTCAAGAAACCATTTTCCTACATAATGAAATAATTAGTACTTCTGAAATAATTGTGTAATAATACTACTGCTGCTGAAGATGATCTGCCAAATCTTTCTTTTTTTTTTTCACTGAAGCTTCAGAATGAATGGTTTTTCTCAAACAAACAAACAAATAAACAAACAAAAAAGCTTTTCATTCCACAGGCTATAAGAAACAGCTGTGATTAATATATCTTCTGCAGCTCCCAGTAGTTTCAAATAGCATTCCAGGGAAAAACAAAAAAAGTGTTAATGCCCCAGGTCATGTAGAAAACAAGGTCCTTTGAAGGGATCAAATGAGCTTGGTAGTAACTGAGGAAAGCTGTTCCTGACTGGAGTGGAATAAGCAACAATGGAGAGTGCAAAGATGGGAGAAAGAATTTTACCGATTTTAGTACTGCTTTTATTCTCTTTCTGTCTGACTTCCAATTCTGAGTTCACACCTCTTTCTCTCTTATATATATGTGTGTGTGATGGGGGGCATGTGTGATGGACTTTTTTCATCTTTTTAAGATCAGTACGTTATTATTTTGTCGTAATGTATTTTTGGCCAGCTATCAGCTTGATGCACCAACTGGTAAAGGCCAAGTGTGAACTTGCTTGCCAACAGAGCTTATGTATTTCTGTCAATTTTTTTCTGCTGAAAACACTCCTTTCTGCAGCAGCCAGCAATAGCCAGAACAGAAGCCAAGAATCAGTGATCAGATCTTTCCTTCCAAATTGTATCATGTTGCACAGCTAGAACCTGGAGGGGAGGCAGATTATGTATCTCCTTTTTTAAAAGACACTGAGATTTATTTGAATTATTTTACTTTTATTTCTGATTTTTTGAAAGTTTATAAGCAGAAGACAAATTTCATTGTTATGAACATGATGGCAAACAAATCACAATTTGAACATACTGAAATACATATTTTTTTTTTTGGCTTACAGTAAACCATGGAGATTAGATTTAAAGCTTTGAAATGTCAGCTTGCAAAGTTAGTAAATATTCTCATCTAATTAGCACAGAGTAGATTGAGGTACTTCCTGCCTAAATGTAAAAACATAAGATGAAGTTCTTAATTTGAATGAAGCATTGTTTGAAAATATACACTTGTACAAAAAGATGTTTCTAAATCCACAGAAGCATTTGCACCGATTTCTGTGACTCAGGAGTTCTGTATCTGGAGTCCTCAAGAAGGCATTTTGTGTCTTAATACAACACCTGTTATACATGTTTCTTCTTAGGAAAACTGTCTTCTAAATATGAGATGAAGAATAAAATATGCTGTTTAACACTGATGGCAAGAAACTTGATAATTTTTTTCCTCTAGTCTGGAAAGTGGGATTTTTTTAACTTAGTTGTTTGTTTTCTGACTGCAGAAGCTGTGACCTGCAATCCAATTTTCTCAGTTAACAGGAATACCATAGTTTTGGTTTTTATTTGCTTTGGCATTGAAACTCCACCCTAAAAAAAGAAGACAAGCTAGATTTGTTCATAGATACCTTGTTAATAAAAATTTTATAAAGACCATTTTTCTGCTTTGTGCTGGTTTGGCTGTAAACCAGCAGGGGAAATTAACCCCACACCAAATACCTCGAGAGATTTTAGGTCAAAATTACAATTTTAATAAAAAAGGTTAAAATAAATGCAGTAATACAGAAACACTGGCTTAAACAAACCGACAGAGTCACGGTACAACCTGACACCCTGTTGAGCAGGGTGGTAGCTGTGCAGCCCAGTGAGGCACTGGTCCTGCAGGAAGGCCTGGTAGCCCAGTCCCGGTGGTGGAGTGGAGTAGCTGAGTCCAATTCCGAGAAGTGGAGTGGAGTAGCTGAATCCAATTCCGAGGAGTGGAGTCGAGTCAAGTCGAGTCGAGAGTCCCGTCGAGAGTGGAGTCCCAAGAGCGGAGTCCCGTCGATTCGAGGGTGCCCTTCTCCGATCCAAACCCCTTGTTTTATGTTGTGTTTCTTGGCTGGCACCTCCCCCAGGGGCGGGGACTTTCACAATGGAAGAGGATCTTCCCGATGTTCTATTGGTTGCTTTGGTAATGAGCTTGGATGAGCCCTGGGCTCCTCTGAGATGCTCCCCAGGGTTCGATGGGGTTCAGGCTAATTAGTCAGGCTGGGTGGTGCTAATGGGCCATTACCTGAGATCAGATAACCAGGGTGGGTGGTGCTTGCTGTCTGCTGGAGTGCTTATCTCAGTTGAGATAAGGAGTCCCAGGTGTGTAATTATGAAATTTATCCAGCTTTTTGTGGGTGGTAATAGAATACATAACTAACCCAGGACATGCTTATATACTTATAGCTGTTCAATGTCATTAATTTCAAATTCTGCCCACTTCTGTCTCACAGAACCTATACACCTCTATGATAAATCAAGATATCAGCACTGTATTTATAACTGAAATCTTCACAAATAATGACATAACTGCACAAATTAAAACCTACCTTACATTCCTATGACTTATTAGATCAGGAGTGACTTATTTTTAAAAGAAAAACTGATGAAATTGTGCATTATTCTGTTGAACTAAACTGGTTATAATCACAGAAAAAAACCTCTTTATGTTCAGGATCCACCCAATACAATAATGACTATAATTTTTAAAAGCTCATTTCTCTCTCTTCCATGCTGTATAATTTTCTTAAAATAATTGTGCATTTAGATTGCTATGAATTTTAGCTGTGTTGTGCCTTATGTCAGGTTTCAGTGGTTGCAAGAAAACTTGCATATAGTGCTGGCAGTAAGACAAGCCGCTCTGGAGTAGAGTTGCTCACTAAGAGCATAGCTTTTGGGTTTTTTGTGTCTTCCACTCCAATTCTGCAGTTATCAATCAATTTGTAAAGGTATGAGGCACATGCATATCGATACATATCACTTTATACTGAAATAATTGATACAACATCACCTTTGACTCACTCTTTGTGCAATGAGAAAAGGAAGTCTTTGTAATGAAAACACATACATTACTATGATACATAATACTGTAGCAGGGGAAGGAGAAAATAAAAGAAAAAACAACTGCCAATACAATAAAGTTATGATACTTAGTATTTTTCTGAAAATTCCCAAAGTATGGACTATGTGTGGTTTCAAGGACATTGCAGTGTAATCCCTTGATCATTTGACTTTTTGAGTGATGGACTCCCTTAATTTCATGATAGAATGGACTTTCTGAAAAGCAGGGAACTGGGTTTTCTGTTTTCTGTTTAAATGCCATTAAATCGAATGCAAATTTAAAATGTGAATTTTAATGGGATATCAGACGTTCTTAATTTTGAAGATTGATGTCCTCAGCTGTTTCCATATTTTTATTTTTTTTATGGTTTTATGTACATAAAAACTCTCATGCAACTCAGGTAGGTTTTTCAGAAGGTAATACACTTTATGGGCTTTCATTTTCCATTTTAGAATCCTGTTTCTGACTGCATATTATTTTTAGTTAAGCATTAAATAAATGGTGTAAAAATTTTTATGCAATATATCACTTGAAAGTTATCTTTGATGCCAGGACTGAGTGATTGAGAAAATGTAGACGCACAATGAACTAAAACTGGGTTGAAAATGAAGGAAAACAAAAGTTGGTGGAGGAAACAAAAGTCTTAAAGTGAAGCATACTTTTGCTAGAATATGTTAGAGACATTGAAAGAAACAACAAATAGAGACAGATTTTTGGGGGTGAGTAAAAGAGAAGACATAGATTGAATAAGGATAAGGATGTGTTGAAAAGTATATGCATAATGTATTTTCTAACTTTTAAAACTCTCAATTTAAACCTTTGTTTTCTACTTCAATTATTTGTGTATAATACACATATAAATACTACTGAAATCATTGTATGATCGTTTTCAAATCCAAATTGTTTAAATACCTGAATCAGTGCTGAAAATTAGGAATTTATATGCCTGTCATATTTAATTGTTTTGGTAGGATTTACATCCGAAATTCTCATGTACTCAATTGCAAAACTGCTGAATATGAGATCATTTTGAGCAAAATTTAAGAATGGCTCTCTTCCCAAACCTTCAAAAATAGGTAGAGTGAAGAGGTTACTTACAAATTAATTTAACATACAGAAAAGAAGATATATCTTACACTCTGGGCTTATTTGTGGTACCAAGGTTTGCAATTTATAGGTTTTGGGGAAGTCTACATTTGTAATATTCTCTCATTCTGTGAAAGTGTACTTTTAGATCTCACCTCTTTTATTTGTTCCAACTTCTTGTTGTTTTCTTCATTCTGGTGGTTTTTTGTTGTTGTTGTTGTTGCTGTTGGGTTGGTGGGGAAACTTCAGGACACATCATCTTTCCACATAACTAAGATTTTTTATGTCTTTAATATTTTTTTTAAAAATTCATTATTAAAATAATTTTATCCAGAAAAGTCACAAAAGAGTTAATTTTAGGAACTAAAACTGGACATAACTGAATATTATTGTGCTAAAAGCCTGTTTTGTAGTTGTAGGTCTGACATGAGACTACTGCTTCCTTCAGATTAATTAATTAATTTAATGTGGCAATTCATGTTCACAGAACAATTGCTTTCTCTGGTAATAGTTTTGCTTCATTGTCTTTTAACTAAATCTACAGTTTTCCAGTCTTGCTTTTTTTCTATCTGAATTAAATGCAAAAAGGGCACAAACATTTTGGTGTTCTCTTGTACTTGCTGGCACAAATGCTGGCCATATGTGAGAATTCCTAGCTTGAACAGAATCCTCGGTCTCCTAATAGAGAGAGGAAGTTCTTTGGGGCAAGGATGTTGGATCACGTGTCTCCCGCAAAGGATCCCAAATTTTTTATACTGTACTCTATGCATGCAAATTGTCCTAAAAATTGCCCAGAAAGTATAAAATATGGGTTTATCTTTCTTTTTTTTTATCTGAGATGACTTAGACCAAAGCTTGCACTTCTCGTGGGAGTCTTCGTCCCGGTGAATTGAGTGATGTGAGATGAGATTGTTTTCCATCCCTCCTGTTTAAACTGTGCTACTGGACAGTCAGGACTACAAGTTTCCTGGGACTTAAGAGTATCCTTGTGGGAGCTGAGGTTCATAGTGCATTTGAGACTCTCCTTTGAGAGTTCTTGTCCTCTTCCCATTTTTATGTGTTTTACCTAATAACAATTTAATGCAAACATATAATTGAGACTCTAGAATTTAGAGTAATCAAATGAGATTTTTACAGTTAAGTTTTATACCTCCTTGTCATAAACCAAGCTACAGTCTAGTGCTTCCCCTGAGCCCAATTAATCTTGCTTTCCTTTTTAGCAAGTGAACAGCTCCAACAAGAGAGGTGCATACAGGTTGTTTGTAATGGTCGTCTCATGGGAGGTATGAGATGCAGGTTCTAATCTCTTGGGCAGGAAAGAAAACAACCTAAAAATCTGCTACATCCCACACACACTTGAACCGCCAAACAACTATAAAAAGGGCTAAACCATCACTAACAATTTCCTTCTTAAAGAACTTATGCAGGAATTGCCTGGCTTCATGATCTTGTTAATGATTACATATGAGTTTAGAACTAAGATAATTAGCCAAGTCAAAGCCACTGCAGTTAGAAGCAAGGTAGAGGCATAATTCTGTGTGGTAAATCTTAATACTTAGCTTAACAAGGTTTTTCAGCATTTTTATTTTATTTTAAAAATTCTATACAGGCCCTATTCTTGGCTAATATATATGTTTAAATCTACTGTTAATAAAAAGAAATTATGAAATGAAATTGTGATTTAACCAACTGCACTGATTTTAAACCAATGCACTTTAACACACTTAAACTTTCGGAAAACTTAGATAACCATTTCTATGATAATGTTTCTCAACCCATACACTATAAAGGATATAAAGGATGTTGAGGTGCTAAGGAAACTGTGCAGTAAGACTTTTATACTGTAAGGGAAGAAAAAGAAAAAAAAAACAACAAAGGTCATCTCCTCATTCCCTATGGAAAATACTGCAAAGCTCAATGTTGAATATTTACATGTATATCAAAATTTGGAAACCTTTGCCCTTCTCCAAAGGTCTATAAGTATAAATAATTCATTAACACAATACACTTATTAAGATTTATTTGCTAATAGAGAAAACACTTCTGCAGCATTACTGATTGGAGGCCCAGATCTGAGATTAGATGAATGTGGGATAATAATCAATAGTGCTCACTTATTTAGGAGTTTAAAACAACATGCATATATAAGTGACAGTTACAGGAGAGCTAAGACATGAGTTATGAGCAGAAGCAGAGTACATGCAAACATAATTTTCATAAAGAGCAGATTAATAAAAACGTTTTAAGTGTCATTGTTCTAGAAACAAACAAAATACTGCTAAATATTTGAAGCAAACAATTTTTAGATAAATTAACTTTCCAAGTAGTAGATATTATTGCTTTCTAATTTCGATTGCCAACTGTTTAGCAGCATGCTGTTTATTGCTTATCATAAATAACAATATTTTACTAATAGCTTTTTAATGAGTAATAAAT
Organism: Ptilonorhynchus violaceus; assembly: GCA_013397565.1. Lineage (NCBI taxonomy): Eukaryota > Metazoa > Chordata > Aves > Passeriformes > Ptilonorhynchidae > Ptilonorhynchus > Ptilonorhynchus violaceus. The sequence continues at coordinate 1,033,750 of VZRJ01003181.1, read as the reverse complement.
AATTGCTCTATTAATACAAAGTGCTCCAATTTGTTCTACTCTTGGACTCATTCCTCTCCTGCTTGCTATGCAGATATTTTTTAAGAAGTGATGTTTGTATTATTTTTAAAAATGCAAGTAATTCTGAGATAACTATCTGATAGCTACTTGCTAACAGACTGATACTTTACGGGCATAAAGATGATGCAAGTCCTTCTTCCACTTTATGACTTTACTTTATGACTTTGCTTTATGAAATTGCTTACTTTTTTTTTTCCTGCTTTGAATTAGATTTGATTTGCCACTTTCGTTTGGATAGAAATTAAAAAAAGTGGTGGTCGAAATATCTACTTATTAGGTCAGATCAATGGATGTCTCGCTAGAATAAAAACTACCATTCCACGAAAATTATTAAGTGTAGGGGGAGAAATTACAGATCAAAATCCATAAAATTATGAGGTAATTACCTAGTAGTTAAAATATCTGGGTAAAGAAATTCAAGCTAAAATTACTTTTATCACAATAAAAACCATGCAAAATAAGCTAAGTTTATTCTTTCTCTTCCCTCCCCATTTTGTCCCTCTCAATTTTCAATCAATCCTCCATCAGGAATAGGGCCCAATCATTTTGCATTTTATGCATATTTCCACTAATTCTTCCTCCAGTACATGAACACGTTCAGAAAGATCATATCCTTTAAATTCAGGCCGAGTGAAAGCGGAGAGTAAATGGAATAAATACTTCAGATTCCAGTTGACGAATAGGATTTTCTCCCTGAAGTAGAGGAGAATCTGGGTGCATATTTTACATGAGACTAAACTTGAAATTTCAGTGGTTTTAACTGGTACACAATTTTTGATGAAGCTCTATGAAGAGACAAGACTCTTTCTTATGGGAACGTATTTTAAAGTACACTTAAGACGTAAACATAGAATTCTCTTCAGTTTTAAACCCTGAAAACCACACGAAATGCACATTTTTCCTGCAGTTGTATTAGTATTGTGTTGTTAAATCAGTATCTGTCCTCAGTGGTACAGGATAATGACATTCAAAATTTTGTGTGTATTCTTCTTGTTTTCTGACAAGATACTGTGTCTCCTATGGGACTTCATTTTCCAGTATTTTTATGCCTATAGAATTCTTCTGTCTCTAGATAAATTCTCTTCGTGACACCAAATGCCAGTTTAGGAATGAATGTATGCCTATGATGATAATTCTGTTTTTGTTTAGGGAACTTCTGTGGATGTTTTTCTTTCCCCTGCTCATTTGTGGATTTTTTTTGGTGGTTGTTGTGTGAAATAACATACTATTTTCCTTTTGTTTCTAATAGAATGCCGTTGATCTCACCCTAAATTATATTGTAGTAATCTAACCTACTTCTTCTGCTGTCTGAAATCTTCTGATCTATACAGACAAAAGCCTGTTGTGTATCTAAAAGTAACCTCTCAGATGCATAGCCATTTTGACAGATTAACTAAATGAAGACCCTGATTCTGCTAGCTATTTTGTACCTTGCTTTACTAAATAAAAACAAAGTCCAGTGGAGGGCCACAGAGATGGCTAAGGGACTAAAACATCTCTTGTATGAGGAGAGACTGTGGGAGCTGGGCCTGTTTAGTCTGGAGGAGACTGAGAGAGGATCTCATTAATGCATATAAATGTCTCGAAGTCAGGTGCCAAGAGGATGGTGCCAGATTTTCACTCATGCCCAGCAACAGGACAAGGAGCAACAGATGCCTTAAAAAAATGTTACTTTAGAACATGCAATTCAAATTCTCTGTGCACACTTAGCACGCCTTTGTGATTGCCTAGGTACTGCCACAGATGGGCAAAATGCCAGACTGCAATGCAGGGAGCAGAGAGAGCAATATGAAGCCTAGTAATCGGACTTATAAAGTTCAGGATATTTACTAAATTGACACCCTTTTTTTAATGTCTCTAACCATAAAATACATAGCAGTTGGAGGGGAAAAGAACATAAGTGAATTTATCAAGGTACACCCTGGTGTCAAGAAGTGTTTTGGTTTTTTTTTATTTAAATTTTCAATCTCTTTTCCAATTATTTACTTTAGATTGCTAGTGTCAATGAGTAAAATATGAGAAACCGGAGCACTATTATGTCATTATCAGATTAATGTAGATGTTTAATGATAAATATTCAATTATATTAGATCTTCACTTCCCCCCTCTTCCCATTTAATCTCGTCTCTAAGAGTAGATAAAGCAAAGTTTATTGGCATCTCACTTCTGAGAGTACTCTGCAAATATAATTTCCCTCAATACAGAGTGAAATTAGATCACCCAAATGCTTCACTGAGTATTTTATTGAGATAATTTGATTTGAGATTGTTACTTTTAATATAAAATATCTGGTTTCCTATTAAAATTGCATTATTAATAAATTGCAGCACACAAACAGAATAGCGGATGCAATCCTGGATCTTCTGTCTGAAAGTGTGTAATCTCAACACCTGGAACGCAGAATTCAGATCATCTTTTCCAAAATATTTTCTGTGACTTTTTCAGGCATTCCAAAATAAAGCATCTTAGCTCTTTAACAGAGATACTATGCACTCTACATATATTATCATGTTTACTCAACAATAACCACATTGAAATTCCAGGCACGCAAGATTCTTTAATCATCGGTTCAAACCTGCCTAATTATAATATTCTAATTAAAACAATTAGTCCCTCTCCTGAAGGGCTAATCCATTGATCTGTATTACTTCTGTGTTAAGCCTTGAACTAATGCCCTTCCCAAGACGAAGACTTATCAATAATAAAAGACCAAGAATTAAATGCTGATTAAAGAGGTTTCTAGTTCTGCACGTAATTTTATTAGCAGGTGTTTGTATTAATAACATTGTGGTGTTATTGTATCTTTCATACCCACAACCTGCTTTATGTGTGTATCAAACTAATGGTTCATGACATGTCTGTTTTATTTGATGCACAGAAGTGTGTCATAATGTGGATATCTCTCATTTTCTCTCTCGTCCTCCTCTTTCTGCCCAAGCAAAATCCCTCTAGCCTGAAGGAGAATTTCCAAAATGGAAAGTGTCAGTAGAAAATTTCAGACTGAACAATTATTGTTTGGGAACCAAAAACTCAACAGCTAATGTTAGGCAAATTTAATTAAAGACAGAGCTTGCCCTTCAGCATTTGTGTACTGTGGGCTGAGCCACCATCTGTGGAAGGTTACATTTCAACTCAATGCACATATATTAAATCAAGTAATAATGATTAAAACAGCTGTAATATTGGGGGTTGGAGAGTGGGTGGGTTTCTCTATGCTTCTCCAAAGTAGTTGTACATGAAAAAGTTCCAAAAAAAGAGGAATATTCAACCCCGCTCAGCCCTGCTTATTGTTTTATTAAACATGAACTTTAGAGAATGTTGATGTGTGCAAGCTTAACACACTTCTAAAAGTGTATTTATCAATGTCTTTAGCTAAACATCGACATCAATTTCAACAAAACACTATTGTGATTTGTAAGTCTTAACCCTGGAGTCTGGTGTGTTGTGTTTATTTTTGTTTTTCTGCAGACTTGCTTTCTGGCTTTTGCTCACTCTTTTGAACAAAATATTTAGAAACTTCATCTATATTCCTAAATCCAAGGGTAAGCAACTCACTGTAGAATTTCCTAAAATATTTACAGACCTGAACCTTCTTTAATCAACCTGTAAAATATTCTAGAACATTCCCAAGTGTCAACTTGTAAAGGGAGAACAGTAATTTTTTTTTCTGTATTTTTTCCAGAATATCATAGGACACTCCAATTTATTAAGAAAGTTAAAAAATGCTTTTACCTTTCTTGATAAACAGCTCATTGGCCGGTCCCTTTTTTCTGATTATTGGTATACCTGAAGCAGATGTAATTTTTCCAGCTCAAAATTATTTTAAAACAAAATGCTTTTATGTTAGGAAATACACCCTTTTCTTAAATTCAATATAGTAGTACTGCAAACAATAATTTCTGTCAGTAAGAGCAGCCAGTATAATAGGACTCCACTAAAACAAAGCAACAATTATGGAATTTGTCTTTAAAATCTAAATAATAGTTCTGCTGTTTGAAAAGGAACACTGCCACCCTCTGTGCACATATTAGCTAGGGAACCTAAGATCCAGAAAAGCTAGTGTATCTTTCCCATACACAATTAGAAACACATAGTAGAGGAAAAGATGCAGAATGAAAGCAATTCAGGTCAGACAGAGAGTGAATAGAAGGCAAATGTGTGAAAATATTAAATAGAGATTTTGTACAGAAAATTCCTCCAAAAGCAAGCAAAGTTTAGCTTTTGTCTTTCATTATGAATCTACTATGCTGATTCTTGTCTAATGATATAAATATTATCACATAGGTTTGCCTTGCAAAATTATGCAAAAGATTCTGTGTAAATTTGCAAGAAAATTCAAGAGACAAATTCAGATTCTGTTCACTTACACAGGTGGTAGGATTCTTTCCAGAGCCAAAGAATCATCAGTGTTTAAAATGTTATAGCAGCAGCTGAAACAAATTTCTTCATCTTTACCAAATTCTGTTTTTTAAAATGACATCACTCTTTATTGTTCCTTGTGTTGGGATACTAAGAAAACATCATCAGTTGTTTTTGAAATTAATGCAAATTTCAGGCTGTGCAGAGGGATATCGGGCTAATTAGTGAATGACCATCTTTAATGCACTGAAACCAATTATTTGTTTCTGACTGGAAGTGAACAAAAATTCATATTTTTAATTCTGTAACAAAGTATTAACAAACCTCTGAAAAGTTTAGGAGCTGAAACTTCAATGGACGTGTTTAATACCTGTACTTATCTTGGAATATTTGTATCTATGCAATCTAGAAGAGAAAGAAAAGTTACAGATAATAGTTACCTTAAACACCTTGTCATGGTCATAAACAACCACTTGTTCTCTTATATCCCAGAATTAATATTATGCTACAAATATTTAATAAGAGGCATCTTTAGAAATTCCTTTCCTTACATTTTAATACACAGTTTACCAGTAGCCTTTCAGAAGGATGAAGAAATCAGAATAACTTACATGTGAGCAAACATATGAACAAAATAATAAAATATTCTATGTAAGGATATTTACATGTGTAGGACATCATTAAAGTCAAAGCTGAAGGAAACTTAGACTTGTAATTAAAAATTAATATCGATTTGAACAGCAAAACCGCAAATACATAATATCAATATTTTCTGGTAAAGTAATTTTAAATATTTATGTCATGATTTCTTTTATGCACTGGCTTGATTTGTCTAGACTTTACCTTTAAAGTGATATTATGATAAGATTTAATTTAGAAACAAAAATTGTTTTAAAATGAAAACTTGAACGAATTTATTCTGAGAGGAAAACATACTAATAGAGATTTTTTTATCAGAAAGAAGTTCACATTATTCTTACTAGAATTTTAAAATTTGTAACGTAAAAACTTGATAGAGCAAAATTAGGTTTTATTAAACATTTTATGGAAAAAAATGTTTCTTCCCTGTCATGACAGAATTGTTAAAAAAAACCCCTTGAGAACCTTTAAGACAGTTTTTCATACAGTACACTTAGAAAAAGGTGTGCTAAATTGAATTCTTGCCTCCTGTGAAAATAGAATTTCTCAAAGGGGAATAAATATATGTAGAACATGTCATTTTTACAAGAATGAACTGAAATCCCCTGCCATTATGAGAACAAGACTTACACAGAACCACTTCTGCTTCAGATGATCACATTTTGCAAAATTTCAGAAAATATGCAGATAACAGCAAGACTATAGTGCAAATTGTAGCAGCATAAAATCTAGAGCAAATATGCCTTCAGTGAGATTTAAGCTGGCATTTATGATTAGCTCTGGAGTTATGGTAGACAGAAATCTGTGTAGTCATAGGTAGTGTCCCCTTCTATCAGGCAATTTTCTCTTATATCCTCACAGCTGGAAACTGGGACCCGAAAGCAGAGGAACAGAACTAAATGACTGGCAGTGTGGGTGGTGCCACACTCAGGGGCTTGAGTTCTATGGTCTGGGACACACCTTAGACAGACCAGGCATGTTGACATTGGATAGGGTGCGCCTGACCAGGTGGGGTAAGATGCTGGGTGTAGCAAGCTGGCTAGATCTATTAGCAGGACTTTAGATTTTATGAGGGAAGAGGATGTTGTTCTGAGTGTCAGAGAGGAACCAGGAATCAACAGGGAAATAGCTGTAAATTGTCCCAAGGAATTAAGAGATGGTTCCTCCCATAAGGCAAAGAGGTCAATATCCCAGCTGAAGGGCCTTTACACCAATGCACACAGTGGGTGGAATCCATGGAATCCCTGTCTGGAGGGGTTGGAGCTAGATCTTTCAGGTCTCTTCCAACCCAAGCCATGATCCTAATCACACCATTATAAATCTGTCTATTTATATCACTGTTTCTGCAGAATTTTTCTTCTGCAGTATCATAAATATTGGAAGATCCTCAACCCAACATAGTTTTGCAATTGGAAAGTTGTAGTGCATTAATAACTGAATTCTGTTTAGTGGTGACACTGCTGTCACTACATAGGGAACCTGTGACTCATGGTTGTCCATGACTTGGCATCTATTCTTGCAGCACATGTTCCCCAGTGTGGTAGCTCATCTCCCCTGTGTGTGTGCTGGCAGTTCATTACCATTTCAGCCTGATGAAGGCTACAAAACACATGACTAGATGTCCTTTGTGCATCTGGGAGCAGTACTATGTAGCAATAATTCTGTTAACAGAATATATTTTCCATTACTTTGTTTTCATTTTTAACACATGTAACTATATTAAAAAATGACAGCAACAAAAGAGAAAGAAGAATAATTTTATATGGGTAAAAGTGTAGCTTAGTCGGAAATGAAAATCATCATATTGAAATCACAGGTGGATAAAAGCAGTGCTTATTGCTTCCTTTATTCTAGTTTAAATAATTTATCAGCTCTGTATCCTATTTATTGATTCTCTGAGCATGCTGAAGGAAAAGGAATTGAAGGTATTTGATGCACTTTCCTCCATTTTTATCAAATTAATGATATGTAATTGATTCATTATTTCAAATACTAGAAGCAAACGATGTTTTCTGCTTCTTACTGCTGAAAAGACTACAGAGTACTTTCTTTAGAAATATGTTTCTTTAGGAAATCTGGCATTTTTCAGAAGATAATTAATTTTTCAGGTAAGACATGGAATTTGTACCATCCTTTAGCCTAGATTGAATCTTCAGAAACATCATGAATATTTTCTGCCACAGTAGGCACAATATTGCAATTCCAAATTATTTTGTTCTTTCTCTATTACAAAGTAGAAGTATTATACCCTTTTTCTTCCCTTGACTTACGTCGCTATCATTTGCTAGTTCAACACATACAATAACGTGGAACAAAGAGTTACTAAAAACAACAACAAAAGTCCACAAAAATTATTCCCACATTTCCTCAGATCTCTTCTGATCATTTTAGACTGTTTCTTTTTTAGCCTTTCATAAGAGGGAGTGTATCATACTCTTCCCTAACAGAGGACATGCCTAATACAGTGGTGCACAAGAGATGAGATGGATCTTACTATTCTCTATTTCCTCAGCAGTGCCTTTAAGAGAATCACAGCATATTTATCAGATTGCTGTTTGCAAGAGTTGTACTTTAACCCAACTGCCTTCTTCAAAATTACATTTCATTTCTTATAAGGTCCCTGTTTTAAGCATCTTGTCTGTCTTACTGAAAATAAGCCTTCTGCTACCATAAAACTGTCTTTGCTTGGAAATGCAGTAGCAATAGAAGAATTCCCATGCAAACAAAGAAAAAATCCAGTTTTAGAGACAAATGGAAAAAATAACACATTAATTTGGTGTCTTTACAAGATTTGAACAAGTATTTACAAGTATATCAATATATATTCTCATTGTACTTACTCTTGCTAAAGTAGATGTTTTCAGGTGTGACCCAAATCCTTAGATATTATATATTAATTGCATTGATTGTAAAGGAACTACTCTGACTTACACTAGCTGGAGGTATTATCCCAATGATTTCAACAGAAATGGGATAGGTGTCTCATCACCACCACAGACTAACAATTTTTCTGTTTGTATCACAGTTTACCAAACTGAAAGAATAATAATACTGTCCATCTTATAGATACAGTGAGAAGAGTCCTAGTTATCTTTGCAGAAGTGTTCTAGCAGTGTATTATGTTCTAGAGTGTATTATGCATGTATCACCATAACCATAACAACAGAAACAAAGGAAGGTAGGTAGCAATATGGCAGTTTTCTCAGTCTGAAGAAAACACAAGGTGCATTTCAGAGGATAAGGCTTGATAGGCAAAAAAAAAAAAAATTCTACATCTACTCAGAACTTACTTTAACAACAGCAGACTCAGTTATTAGCTGAGACAAGTTTATATTTGGAAGACCTGAAGAGGAAAAGTGGCTTACTTTTAAGCCACTTTATTGGTCTCCCAATACTGCAAATTGCAGCACAGTGCAAGGAGTGCCAATTTAGCTTCAAAGAAACCAGACATCACATCAAAAGCAGTGTAGTCATAGCAGCACAGCAATTGGCACAGAAAAAAAAAAAATCCTGGTAAGTAGCTTATTTCAAGATAAGGAGAATAATAAGGAGTCTCTCTCTGCTGCTGTACTGTCCGCTAAGGTGGTACCTCTTGGTTTGGGTCAGTGCTACACCTGAGATTGTTTTCTGTAGTACTGGCGTTCTGGTGGATGATTCCCTTCACATACTTGACATGTTTTTTATTAGAAAAAGTTGGAATTAGAGTACTTTCACCTTTAAGAGTTAATGTTCCACTTCCTACACATTTTGGTACCAAAAAAAAAAATTTTTTTATTAAAACCTTTTTCCCCTAGTATTTGTTATCCTATAATTTTACTATTTAAGGCTCCTCAGAGCTCTAACTCTGATTTTCCATTGATAAACACCAAATAACAGACATTGGGAGTAATCACATAAGCTTTTTCTCACCCCTTAATTCTTCTTCTGGAATGAAATTTTTCAGATATCCTCTCAGGGCAGCTTTTGTTTCTTTTATGTCTAACAGCATTAAGCAGCTGGGACATGGACCAAAGACTAAGTACAGGCATGATTCTTATTGCATTGCCTAAATAATTTCTAAAACTCAGACATTAACATGTTATAGAAATAGATATGTGCAATTTTGATGTTCTCACTTATGTATATTTTGTAAAGATTTTCTCCAGTTACACTGAAGTTTAAGGTTTCAAGGCCCATATAGAAGCTTTGGGTGCTGTAGAATATTATAATCATGTTTACTTCCCTTGGCAAACTATGCAAAAATGTTCATTTGGGTAGCAATAATTCCACTACTGTTTTATAGACTAGAAGTACTTCTGTATTTTTTTCAAATAGTTCTATCAATTCAAATTTAGATTTTCTCACAAGAAATAATAAACCATGTAACACTTCTGAAATACCCTTTTGGCATGTCAAGTGTCAACTAAGAAAATAAATTGATATGGTCTCAATTCTAGTGAGGCTAAACTAAGTCAGTAGTACACCATCACTAAAGACTCAAATTATAACTTAGAAGATTTAAATGTACAAATACTGAGTCCAGCTCTAATTATCTTTTTTATTAAAAGAAACCCAACACCAAAAAAAACCCCACAAAACAAAAACAAACAAACAAGCAAGTATATCTTTTTTACATTCTGCTTTCTCATTTTCAAGCAGAAAAAAAAGCCCCCCTTCCTTTACCTCCCTATGCATCTTTATCATTCTGGAATTGAAAAAAAATACAAGAAGGATAAAAATGAACTAAATAAAAACTACATCTATCACTTCTCAGAAATAGAGATTTCAACGTCAGTATGTGTTATAGACTGACAACAGAACAGTAAATTTTAACTTTGATTTTTAACTTCCCTCTCCTGCATTCTTTTTCTATATACATTGTATACCTGAAAAAGAAGTGGAGAGAGAAACCACAGCTGTGTCTTTTTATTAGGGACAATCCATTTTTATTAAATTTGTTTGAAAAGAGAAGTAAAATTGTCATGTCACTCAAATAATTTCACTAGCCAAACTACAAGCTCATAAAAGTCAATCCTCCTGACAAAAATTTTAAAGCACCTTTTCATTTTGTTTAATAGAATTTGTATTTTATAGAGCCTTACAACTATAAAAAGTACAGGCACTTTTTATTATTGAATCTCAGTGATTTTTTTAAGTTAATGAATTCTTACAAGACTAACCTCTTTAAAAGACTTGAATTTTTCTTCTATGTCAGCATGTGTTTCTTTTCTGTTTGCTTATGTAGTGAATTATCAACAAATAATATCCAAAGATCTTTTCTTGTTAATAAAAATAAACTGACACGACTATTAATTTTTTTTAATAAGGATGTGACTGTAAATTTTTTCAGGTGATAACACTTTGAGAAGCACAAACCTTCTAAATTAATTGCTTCATTAATAACTGAGAGAGAAGAAATGGTGTGCAGGTCTGTTAGATTTGACATTATCAGCTTGCTGGCTGATCTTGAGTGGCATTTACAATGTGGTCCTGGAAAACTTTCATCACATGAGTATTTTTATCTCAAAACTTGCTGCATTGGAAGTGCCCCTTTTGAAAACTGGATTGCAGTTGGCACAAGTGCAGTTGGGAACCAAAGGAATCCATTGTGTGAGCTGAACTGGTTGGATCTTTGTGGCATAAGATTGTATGTTTTCTGCATCTAATTTGCCCCTCAGGGATTAAATATGGAAGATGGATGACGAGAGATGGATATATTACTTTTAACAGCCAAATCGCTGAAATTAGTTGTGTTTTGAAGTTTATTGTTAATTTTTGTGTGTGGCAGAGGGTTTCAGAGGAAGTTAGTTGCTAGGTTAGGATTTGCGGGTCTTGCTCCAAGTTGCTGAATCTCAGCAATTTGCACAGAGAGAAGGTGTGCAATTAGTTATCTAATAAATATATTTAAAGCATTTTGAAAACCTCAAATGAGAGATGATTCTGTTACCTTGTGTAGACAATAATGCAGTTCTCTTCACTGCTTCACTTTCTTTTTCAAACTGCAATATTTAATGTGTGGACCATAAGATTTTTAAACATCTGGCAAATCACAGTGATTCCAATATGGTACATACACATAATTGAGAGCAATAATTATCAACAGATATCTGAATATTTGATTCAGATCAAATATTATCAACATATCTTGTCCTGCGTGGACCTTAACTTCCCAAAAAGGTTAATGCTTATTCCATAGTTATGGCTAAGTCATTTTACTTCATTGAAAAAGGAATGTCACTTACAATGGAAGGGTTCAGAGTGCAATGAAATCTAGGTCAATCCAACAAATGGGGTGAATTTGAGGGTTAGATTTATCCCTGTGCTGGTACTGACATGAGACAAAGAAGAAATGCATTTGCTACACAGGATAATTTAGCAATATATGATGAGGTTATCAGTGGTGAATACCTCAGACTGCAAGCCTCCTTCTCACCCGCCCGATGGCTACAGCAAGGACTTTAAACCAGAACAATTGGTTCACTGAACTCCAATAATCTCATGGCTGTTGTGATTTTCCTCCACACACACTTGAACTCTGTCTCTCGCTTATTCTAGAATGTGTACTATTTGCATATTGTGATTAGAGCCTGCTTAGTTTAAGAACATAAATGTTTCTCTCAGAATTAATCTCTAAATTGCTACACAGGAAAAAAAATCTCCAAATTACTACACAGAAAGATGACATTTTCCAATCTGGGAAGAGATATATAATTTAGGAGTAGAACTGTTATGAAAAGGTTTGTTTATGAGTCAGACATTTCAGAACATGGAATAAGTTTCCATTTTCACAGCTATTATTCTCTCAGTAATTTTTTATTTGATTCAATTATCAGTTCAAAGTTCATTGATTACCCATTTCATTTCGGTGTGTTTTAATTATATTGTATGTAATGTAATACTAGTTTAAGTAGACAAAAATCTTTTGGCTCTTTACATTTCCGAGGCATTTGGATTTAGACTTTCGACCTTTACCCATTTCAGTAAGCCTTTGTTCACAGGCAATGTGCAAATATGGCTTTAGAATCAGGTCTGAAGTTCAAATGAAGTCAATGAAAATACTTTGAGACATGAGTAAGAGTAAATTATTGTCATTGCGTTTCTTCATGATTGGTTCTTTAGGTGCAAAATACCATGGTGATTCTGTGGCAACTAAACCAAAATGGACTTTATTTTACATTAAAAGAGCTGCTGGAATTTACTGTCCTGTCTGCTAACTAATCATGTGTAAATCATAATTGTTAAATAAGTTCATAGTATTAATACATGTTCTTGCTATAAACAAGAAATTAGATGCATTGGATACTTGGACCAAAGAGGACATTAAATTAGGGGTTATGTAATCTTTAGAAAAAAGATGCCTCTTTAGTCAGATGTAAAAGTGCTTAAGCCAGCTCAGTTCCTCCTTGCAAGGCTGAAAGATACCCATGCAGCAGCACTTCTGACTGGGTGCACGACCAGCATAATTTAAAGGTTGCAGGTAGTAGTCAAAGACACCCCTAAGTTTCCTGTGCAGTATTGGAATGGGAATTTTAGATATTTAGAGTATGGTCTTCTGGTGGTTTGACTTTGGCTGGATGACAGGTGCCCACCAAAACCATTCTGTCCCTTCCCTCCTCAGCTGCACAGGGGAGAGAAAATATAATTGAGGGCTCGTAAGTTGATGTAAGGGCAGGGAGAGATCATTCAGCAATTACCATCACAGGCAAAATTGACTCAAATTAGGGAAATTAATTGAATAATCAAATCAGAGTAGAATAATGAGAAGTAAAACAAATTGCCAAAAACACCTCCACCCCACCCCCACCTCCTACTTTCCAGGTTTAACTTTATTCTAATTCTCACTCTGCTCCCTTCAAATGGTGCAGGGGTACAAGGAATGGGTATTGCAATCAGTTCTTTATACATGGTTTCTGCCAGTCCTTCCTCCTTAGAGGGAGCACTCCTACCCTGCTTCAGTGTGCAGTTCCTCTCACAAGGGACAGTCCTCCATGGACTTCTCCAGCGTGGGCCCCTTCCACAGGGTGCAGTCCTTCAGGAACAGGCCGCTCTAGTGTGGGTCCCACTGACACTGATGGGCTTGGTCCCGGCCAGCAGCGAATCTGTCTTGGAGCCAGCTGGTATTGGCCCCATCAGATATAGGGAAAGCTTCTGTCAGCTTCTCATAGAAGCCACTGCTGTAGCCCCTGGCTACCAAAACCTTGCCATGGAAACCAAATACTGCTTTGCATTGACAGAATCCGTCCTCCACAAAACAATAATTGTAGGTATTTACCTCCTATAAAGCAAAAGAGGAGGAGTGTTATAGGGAACAGGACAGTAACGTTCATGGATATTATCATCCATTCTATAAATGCTGCAGAAGTGCTACTCCTCTGTATGTAGGAATATTATTTCTCTTATTCTTAGTAATATATATCTGAATAGCATGTCAAAAGCCGATTTTTGAATGGAAACAATTCCCTGTTCAGAAGTACTTCAGAAGTAACTCCTTTGCAATTAGCTAAAGCTTTTCTCTGTGCAGTCTACAACGGATAAAAGCCTAGATAACGGGGTAAAAAATATTTTGCTTTTGAAAGACAAAATAGTTTTAAATGGCCACTGTGAAACAGTATAAACTGCATTCTCAGGTTTCTGGACTGCACACTTTGTGGTTTCTTGCAGTTTGCAAATGACCACTAACCCTTAGTGGAACCTCTTCAATAAGTACCTGACAATTTGAATTTGAAGTACCTGTACTCAATAAACAGCTATTGGATTTCAGGAAGTATTAGAAAGTGAAGGCTGAGATTAATTTTTGTTTTTATGTGAGCATGCACATGTTTGTGTTTATTAGAGATTATAATGACTTGAATTTTTTTCTGACTAAGGGAAAGCTTGTGTTGAAATTGGAAAAAAATAAAGAGTGGTTGGAGAATTATTTTTCAGCCCACATTAAATTTTTCAGAAGGACTGTCTTCCTTAGACAGCAATCAGATTCAATGGGTTCAGGTTGTATTTTGAAAATAAAAAGCTTTTCTAGACTAAATAATGTTTTTAAGCTACACAAGCAAGGTTAGAGGAATGTATCCACATGTATTCCTCTAGCATGCTAGCACATGTATTTTAAAGGCAGAATTTATCACAGAAATAAAAGCAGAATCCTTTAGAAAATGGGAAATAAAATCTTATACTACTGTAGCTGTGAACTCCCCTTGGAGCTGTATGTATTTTGGGCCTCTACACACATTTCTTGGTTCTTAGGTCTGGAAAAAGCTAGAGACTGAAACTGTCAGCTCTAGGTAAAGGGAAAAATATGTTAACACCTTGTCTCATGGAAAACAACTTCCCTGTAGTTTTCTTATTTAAACAAGAACACTTTTCATTAGTGAGCATATGATGTTACTAATGTGGGTATGGTCATGTGCTATTGGGCTCATTTTAAGTATGTTCTCGTGCCAAGGTCAAAATCAACATTTTAAAATCAAATTCAACAGCCATCAGGCAGTCAGTACAGAACACCCATAACAGCAAGACAATAATTTGCTACATAGTTTGTAAACCAATATTACTATGTTCGAGTATTATCACCTATTATGAAGTTGAGGAAAATAGGTATAGAAGGTTCTAAGAAAAGTTTTGTACCTGACAGCTCCTGATAACAGATTTTTACTGAGTCTATTAAACTTGATTCACTCCATATTCATATTCGGTTGATGGTATACCTGCAGTTCTTTGAAAAAAAAAAAAAAAAAGAAAAAAAGAAAAACACCCCAGCTACTAGATAACATATAAATGCTCCCACTGGAAAGAATTAACATATGTGCTCCTGAACATAGGATACAAGTCTGTGCATGCTCTCATCATTCTTCTTACAAAAGTGTATAATCAATATGATGGTGTTGATCTCCATGCCAATAGTAGCAATGTTCCAGAAAATTCACAGCAGAAAATTGTAGGTCACAATACTTGTTCCCAGTTTATTTTCTTCAACTTCCCAGGTGGTGTGAAGCATTAAAGCTGATGGAGTCACAAAAGCAGGAAGCAAAAACCATGTCTACGATGAATTGTGATATGATAAAAAATTGTTGTTCTAATTCTAAATAGGTTTTCTGCATAACTATTCAGAAACATAACTTTTGATGTTGATAGTCTATTGTAAGAAAGAGTGGATGTTGCCAGTTGTTTTGTTAGCAGGAATAGCTGTGATACAAGAGCAGGTGAGAACAAGTGCAGCTGGAGGTTAAATGCATTTCAGTGGATTCTGACAAGCAACCTATAAACTCAGCATGGAAGCACAATTAGATATATACACACATACACTATGTATGCACACTTGCAGTTAAACTATATTTGCAAAACTAATTTTGCTGCACAATTCTATTGCGAGAACTATCACATTGAATGTGGACAACATTATTTCAATTCCTGGCTCTGACATTCTATTGAGAAAGATACTCTGCATGAGTGGTGATGTTAGAATGATACTTTTATGAGAAAAGTGGCATCACAGCTAAAGCAACTACTAATGCTCTGTGCATTACTATGCATTTGCATACACAGAGTATCTGGCACATATAGTGTGCATTTAAAATGTACATAGGAATTTGAAATATGAAAGACAAACCTAAATCTGCCCTTCAAGAAGTTGGTGGGCACTATTCATGTTGCTGGACATATAATGATTTGTTGAACTATAGAGAATATAATGAGGCACTTACTTGGGTGTAAATAGATCCCAGCAAGTGTGATTTTAGGCTGGGGATCATGAGGATTATGCATAATTCA
This sequence comes from Ptilonorhynchus violaceus, assembly GCA_013397565.1. Lineage (NCBI taxonomy): Eukaryota > Metazoa > Chordata > Aves > Passeriformes > Ptilonorhynchidae > Ptilonorhynchus > Ptilonorhynchus violaceus. Next base: position 1,017,949 of record VZRJ01003181.1, on the reverse strand, counting down.
AAGACACAGTTCAAGCAGTGCATAGGTTTCTAGCACTGGCTACAGTATCACCCAGCATATGTTATTAAGTTATATGTTATAGAAGATTTTTTAGTGTTTTTGTTACATTAAATATAAACATCCTTAACAATGAAGGCAAGATAGCAGAACTTTGAATTAAGATCAGGTTTTGCTTTACTTACAAAATAGCTTTATGACTTGATTATCACTGTTTGCTTTATATAAAGGATTTTATTTCAATTGAAATTCATATGAAATTACACATCTGTATATATCTCTCTAAAAACCAAACTAAACCAATTAATTGATTCAATTTGCAGCATGGCAAGTTATCAGGAAAAAGAAAAAGCAGAAAAGGAAAGAAAAAAGTAGCAGTGAATGCACTGTGAGACCATATTTTGATATGCATAGACATTATTCGTGTTTGAGTTTGAAATCCGTCCTGCAATTCTACCAAGCTACTCCTTGTGTTCAAACAAGTCTTGGACATGCCAAGACCATACTGCTTACATACTGCATTTATACATGAGAGGCTTGAACCTAACATCTGAATAGTCTAGGTTATGTCCAAGTCAGCAGCTGGTGCTTCAGTCTGTAATGTTTGCTAACATGAACTGGGTCTTTAGTTGCCCCTGGTATTGCGTATGTTTTATTTTGTGCTGAGTTAAAGGAATGTGATGGCTTCCATCTGACATTGTGAAAGACCAAACAAGGAGATAAAAACACAGGATATTATATTTCACAGACTACTCAGTCTGGCATCATAATCATCATCAGCATCAAAGGAAGAAAAATATCTTGGATTTTTAGTATGGTAGTGACACTTTGACAGGGCTATGTCTATCGCTAGATCTCTTCAATACAGTCTGTGCTTTAGGAGTGTTGCGATGATGAGGACTTCTCTCTCAAGAGATGACTGATACCATCATTGGTTCATGTGTATGTGTAAATAGATCCACACGTGAACTTGTGTCTTATTAAGTCTCAGATTTGCGCTGCTCTTCTCCTGGCAGCATTTCCAAGGTGTTGGCGTTGGCCTAAACTTGCCAAAAGCACAGAGAGTAGCACATACACACCACTAAGCCTGTAATGAATATTTAAAGTATGAATGTACAATAGCTGTAGTGGAGGGTCAGTGTCGCTGTTGTGCCGGGGATGGAGAGAAATCACGACACAAAGTACAATCCAGGAGGAAAGTGGAATGGAATTATTTATTAATATACCGACTCATTTTATATCTTGGTATACTTGAATGCCATAAGGTCATTGGTCCTTTGGCCACCCACCTCTCAGGATGATTGGCTGAACCCTACAACACCTATTTCAAAATATTTCTCTAGTCAGTATCATAACAATACTACATAACAACTTCATAGGTGCAAGATGAAAGAATTCGTTTACAAAACCGTCTCACTGTTTTTCACAGCTTGCATGGGAAAAGCAGGGCTCTCACAGAATGCTGCAGGAAGCTGGAAAATTTCTCTGCTGAAAGCTTTTCGATATCCACAGGTCAGAAACGGAGAATTTCTGTCATTCGGTTCAAATGCTCAAAAGGTATGATGTGTTTCATCTGGATAAAGCTGTAAACAAAAGGTGGAGCTTGATGGACTTTTGATACATCTCCGCAAAAGTACGTTTTCCTTGCATGTTTAGTTCTAAATCCACAGTCATCCTTTGCTCTGGCTTTATATCAATATTTTTTACTGTAGTAGATGCTGCAAGGCAAACCTCTTTGACTTCAGTTTTTGATTGGTACTACCATGGACTACAAATATAGACTACAAATAAAAAACTTACAGTTCTTTCATGGACATGAATCACAATTATCTTCAAAATCAGGTTATATTGCATTGAATTCATGTTTAATTTTGAAAAATTCTTAATTGCCACTGCTCCAAGTATTTATTATCACCAGTCAAAATGAATTTTAAACTGATTTCAATTACTATTTTGAAATTTTAAATCTCAAAAACTATTGAAACTTTAAACTACGCAGGTTTTGTAATGAAGAAGTTGTGCCTCTGGAACTGTTTAATGTTAGCAAGAAGGAGAAACTTGACGAGTTACTCATGCAAAATTCCTAATTGAATAAATATTCAATAATGCTAGTAAAGATAATAATAATGAATCAAATCTTAAGTTAAAAAACATCCCTGAACTTTCTTTGATTTTTTTTTTTTCTTCATAAATTGGTGAAATGCTGAAAGGATAATTAATTTTTTGGGAACTGTCCTTTTTCAACTTGTTGATTTGGATTTTTTTCTACACTGTTTGGAATTTACTGGCACAAGTAGTTTTGCTGCTCTACATAAAAGTTATTTCTTCTCACTTCACAAAAGAGAACCCAGTGCTATTGAGAAAACAGATTTTACAAGATCACAGATTTCTATTTCATACTTTAATACTAAGCTTCAGAAAATTGAGTGGCCTTTGTAAGGAACACAGTACACCTCCCTTACCTTATTCTCTATTTTTTTAATGAACATCAACCCATGCAGAAGGCACAAGAAGATTGCCTTATGCAGGTACTATTTAAGAAGGAAATTATTTAAACTACTTCACAAGTGGTAGTGTTTCTTACAAAAAAATTAGCATAGAATCATTAACTTCCATAATTTTTTCACCATCATGTTAATTAAATTGTCTAATCTTTATTTTCAATTACCTTGGTAGCAGTAAAGAGAAGAACCTGACAGACCTGAATCTAACTAAGGACTGACTGTCATTTGTGGTAAGATTAATGTAGAGCAGAGTTGTCATTTATTTTGAAGAAAATTTATTGCTATCTGAATTTGCTAGTAATGCTATTTATTAATTGATTTTCATGCGTAAAATTTGCTAACTGAGGTTGCCATAAAAGTGCACTATAGGAGATACAGTTTTTTTCCATAAAAATTTGCAACTGTTACTGTATTGTCTTCTCTGCTTCTGCTTTGCCAGCCCAAACCTGTCCCAGAGTTGTCAGAGCACACTCAGTTCATTGTCTGAACTAAGACATGACAGCAGTTTTCACCGTCATAAAGTGTTACCATGATAGAATATACATATGGCATATAACCTAAGGGGATCAAAAATCTAAAGTAACTGGTAAGCAGAAGTAACCATGAAATGCCAATACCAATTTCTTACAGCACACTTAGGAAATCCACTAGAAATCCCAGTGTCAAACTAATTTCAGTACCTAAGCAAGTCTGGTATTTGTATCACTGGAAACATCAGTTTTCTGTAGATGGGCTATGGGCTTCTGTGAAACAGACTGGGGAACTAATCAATGTATTGTCTCCATGGAACTTGCAAAAATGATGTCTTTGTTCCTCTGTCACAAGGTGGTACATTTTCCATAGAGATATAGTTAACAGGGTGCATTTCTATAAGAGACCTTTGACCAATATTTGCTATAGGAGCTCCAATTTTTACCATTGCTAACAATGATCACAGTCAGTTGTGAAAACCTACCACATCTGATAAACTGGATAGGAGAACTCCAGCTGCCACCTTCCTGTTGCAACATCTGAATACCACTGATTTAGAATGTGAAATTATTTTCTTTGGCTTGCTAAAGAATGTTTGGCTAAAGGCCAAAATACACCTGGAAATGCAAATTTTCGGATGAGACATAAGATTTTTTAGAAAATTCTACTCTTCTATACGGGGTAGACATTTAAAACCTGTTCCTCTGGCCAAGTGCTAACCTGAATAATAATTTTTTTCCTTTAGAATCTCTACCAGGAATGTCTGTAGTTAGTAGCATAGTAAAGGTGCTATGTCGTCTGTGGCTCCGAACTCTTGACTAATTCCTCACTTCCTGCTGTGATAAAACTTGCATTCCAACTTGAAATTGCTGTTTAACACTAATGACTAGAGTTATACCTTATATAAATCTGCACACAAAGTGTTTTGGATAAATATAATAGCTGGCATGATTCAATTTCATATATATATATATATAAATGAATATTAAGAATGCATTGTACTTTTATTCATTCATATTTACAATGAAGTGTCAATGAGAAGAAGCTTAAAGAAAAAGACGCTTCAGAGATTAAACAATGGGATATAAAGAATACTACATAAGAAGGTAGTAAGTTTAATTCAAGTATATAGCTGCTTTATTACCAGACTGCTTTTTGTGTCTTGCATGAAATTAATTTCGTGTTGTCATAGTTCGGTGCCTGCATCCCAGTAGAACACCAGATTTCGCTAATTGGGCTCTACTTTTGGCAGGCCCAGATGATAACTTGTCTTTGCTTGTAAATAGCTTGCCTATTTTCTTGACATCTATAGTAGGTTCCTCCAGAACCAAGAAGGTTTTGTATTAAACTGTAATTTGCAGTGATGTTGTATAATAGATGTTGAATTAGTGAATAAACTATTGAATGTCTGAGCAAAACATCACACCTTGCATTGGCTCTAAATGTATTAAGGATTTAAAAAATTTTACTACTAAATAAATTCTGCTTCATAATTTTTTTCATTTTACCTTTATAAGTAATTTTAACAGTGGCAATTGCAACTAAACACTTGTTCACTATCGATACCAAAGTTCAGTCTGTAATCCTGCTCAAAATCTCTGGTATGATACATTTGACATTTTCCCATGGCTCTCATCAAGTTCGAAACTTGTTCCAAATTTATGTCCTTACGTTGTTTTTTTTTATTTCTCTTCTCAGACCTTGGTGCCAATGAGTAATTGGCAGGGTTTATTGATCTCCTGCACTAGTAGTTACATGGTTTGCTTTCCCAAACTGCTTTATTTCTCTCTTGGCACAGGACAATGTGTACCCTTGGGCCTTCATACAAAAGCATGAAACAGCACCAACAGCTGACGATGAGGTGACAGCAGCCGGTTTGGCATCAGAAGAGGCAGCATCAGGAGCCTCAGCAGGAGCAGAGAACGCTTTTTGTGTTCTCACTGCGTCACAAAGCCAACACGCTCTCGGCTTTCTTGTGCGAAGGAGGTTCTTCTGGTTTCATTAATTCTGTTTCAGTTTCTCTCCGTGGAAATTCTTATTTAAAGAAGGGAAGGAGGATGAAAGCTATTTTTTATGTCTTTTTTAAAACATATTTGAGTCCTGCTATGCAGGTTTCTTTTGCAGAAGTACTTTATAAATGGAACCCACACACTTCTTTATATAGATCAACCACAGTAAATGAAATTAATAAAGTAGAACAGTACAAAACCAGAAACTGGAGATGAAAATAACAGTGTAAAGTACTCAATGCTTTCTTTTAATGAAAGAAAATATTACAGTGTTTTTTCCAAGCCACTTAAAATTTGCCAAGTGAAACAACTCACTGCACTTTCCTAGTGAGATTGTTCTGTTATTTAATAAATCCTAGGAAATGTGTATTTTATATTCACTTTACATTTTCACCCTCAATTTTACCATAAGCAGTGCTTTTACCAGCTGATGATGTTCCTATATGGAGTGAACCATTTAAAAATTAAAGCCTTTGCCTCATTTTTTTAGAAAAATATTTTTATTACAGGAAAATTCTGATGGAGTACTAGGTTGAATCAAATTCCTGCTGTAATAAATTCATACGAGTCAGAAAAATAATGAAGACTGACGATGACAGCTTTCCATCAATTTGTTTAAAACAGTCAGTATTAAAAAAAATCAAAGTATCGCATATTATGATTAGGTTGTGAATTATTCACACAGTGATGTCTTCGGTCTTTCACCAAATCTAGATATTTTTACCTGCAGTATTCTTCAAAACAGTTTCCCACAATTCTACTTCCATATAATAAGTGCACCTTCATCTGAGTTGAGCAGTTTGAATCCAAGTGAGAAATAGTTGAAATGCATTCAATATATTGTCTCCCAGTTCAGTCTGAAATCACTCCTGCATATAATTAATGACAGATATGTGGCAAAGGTTGCTTGTCACCATACAATCCAAACAAAGAAGATTGAGTGGTATAGTAGGAATTAATAGTTTTGATTGCATTTCACTATTAATAAAACTGGAAATAAAAGTCTGCCATTGATTTCCTGCATGTGTTTGTATTATTCTAAAAAACTTCTACTACTAATAAAAAGATATTCCTTATAACTTCTTTTCTAAGCAGAGGAAATTGGCTATGTAGAATGTCAGCAAATGAGAAAAATATGGCATTACATACTTTTTACAAAGTAATTTCTTTTATGGTTTTATTGTATCATTCCTTCATTCTAGCACAGATATAAGTTGAGCAAGGTCCCATCTGAGAATTTATAAGAAAAAAAATTATATGTCATTATAACAGAATCAAAAGTTACTGTAAGTGAGAATAAATGGATTCTATCCTGGCATCAGTATAATTTCTAGAACATTACTTAAGGTGTGCTAGGGTGTGAAGAAGGTCTCTTCTTCTCTTACAACACAAAAAGTAGTTGTCACCTGTGTCTTGCAAGATATCTGTAAAAAAACAGATTGCACCAATTATGTTGGTGTTCTACTGCCATGCAATAAAATGAAATGCAGCAGTGAGTATGATTTATAGCAGAACACACCATTTTGGTTTCTAAAGCTGATAAGCAGAGAAGCATCAATTATTAAACTGGGTCGCAGCTTTGGGGAGCGGCAAATAATCAGGATTTGCTTGCACAAAACAAGAAAGCTGTGGCTAATTTTATATAATGATGTTTGTCTAACAAAATGGTACGTTTAAAGGTCAGCTTAGTAATGGAAATACAATTTCAAGAGAAAGGTGTTCCTTTGTCTTTGTTGTACTGGCACATAGGCAGTAAAGCATCAAGTTTTGAGCGAAATCTTACCATTACCATTTCTTCGAAAATGAGTAAAAAAAAAAAAAAACAACAAAAGAATTCTTTATGATGTATTCAAGAGTAAAAGGAATTGAAAATCAACAGTTTTGGGAGGGTGAATTTGCAAAGATGACAAAACCAATAAGGAATTAGATCACAGAGAAGTCCTAGAGTGTGTCTTAAAATATTGAGTTTACAAATCATAGACAATCAGGATTGACTTCTGGTATCTCATTTTTTTAGATAGGTTGAAGTTAACTTAAAGAGTATTTGTATTTTCACTCATGCTTCTGCACGTCCCCTCTGTTTTCCATTCATTGGAAGAAAAAAATCAAAGATTGATGCCTTAAGAATTAGCTTTTGGATTTTTCTAATCCTGCACTGTACTAGGGTGTAATTCTGAACTCCATATTATGTGCTTCACATTCTTGTTAGACAAAACATTCTTCTTAGGCCTGGAAAACAAGGTCACTATCCTAGGCCTACGTATAAACAAAAGTGAATTGGGAGGGGGTGAATGGGGGAATATTACCTCATTACTTGGAAATCTAATTGGACAACTAACTTCTGATAAGAAAATGTACCAAACCTATATCTGGGGAGGAAAACTCGTGATCGGGGTCCATCTTGGTTCTAGCCTAGCATCGGCAAGGCTCTGTACCAGAGGTGTACCACCCGAAGGCCTTCAATAAATTCGTACTTTTATTCACTAACTTAGTTCAGTCTCTGTTTCAGGTACTCCCAATTTTAGGCATCAAGATGAGTAGGTATGAAAATTTTTCTTTCTGTATATCCAGAATTAAAAAAAACCACTTTTTTTTGTTAAGACAGATGTTTTGTCTTTAACTCAGTTCCTATGGTTACAAAATTCTTCAGTACCTTCTATACCAAACCAATATCAACTGTGAAAGTCTCAAAAATAAAGTACTTGACTTAAAAGAAATAACACAGAAACATGCCTAAGGGCATATCTAGAGCTACAATTTGAGGGAAAAAATTTCTTGAGGTTGACAAAATTAACATGAAATCTTTAGGTACAGTAAGCAAGGGCAGGGGGGAATAAAATTCAGTGACTCTATACCTACTGTAAGATGTACACTCTTGTCCTGTATTTCATTCTGTAAGAATGCAGGGTGTTATCTTATAAAAGCAGTGAAGGATACGAGATCTAAGATGATATGGGTCAATCAGGGAAGCCTCTCCATTTTTACAAAGGTAGTAGTAGTCTGGTCTGTACTTTCATGCTGATCCCTGAAAAAGAACTTGCCTTGCCCTGCTTCTTGAGGATTTCTTTGCGATTGCTTTACTGTCTGGGAGCAGTAGGATTTCACATAGTTTTCTCTGTGCTTTTCCCTTCAACATTTTTTCTTTTTAAGCATCCCCAGTGCTGATGTCTCTTCCTGGAAAAACCCTTGCTGGATTTCTCCTGCTTAGAAAGGTTTTTTCTCTTCTCTTATCTAATCTCAGCATGTTTTTCTTCAGCATAGGAGTTATTTCATCAGTTGTAAGACATTTTTCATCAGCCTTTAATAAGAACAGAACTCTTAATTCTGTATTACTATCTCTCAAGTTTTCCTTCAGTGCTATCACTGCTTTCCCTTTCTCCTTTTTTTTTCCTCTAAGCACAAGATGTTCAGTTCCTTTTTGCTGTATCAAGAGCCTGAAGTTCCAAAGGAAGGAGAACACAAAGAAATTCATATCTGAGACACTCAAAACAATTTCAGCACTTTCATGAAGACTGCAAACAGTCTTGTTACGTAATGATGACAGCCCCAGTTCTCTTTCTGATGGCCTTTCACTGCTTCCAGAATTTGCATCAAACATTTGCAAATCTTCAGAAACAGATTTAAAATATTTACAAGGCTTTGAGTATTTTACATTTACTGTCACCTTGTAACATTATTGATCTTGAATGTGGGTGCTTGCCTTGATTTTGCAATGTTTAAAATATTTAAGGTCTATAGTTTGCTTTGAGTATAACAAAATGAAAGAAAGAGTCATAAAGGAATAAAGAGTAAATTAACATGTTTCTAAAGAAAAATAACTTAGCTCATAGCATGTAATAGAGTCTCACACAATGCTCACTGAAAAAGCCTTTAGAAAGACTTCTTGGAGAGATAAATTGAGGAGCACAGAATGAAGGAAAGATATGTTAAGAGAGCAGAAAATCTCTTCCAATAATCAATGAACAAGAGATGCAAAATACAAAGGATGCTAAAGGGTCTTGTAGGAGTTGTGCTTCCATTAAATCAGAGTGTTTAAACAACATAGTGATAGGCTTTCCTTATTGATATTCTTACTACCGCTACTCTCTCTCTATATATACTAAGGATAAGATTGTTGCTCGTGAAATATCTGCCAAAAACAGATATACAGGTCAGCTCTGCAGCACTGTCTGCATATGAGACACACCAGGTACTAAATCTGGAACCAGTTTGTATACTAAACCCTTTATGACTTACAGAAAAGGGTAGATTAGGCTATGAAAAATACCTTCGTCAAAGTATTCCTCTGCTTTAAACCCTAACAATTAAGGTATCAGCTGCTTCTAATTTCATTAGGATTATAGGAATAAAGGTCTGAAACATTTCATTTTGGTATCTATATGGTTTTTAATATTGGGCATGTTACATAAAGTGGAACCTAAAACCAATTTTTGCTACACCAGAGCAACTGAAGTTGAATACCTACAGTCTCCCCCACTTCTCCTTTTGTGCCATGTGTAGACGTGAGGAGAAAGCAATCACTGTGAACATGGAAGTGCTAGACCTTGTAGCCTGCAGTAATTTAATACGTGCTACTATAACATCCTCCAGATACATGATTTTTCACTATATTTTTTATATATGGGATATAGGAAGCAGAAGTTTAACTTCCCAGTGCTTAAATCACTGGTTTATTTTCCAGTTGTTATAAGGGATGGCAGCTGTGATGTTTTTCTCTTTTTTTTTTTCCAGATTTGGAAAGCTTTGCATTTATACCCATCATGACAAACAAAAATCATGAAAGTCGCAAAAGCTCCGTAATATATCTCTTCCCCAATTTGATCTGTCAATCTGTCTTCTCAGGGTCCACTTGAACCCCTTAGAAAGATACTGTAATATTTAGTATGTGGTAGAAAATAGGCTATAAAACTATATAGTTAGGTAAAATTAATTTCTTTTCTGTCAGCTTGTAGATCATTGAGTCTCATTATTCCTCTCATTCTTCCAGTATCCATAAATGGTGAGCCCTGACAACTCCAGCTATGCTCTTACAATTTTTATTATAATGCTTTCATTGTATGCTGAAAAGTACAAAACTGAAATAAGACTGCTTTAAGAACACAGGGAGCTTAAAATGGTTGATACTGTCTTTAGAATGTGATAACTTTCTGAAATGAAAATCAGGCAGAAGACAAAAAGAGAATAAATAAATAAATAAATAAATAAATAAATAAAAGACACTACAGTTAGTAGAGACAAGATCTCAAAGCTAGTGTTTTGCTATCCAGTCTATCAATCTACAAGTACAACCCTGCAGAAAGTAGTCAGATTCAGATTTCCAAGTGTTTCTAAACAAGCAGGCTGGAGCAAGCAGGTTTGATGAAACTTTTCTACAACAGGTTTATTAATTTCTGGGCGATGATATATCAATTCAAACTAATCCATCTTCAAAGCAGGAAGAGTTGATACTTCTTTTATCCTCAGGAAGGGCGTGCAGGAATCAGTAGTTACAAAGCATTGCTCAGCTCCTCCATTTACTTTCATCTTGTGAGGAGATTAATAGCCATCCTTGAGACACCACCTGCTTCCTATTTATCAAAGGCATGCCAGGGGCTGGAAGTTCTGCTGGATGACTAAGGGCAAGGCAGGGTTGGATGAGCTAGCAGCACCTTTTTGCTCAGGGAGGAGGTGGAGAAACAAGTGCTAGTTTGTACACCTGATCCTCCCAAGCATTCCACCCACTCCTTATTTGGACACAGGTTTCTCGTTATCCTTCTCAGCTTAGCTGGTTCCCCAGATCTAAGGCAAAGAGATTGTGCTATTTCAAAGAACTTTAGTTTAATTTCATTTGAATGTCTCTCGCTTTGCTCACCTGTCACAACCCAACAAGCAATAAGCAAAACTTGTTATAACTAGATTATCGTGAGTCATGGAATTTAATTTTGGAGAAACATTTTGCATTTCATTTCTGTGCTTTCTAGGACTGCATCAGATTCATGCATCTTTCCATTTCATTTTTTGCTTTAAACATGACATACTTCTATGTCTTCTGTTCAAAGTCTTCCCACAATCAGAAGAAAATGTTAAAGTACAGTGAGGTGTTTTGGTTGGATTTTTTTAAATTTTATTTTATTTTGTTGTTGTTGTTGTTTCTTTTTAGCCATTTCTTTTCAAATATGAGTAAAAGATTGACTATCTTGAGTGATATACTACGTGACTAATCTACAGCTCATCTGTCATTTGCATTTCTCCAGACTATTGAAAAGATCGTTCCTCATTGTCTTAATTGCATCTGGATTTTAACTCTGTTCTCAACTGCAGAATTATGTTCTCAACTTATGAATTACGAAAAAAAGAATCACACTTGCAGAATATTGAAATTACTAAGGACTTACTGTCGATGTTAATAATACAAATAAAAGATTTAAAAATTTACATTTACATACATAGATAATCCCACGTGGCTTCATGTGCTCGAGATTTTATTGAGTTTTCTATATTTATATTCTCTAAGTTGCACAAAATAATGTTTTGAATATTTTTTCCTAATTTCCCTGTTTTTATTCTTTAGTTGCGGTTCAGCTACCAGGGTTGAGCACCACATGATCCTTTATATATTTCCAAAGAGCAATTTAACAAAGTGCTTATTCTGATGGTTAAAATGTATCTTTTGAAGTTCATCTGTCTCACTATTTTAATTCATTAGTGGGGGGAAAAATTGAAATAGTAATGTACATGCTAACTTGATATACAGTTCACAAAATATTATTTTCAAATTCTTATAGTAAGCTTTCACAGCTTTCACAGATGAAATTTGCATAGCATTATTTCAGTCATGGTATGAAAGGAACACTTCTGTGCACTGTGGAAACTGTTATCTGTTACTTCAAGTGAAACAAAATAATTTTCGAAATATGATTACTGAATATTTTCTGCAAGCAGCCTACAGTGAAAATTACTTACAGCAATTATTTGGCAAGATAGAAAAATAGATAGTTTGTTTCATAAGATGAGAAATAATCATAAGTAGCAGAATAAGTAAAAATAATTAGAATACACTTTTCAAGATTAGTCCAGTCCTAAAGGAACTAGCTTTTTTTTTTTTAACTCATTGTGAAACCTGACATGCAATAAGATCTTAAAATAAGGCTCTCCACAGATAGTCAGTTTGGAATAGTAAAATTTTGCGAGATTCATTTATTTGTAAATTACTGTTGCTCCATTAATGCCTGAATTAATATAAAGATTCCTTTCATTCAAAAGGGATTTTTGTGAGGTTAAGAATCTTAGGAATTAATATATGATTATCCATGAAAATATTAACATCAAAAATGCTCCTCTCTCTCTTCCATAGCATATAAGACCATTGACGTAAAACAATATAATAGATAGCAGATATCTGAAATATACCTGTTTTCCTGCTTATGAATAACCATATCACTAGCTGTAACACAGCTCTTGTTTATGTATTTTAAATGACTCTTAGCTGTGACAGGAAACTTAACAATAGGGAAGACTAATTTTGTTTCATATGTTCTGGTCATGCACAATTCACTAGAGGCACAGTGTAATCCTTCTAGAGCCTTCCTCATGTCAGGAGTTTTCTCTTGATGACTTCCAACATGTTTCATATAGGTTTAGGGTCTGGGTTTTTTTATCTACTATACTTTCTTCTTAGAAATAAAAAGACAAATGAGATAATTAAGTATAATTTTGCTTTTATTGTTATCCATATTACATTACAGTACATCTCTAGGCAATAGAAGTACATGTGGATAATATTGCAATGAACTTTCCTGAGTGAAGCATATATAATTTTCATTATGGCTGGCAAAAGCATTACAGGCTAATGATTTGGTCAGGGAAATCTGAGACGCAAGCTTCCTGCTTTGAGTAAAAAACAGGCAAAGCAAAAATCTGCAGAAAACTGATTTGGAACATTTAGATTTTTTGCTTTTCTTGTAATACGTGGGAAAGACTTCATCATTTTGTCTCCTATAGTACACAACTATTAATAAATATTTTATACAAAGCTGTTCCTATGAGCTATGTGAAGTAACCGCAGAGAAGTTATATGTGCATAATTTCCTTTGGCTATGTCTCTGGCAACTGTAACATCAGTAATCTGTTTATTGGGTGTGTGGGTACTGATACTTCTTTCCCTTGTTTAACTCAGAGATTAGTGTTTTCAGTTTAGACACATTAAAATAACTGGTTTTGCCTCTCTTTCCAGAGTCGTTAATTATTCAGATGTGCATCCCAAGCAAGAACTCCGCGTAAACCTAAATGTCACTGAAATCCTGAAATTTTGTTTGCACATTAATATTTAACATATTAAAATAAAAATATTTAGGAAAAAATAAAGACCTAAAAAAGAAGTGGGTGATGAAAAGGGATCTGCAGCCTACATATAGAGTACCATCATTTTTTTACACAGTTTTCATTCTGGACCATATCACTGATGATGTGATCCAGAATTTGAATTTAGGTAAACTCTTGGCTTTAAGGCATTTTGAAGCACTTTATTCACCATCAAAATGGTATTTTGAGGTACAGGTGAGATTATGCACAGAGTCAAACTGCATTTGTCAAATAATTTCAGCCAAAACAAAAATGATACAAAGCTATAAAAGCAATATAGAAAAAATTAGAGTATTGCAAAATTAATTATTTGCTACCCTTTTGTTTCAGTTCATTTCTCTCAAAAGACAAATAAATGAGCAATTATGTCACAAATTATAAAGATGAATAGAATGCAATGAACTCGATTCAGCAGACTTTGAATGCTCAATAAAAATGTCCCAAAACAAAAAAAATTATTTATTGGATATCCATAGAGGAGTTTGCAAATAATCCTTCTACAAAGAGGGTATCATTCTCCAATATAAAAATGTATATATTGCTTAAAATATTCATTAGGCTTCAGAAGTAAGCTAAGAAATGTAATGACTCTAATATGCAGTTATAAGATGCTCACACTGAATAAATGTGCTTTTGGTTCAACTCTCCTCTTTCTCAGCATCAGTGGAATTTGGCTTGTCACGCTTGTACAGCTGTTCTTTTTGCCTTATTGCGTCAAAATTGCAACCACATGCTGCGAGCAGGATACCACACCAAACACAAGCTAGGTCTAGAACAGATCCAAACAATGTGGGTATATTTCCCTTTTTTAGTTACCAGCTCACTATTACGTGTGCATGTGACAACAGTGTATGTCCAGTTTTGAATGAACATGATTGTCTAATAGACTTTTTGCAGATTTAGATATGTCTACAGACATCCAGACCTATGCTATTATTTATGGGTAGTTTGTGCATGTTGTTACACAATTTTAAACAAATTCAAATTATGTGACCCCTATACATTAGGATGCTTTCCACCAAAAACAAGGTCCTTTTTCTTTTCAACATCTGTAGGGGTGCAGCTTTCTAACACTTAGCTAAAGGCTTCATTAGCACAGGACACAGATACATCCCTGTGTGATGGGCTGACCTTGGCTGGATGCCAAGTGCCCATCAAGTCTTTATATCAATTCCCCTCCTCAGCTGGACAGTGGAGAGAAAATGGAAAACAGCTTGTATGTTGAGAGAAGGCAATTTACTAAAGCAAGAGTGAAAGATTGTGTTAGATGTTAGTTCACTCTTTTCCTTAAGAGCTGAATAGTGAGTTTTTCTGTGCACTATTGCCTAAATATTTTGAGGGTTTTTTTTTCCAAGTCAAACGTTTTATTCAGTCCAAAAAACAATATTTGTTTGTCATTCATGCAGGAATAAGACAAACCAAAGCCAGCAGTTTTATAATTTAATGTTGGTTATGTTTGTGTTTTGCAATGATTGTTCTAATCACATAAGTTTGATTTTGTTGGTGCTCTTACCAATTAATTTTTCATGAGGATCCTTCACAAACAATTGTAATGACTTTATCATGGGCAACTACATTTCTATATTTTTCTCTCTGTCAAAGAAAAGAATCTTCAACCTAGAATTTAAAATTAAATTAGTTCAGAGCTAATTAATTTTTGTTTTTTTTCATAAACTAGAGCTACTTATTATTTTTAATAACATTTATAAAGACTAGTTACGAAGGACACATTCCAGTGCTGTAAAACCCTGTCAGGGAACTTGGGAATTTGGGGCTGGGAAGTAATAGAATGTGTAAATATACATTAGAGGTTCTTTCTGCACTAGTTACCAGTTAAAATCCTCTCCTGGATTTTCAGTAGGAGGAAACTGTAGGTGTATGATCATCCAGGCTTTTGATCACACTGAAAAATTCTGCCATGGAAGGCAAGCTGAAGATGTATATTATAATGCTGCAGGAATTGGAAGGAGAGAAAAAGGTGAATTTTTTTCTACATTCTCATTGAGCAGACTCTGGATATTGATTGTAATTACTGCATTTAAGAGAGCACAAAACCTAGTTTTGCTACTACCCGTTATTTCAATGATCATGCACTTTTTTGGCATAGCAAAGTGGATATGCACCTTCTTCTGACAGAGGCACTTTGTCTTTTTGATTATTCACATGTGTCAGACTTCATTTGAAAATACATTATCATATGCATATAAATGGTCCTGAAAAAGCTTAGGAAAGGAACAGGAATGCAGAGTACTGTGAAGATAATTTGGGGAAAAATATTCAAAGAGACAAAATTAATAAAATTTACTGCTTTTTACAAATCTGTCCTCTCTTATGGTTCTTACATCCTCATAACGATAGCAACACTTCTGTTGATTAGTAAGTTGTATGGCTGTAATTTCTCCCTTACATAGAGAAAAGCTGTTTGTATCACTTGAATTTTGGTGATAAGAACCCCTATTGTGTGGAGTTTTTCCCTTTGTTTTTTGTCTTGCAGCCTTTTGGGAAATATATTAATACATGAAGCACTGGGATTAAGGCAGCCAGATTCTGTCTTTTGACCTTCTGCCAGCCTTCAAGTCCTAGAGTCCACAGAACTGCAGGCTGCCACACGAGAATAAGGCCACTATTCAGTATGAAGGATGATTAATGTCCCTGCACTGCTACCCCGAGGAACTGACCTTTGCATGCGTGAAGCCTGGTTCAGTGCAAAATGCCTAACTCATCTTTCATTAAAATTAGCCCTCCTGGCCACAGTGTGGACAGGATATTGAATGGTTAAGTGAATCACAAAATGATCATTTTATGAATAAGTGCAAGCTCTCCATGAAGAGGTTTTACAAATAGGAGCTGTGTAGGAACTGAGGCAAAGGAAATGTGTATGTGTATGAGGAGGAAAACAATGTATAATGTATGGTTATTTTTCCTTTCTCTCTCACGTGTTCTTAAATTGCTCAGCTGCAATATTAGCAATTACGTGAATCATGCTACATGATTTTAACCTTCTCGGTTGTTATATAACAATAGCTTAGAAGCTTTGTAAATGGCTTTCATTATGATTGTGAAACTGTTCAATTATTCAATTTTTTAAGAACAAACTATTTTCTGGGTCTTCTTTCTATTGCTTTGAGCAAATTATCCCAGTAAATCTATCTGTCATACTCCAACACTTCTACATCTCAACAATAATGCAATTAGAGCGCGTTACTTTTTTTTTAATTTTATGTTATGTTTATACCTCATTCCCTAAGCATCCACCCTGTGGACTTCCACATAAGTAAACTGTGTGTAAGCAGTGTCTGCATCCAGTATTTGCAGGAGTTATTTGTTTCTTCTCTCATTTCTGGGAAAGCTTCTATCATCTAAAGTCAATGGGGAAAAAAATTATTCAGTAAAAAACCTATCAAGTTAGGTTAGCCTATCAAGTCAATACCAGAACAGCCAATGGCAAAAAATAGTAATGAATTTAATTGTACAAATGGAATCCCTAAATATGTGTGATATTGGTCAATTACTTCACATCGAATAGACATATAGAACAGTCAGCAATTAGTTGTGAGGTTTCATTGCTGTAGAGGAAACTTTGGAAATAAAAAGTAAATTTTTCTCCATTCAAAAAACCTCTATTTGATAAAACAGTATTTCAATATAGTGAATTTTAAGTTTCCAATTTAAGGAAGTCATGAGCCCCTGTATTCTTATGGATATGTGCCATAATAGAGTCAGGAATAGAAAAGGAAGACGGTCTACAGCTATCTAGGTTCTAAATACTGCAGGAAACTTGCATGAATTTATCGACTCTGCTTTCAATAGTATATTAAAATTTGTATCATAATGGAAAAATATGGGTTAAAGAATTTACCTATTTGTATTTAGGAGAATAAAAAAGAAATACCAAAGTGGTTCAAACTGCATTTTTAAACTAGAGCTGGGCTGACTGAAGCATTCCGAAGGAATAAATAAACACCTATATCAAAAAGCATAAAATCTTAAGGAACTGAAAAAGCATAGCCCAGAAGGCTGCTGAGGGTCATGCTGCTTTTCGAGACTTATATTGAAATTCTGATAGCTTTGTTTTTCTGATAAATATTCTGTAAGGTTTGCTTGTTTCTTTCTACAGAAAAGTTAAGAACATTTTTTTCAGTACCCTTCACTGTCATGACCACTTTTGTTCAAACTAAGTATTCTTTCTGAGGCAGTTGCTACAACTCTGACAGATATTTTAGATTCATTTAAATTAATTAATTAATTTAGATTAAACTGAAATAGTGTGGATTTAGATTGGATATAAGGAAGAACATTTTCCTTTATTTTTTTTTTTTTTTTTGGTTGGTTTGGGGTTTTTTGGTTGGTTAGTTGGTTTTTGTGAGGAAATCCTTGGATATTCCATTCTTTCTGTCCTTTGTCTTATCCAGAGATTTTAGGAAAACATACAAGTATTCTGTCTTCTTCTTCCCTTATCAGAAGGTCTACATAATCATTTGCCTCACTCCATGTTGATCATTAATTAACACTAGAGTGAGCTCAAGAAAAGAGAGACATGGAAGTAGGAAGACAGATAGTTGTGCTGCCTTGTGGCTCAGAGCGATGAGTTCAGAGCCTAAACTGCTGCTCTGAACTGTCCCCAGGCTTTGATTAAGCGCATGTGCTACTCACTTACTTGCTTTTCTGTAATACATTTTTGAAAAACTGAGCCTTTGTTTCAGAAAAACATTTCTTCCAACTAAACATTTTTCTTTGTCTTCTTTGCATAATAAGCACTTGGCTGCAGATCCGTGTCAGGGTCTGTGCCAGTGAGATCCATCACAGGGCAAGGGCAAGGGAAAGGGCAGGCTGAGGATCTCCTGGGGGAGGAACCTCGGTGTTGGCAGAGGTTCCTGCAGCGCTGCCTTCCTAGGACCACAAGCTACACTCTCACAGCTGGACACAGTCAGCAGCCAGGTCTTCAGGAGAGCAAGCATACCTAGCAGTCACCGGAATCTCTGAATGAATTTAGCTAGATCTCTTCCGTGTTAGATATTTGAAACTAGCTTCCAATAATTTTTTGCTGAATGCCATGTAAGAAGACAGCCAGAACCTCCTCTGGGCAGGTGAGTTCTAGCTCTCCCTTCTTATCATGCCTTCCATATCTATGAATTACATTTGTTTTAAAACCCTAGTCCTTAATCATCCCTTCTTGTTTCTCCCAAGTTGAACAATTATTCCCTCTGTGATGAAAGAAGAAACAACAGTCACAAAACTGGGTTTGTAATTTGACATTGGTACTGACTCTGTGTACTCACATTGCAAATAATAGCGCTAGATAAGCTACTTAATTAGTCATGAAAAACAAAGGTCTCTCCTGGAACTTCACTTCCTATCAATTGTTTATAGTCACATTTATTCACACTAGTCTATGCAAAATAGACAGTTACAATCATTATCCAAAACACAGGAAGCATATTTACTTTTTAAATGAGTATTTCATAATTTAACAGTACTCTAAAAATGAATTTAACACTCAAGAAAAGTGTTGACAGCCTTGGAAATTGATTTGTGTCTTTATCTACAGAGGCCACATCACTAACAGAAGTACAAGCTTCCATCATAATTCTCTAAAAACAAGGCAGCTGAATTATTTGGTCTGCTCCCTTACTGGTCTTTAATTAGAAAGTTATATGGGAGGAAAGATTATGAAGCTTAAAGCTTCATGAAATGAGAAAGCAGAGATGGAGGGGAAGAAGGAAAGATAACGGGGAACACTTTCTTAATTATTAGATTTCATAATTGTTTATGCTAAATTTTGTGGGTTTATGGATATACACATAAGCTAATGAAATAGCTTAACGAAAGACACAGGATAAAAAGATTAAATAATCTTATTTTTTTATTTTAGTTGAACATTATTCTTGCCCTGAATGTTTTTCATTACTGATATGGAGACTATTCCATCCATATTGTTTACTTGCTTCTCAGGCTACCTATGTTAATATATTTTGCAGAAATCCAAGATCTGGTTATTTTAACTCTGGAGACAGTCAGCATAGTATTAACTGTATATGGATTCCACTGAGTTTCAAATTAGCCAAATGTTGATTTATTTTTCAATATAAATCACTAAATATTTTACTTTGTATAGCAATAGCTAAGAACACTTCACTCTTTACTTTTAAAACCAGTGATTTGCTGTAGAACAATATAGTTGGTAGCAATGTAGAATTGAGCAGAACCCCAGCTCCAGAAGTTACATGCTGAAGAATTAACCAGTGATTGCTCTGACCATCACAGACTTCTGTGATGGGACAAAGTTTCAAATCAGTAATAATGAATCAGACCTTCAAAGACATTTTTTTCCCCAAAAAACAATCCCTAATCCATCAGACAGTAACAGTTTTTATTCATTTCCAAGCCAACAGTGCAGATTCTCAAAAAAACCCCAATTAATTTATTTGGCTGTAATAAATTCACTTTATAGTGAAATATAAATACACTTACAAAAACAATTAACTGTTTAGTGATCTTGCCTCACAATTTGAAATCTTATTAAAATCCACAGAGTTATCCAACCAATCATTTAGATAATTATTTGACCTATGTAATTATTGCATTAAAAAAGGATCTATGCAAAAATTCCTCAAGCAATTTAATTTTATTAGCATAACATAATAAAGTACTCAGAGATGATAACAGCAGCAGTGACTTTTTCACTAAAGAGCAAATAAAATGGACTTTTTAAAAGTATGTAAAAATACATAGTTACCATTTATGAGTATGAAAAATTAATTATAATTAAGGGTCACATAAGAATAAACGTATGCTTCCAACACACATTTATTTCACCCTACTCTAAGCCTACAGTGGTAGTTTGAAAAATAACAGCAGTGCTTCTGTAAGGCGTGCTGTGGGCCATGGGAAAGTTAGGATGTGAAGTGGTAGGCTGTAAAATGGGAATAGGAGTTCATCTCTATGTTTTTGTGTGGTGATTATGCAGGTATACATAGAAAAGATTCACAATTTACTGTAGAAAAAATAGTTAAATATTATTAATTTTTCTTTCATTATTTAATTTTAATTTAATTTATTTTTTCAAAACTAGTTTCTCTAGCCCTTCTGTGAATTTTGTTATCCTGTCTCTTCTTCAGAGCAGTGGAGCGCATATGGCTTGATGCATATGACTTGAAGCATATGGACTCATCAGAGGTCACAGAGAAAAATATTCCAATTTACACATTGTAGCTGGCCAGCAAAATAAATGAGTAGGAGCTGAATACTGTAAAGAGCTTTTTTTTGTCCGCAAGAGTTTAGGTCTTGAAAAACAACTTTATATGTTTTGCATATATGTAAAGAAATGAACATAAACTGTGAAAATATGTACAAATATGTCCATAGAAAACTTAGAAACTACTTAGTAGAAAAGCTGTTTTCTTTTGGTGGTGAATGGAACTAATAATAATTTGTTTTACAATAAACTATTGATAAAGTAGCATATTAAGAGGTTCTAACTCTATGGGCTTTCTCTCAATCTCAGTTTTGACTCTAATACTGACTCCTCCAGTGTCACAGTGAATAGAAACAGAATACATCCAGAGACTGCCTTTTTTTTCTATTCATTGCAAATGCTGATGCTTTCTATTTAAAGTAAAATTTCAGAGCAGCCTCTGCCATTTTAGTTTTCATACTTAGCTTTTCACTGCTAAAGTACTGTGCAAATTTATGGTAAAATTTGTTAATGTTCCCAAAAGTAAATTTTTCACTTTACAGAAGCACAATATTCTTCATCTAGAGACTGATTGATTGATTGATTGATTGATATCTCCTGGTGCTTTATTCATGAGCTGGAAAAGACAACACTTTTCCCTCCAAAGAATCCTTGTTTTCACTTTTAAAAGTAGTCATTAATTTGTAAAAAGAGCTGTCACTGATGAAGACAAGATGTCCTACAAATGTTAGAGATGAATTTGTTGGGTGTCTTGTAGAGGAATATCACAAATATTAAAGACAAAGCAAGACCTGAAATAGGACATAAATAGCAAGAGACAGTTTCATTCAAAGTAGACTTTCCATGGACGATGAGCTCACTTTGAGGCACAAGCCCCCATATTTAAGAAACTTCCTTTTATTGTAACAAACAGTGGTAGCCTGTCTGCCCAGTCCATCGGAGGAAATGGATTTACAGGGAACTTAGATTCCAACTGATATTGAAGTTCCCACATGCCTTTAGATGAAGTAGAAAGCTTTCCTATAGTCTGTGCTATCTGTCCTTGAGGAGTGATGACTATTCCAGGACAAGCCAGATTATCTCTATAAAAGTTAATTTGGGACAATTCTCCTTTTGGAGACTCATGTCAGCACAATTTAGGGACTGGGAGACAATAGGGAAGACAATAAACTGGTTCTGGAAGGAAAAAACAACAACAAAATAAAACATAAAAACAATTCTGATAGAAAAGCAGTCTCCAATATAGCATACTGGGAATGGTTCACAAGGAAAATAGAAACTGATTCTGCTAATTGAGTCCATATATATCTAGCTGTTCTTTCATGTACAGTGCCTGTGTGCAACCTATTTAAAACCAGTTTGGTTTTCTGGGCTGCTTTTGCATTGCATTCCTTATAGAAGACCCAATTGAAGACAAAACTATATGTGTGATCTTAATGGCTGACTTGCTATTACATTTTTTAAGTCGGCAAAGGTTGAATAATTCTGCCGAGAATTAAACATTGAAACTGCAAGTAAGCAAAGAAGGAAATGACGTGGCCAGACTGCTTGGAGAATTGCACCACTGTTTCCATGGATAATGATTTTGTATCATGAAAAAGCATGGGAACTCCTTCTGGGTACAAAATAATAATCTGTTACAACATGGTTTATGGAGTGGTTTGAGTTATCTGAGGAAATGAAATACAAAATAGTGCTGTGTGCTTAATGACGAGCTCCTGGTGATAGGGATGTAGCTTTTTTAGATCTCTTGTGGTCTGTAAAGCAACAATAAGAAAGATCTATAATACTAATAAAATCATGTGCTATTTTACATGTTTTCATAGTCCCATATATGTAAAAAATAGAACGATATAATTTTCTTGTCTCCCTGTTTTCTATCTGAGCAGTACTTAGACTATTCCATACTGATATATCACAAAGTGTCCAGAATAATAGAGAAACCATATTTGTAACAGTTTCTGAGGCAACATAACTAATTTTTAAAGATAAACTTAGTGATTTATTGTCTGCCCTGTCTACCTGTTATGTTCAGTGCACTTCCACACCATTAACTCATTTCTTGAAAAATCTATACAAGCTCCACGTTAAAATGAATTATAACCAGTCTACCATCCAGAAAGCCATCCTGTAAATGCCTTCTATTCTTCCTTTCATTTTAATGTATTACAAAGGAATAACAAAAATTAACAATAGACTTACTCTGTTAGATAAAGTGAAAAAAAACCATTAAATTTAACCGATTATATTTTTAAAAAATTTGAGAAAGTGGTATTTTGCTTTTAATTTAAGAAAAAATAGTTTCAAAATATAATTATTTTGCTTTTCATAAGTAATTTTAGAAAATAAATCATGAAAAGTATGCAAAGAGAGAGAAATCTAACCAGATTTGTCATGGATGGAAAATACCAATTTTTAGAATATGTTTCATAAAGTATGCCTTTAATAGTTTCTTCTATCATAAACACAAACAACTTGAAACTCTATTCACTTTTTTGAAAGAGAAACTTGGCATTTTATCAGCCTGATAACATTCATTTCGTTAGGTCAAACAGGAACAGGAATGATTCTAGTCTTTCAGATGTAAGTTGCTGAATGAAGGAGATGGCATGCTTCTTCAAAGACAGAAATAACACTGAAAATATATTTCGGCAAGAAAGTAATATGATGTGCAGTTTCAGAATCAATGCAAATCTGGTTGCAATTTTGAAGACCTCTCTGCTGGTGCAANTACAAAAAAAAAAAAAAAAAAGAAAACAATAAGGGAATGGTAAAAGAAAAAGAATGGAAATGTCTTTTTTGTCCTGGTTAGGAGCAGACACTGAAGGAGATTTGAAATTGTGAGAATTCCTATAACTACTTGACAAGATCCTCCCTAGCAGATAAACACCTATAGAATAAAATCCTGGGTATTTTCCTAGGAAGGTACAGTGGAACTAGGAAACATGAAAAAGAATAGAAGAGATGACAGCAAAGCAGACTAGGGTTTCCTCTTTTCAGAAAAGATCTAAAATAGGGCAGATATGATAGAAATCCTTACAGTGAATAATATGAAGAAGATAAATAAAGGTTTTACTTTTGTGTTGCAAGGAAACAAAGTTACTCAGTAATGTCCTGTGGTATTAAAAAAAAAAAAAAAATCAGTGCATTTCTTTGTTTCTGCCTTTGAAACTCATTGCTATGAGCTCTTTGGAGTCCCAAAGTACAAACAGAGGCAAAGAAGGCTTAGACAAGGCTATGGAAGACAGGAATATTGATCACTACAAAGCAGAGCAATATGGGTGCAATCCTAGCTAAGGAAGTTCTAATCAGTGATAGTAAATATGATACTGCATATGCACATTTTTTTAATGTATTCAGCCATTTTGCCTTTACTAGTGTAAAGATCCAGAATAGGACACTGGTCTGTAACGAAATTTTATCTGAAAAAGGGTATTAGTTCTAAATTTCATGTGCCTTCTACTATATTTTCTTGAGATGTGGTCATACCTCATGAGTATGTGGGAAATTTCCTGAATATAAATTCTCTGCTTATGAGAAAAAGTTGTTTATCTCCATGATTCATTCAACTCTTTTCTTTTAAACTAATAGTGTGTGCTTCAAGTCTCTAAGGATTCATTTTTTCAATGAGAACGGGAATTCCTGGGCAATGTACAGACAGTAACTAAGCATGGAGGCAAGGTTTCTTTTCATTCTCTTCTCTGACTCTTAGCTGGGAACTGGTATATTCAGAACTACTGTAGCCATCACATCAGAGAGCAAGTTTTCTTATAGCAGATGGTAATAATACTTTGCAGAGATACTAAGAGATCTATGGGATATAAAGTAAATGCATATTGAAAGTGAAGAATATCAAGAGCCTTTCCTAATGAAAAAAAGGTGGTCAGATCATTTTCTGAAGAAAGAATTTGAAAAGTCTTTTTCTGTGAAGGACAATCCTTGTCTGTAAATTCTTTAGCGCTGAGGACATCTAGTAATGAGTAAGAAAAAAACTGAGACAGGACTTTTCTTGTACGGTTTGCTGGTATTTCAACATGTCTTTGTAGACAGCTAGTCTTTTTGTTGCATCTATCAGCTGGAAAAAGCTGTAGCTGATATTTTCTGCTCTCTTTCACCTTTTGAGAGAAAGAGAATTTGCATATACCCTTTTGTAGGTGAAGGATTTTAATTAATGTTTTCTTGCTCAGTTTTTACATTTTTTCATCTGAAAAGCTCATCTACTAAAAGTGCAGTTATGACTGACAGCAGAGAGACTGGCATATGCTCCTGTTGGTCTTAAGTGTTGAAGGTTCTGATTTCTCTCACACATCAAACAGTTATTTGTAAAGCCAAAAAATGAGTAAAATGTGGCCAGGCCACCACCTGTTAACTGTTGCTTAGGTTTGAGGGAAACACGCTCCTTCAAGAAATACAACAGAATAAATACATAGACTTTTGCTTCTGTATTTGTACGTGAATTTTAAACTATGCTAATTTTATACATAACAGTTGTGCCAGGCAGACTATTTACATTATTCCTGTAGTTAGCAAGACATTGACATTTGCTGGCAATGAGTGTTTCCAGAAGAAAACCTGCTATTGTGGTGCCTCATTCCAATGCATCAGTCATATGTTGTTATGATTTGGGAATATCAATTAAATACAAGAGCTGAAATTATAACAAATTACAGATATTTTTCATTATTTGAAGGTAGAAATTTGCAGAAGAGAAGTATCAAAGTAAGCAGGGTAAAAGGAGCTTATATATAGCATTCAGAACATAGAGTTTGAATGTTTTACAATGTGGCTGCTCATGATCATAAGCTGATTTCTTTCTGCCACATTAAAGAGAAATGGATACGCCAATTCTACAAGTCTGATCCTTTCTAGTCCTAACAACTGGCTAAATTAAAAGAAATCTGTAAAATTTATGTTATGATAAAGTGACGAAGAGATGGCACTTAATCTTTGTAATCAAGTCCTAGATTTGATTGCATTTGGTTCCCTGTGTTTATCAGAGACATTCTTCTCAAGGTCTTTCACTGCACAAAGACTATTTTTTGCAAAGTCCCTGCTACTCTCATCAAAACTTAAGAAATGTATTAGTTCATCAATGCAGATTAGGCTATATGCAAATGTGGTGTGATTGGATACAAACATGAAAATGCCAAATTTCAACGGGAAGAAATACAAAGATCACGAAATAGGAGGAAACTGTACCTGAAAGCTACAAACAGATTCATCATGGCACCAAACTTCAGTTGTGTACTTATATTAAGAATTGTTGAGAATTTAAATCTGTGGAGTGAGACTTTCAAAATTTAATTAGGATCTCAGGTTGAATGAGTCCAGGCACTAAAATTATCATTCAGAGCTCTCATTTTTATATGTGCACCACGGATCCTTTATAGAAACACAGAATGTGTATTCACAACCCTATGTTTTATCTGAAATTGTGACAAATCTGGAATTCTTTTTTAAAAAGTGAAATTTTTCTTTCTATTATAGGTGAGGACCTACCTTCTTCTCTAGCATAGTGGTCTAACTTTTATTCATGTATAGAAAGACAAATATATCTCTTAACATTTTCTTACCACATTGGTAACTCATGTTTAGGTTGTATTAACCACAGATTTCACACTTTCAAGGACATTTTCTTTCTCTTATTTGTATTTCAATACAGTTGTTCAGATTCAATCAAGAACTAGGTTTTGATTCAGGGTTAGGAACATCACTGGAGGTTTTTACCCTGGATTCCAACTCAGAATATTCCCTAATTTTGTGATTCTGTGATTGAAGTTCTGAATGGTGTTTAAAAAACTGGCCATAGAATCATTAAATCTTGAAGAGAACCATACTGAAATACACCTCATCATAAGGGTTGAAAAAATTTTGAGAGTTATAAGAATTATTCAGATAGATCAGAAGCTGGGAAGACAGTTTCTGGAACAATGTCAGGATGGCTGAGAATTGCCTACAGTATCCAGGGAGAGACTGGTAAAGGAAGGATAGCTTTCTCAAAGGCTATGTATCAGTTTAGTCACTTAAAGAAGATTAGCTATGAAGTAAGATGGGGAGTAACAAAAGGTCTTAGTATGTAGAAGGAAGTCAGCAGGGCTGAACCACGGAGAATAACCAGAAGAATGTTAGGAAGAAACATGCAGAGATGAAATATGTAGGTAGAGGTATCTTGTGCACAGATGTGAAGAGAATGCACCTTGCTGAATTATTCATAGGAAGAAAAATTACTGCACAGCTAATCGGCCTTTGATATGGCGAAAATGATCCATTATCAGATCCATGGATGATGGAATACTTCATGAGGTGGGACTGTGTTTGGGCATATGTGTAAGTTATCTGTCTTGTAAGAAAACATTTATATAGTTTTGTCGTATATAGTCATGTGACTATAGTATTATACCAATGTTCTACACAATAGTTGTTCTAAGTACGTGCTGTTTGCAAGATTCTACAAAATATATTGTTCATTACTATTTACTGTAAAAATGCAATATTGTCTCCATTTCCTCATAGTGTTTCAATAATCTACAACGGTTTCCACAAGTCACTGAAAAAATAATCAGTTCAAATAATCATTAGCAGGAAAATGATTAGTTCAGCTAAGAAGTAACCTTTTTAATATGAATTTCTAGTATGATTTAGGGAAATGGGAAGGATGCAGCTATAAACTAAAAAAAAAAATTTGGATTCATTTTCTGAGAATTTAATGCAAGTACATTTATTGAGAGGAAATGGTGTGCAAAACACCCTCCAGTTAAAATATGCAATAAACTGAGGGAAAATATTATGCATAAGTTCAATTTTGAAAATTTACTGTCATGATGAGCATAATGGAAACTTTCAATAGCTAAGAGTAATTTTTGCTTATGCATATTTTGTGTATTTCTATGATACTGCTTTTATTTATTTATGAATAATCCATGTTTTGTGGCAATATTGTTAAAATACAACCAAATAAAATTATTTCTTAGCACTTATTCCAGTCTTTGGAAATAACCTGGCTATATTTTATGAAGTTGGGTAGTATTAAATTAATTTTAGTCCAGTAGATACGTCATTTTATCAATGTAGTTTATGTAATTTTCCTTTCTTGCCACCAAGTGACTGAGTATCCTGTAATATTACTAAACTGTTCTGTGTCTCATAACAGAAAATTAGTTGTTTGGGAACTTTATATTTATTTGTACTTCAACTATTCAACTATGAAGTGACTCACAAAATTATTTCAATTTAGCAGTCCTCCTGTCTGACATAGAAATCTCAGTGGACAGACAAAGGGTGTAAAGTTAATCCACTTTCATATGAGAATGGAAATTCTCCCTTTATCCTCAGTGATACAATTAAAAAGAAAAAACACAAAATTTCAGCAGCTATATTTAGATGTTTTAATATAGTAATCAAATCATTTGTAATCAAAATAACTAAACTCTGTGACAGAATCTTTGATTTATAATAAATACATTTCTTTTCTACAACAGCATTTAAAAAAATAAGTAAAATTATCTGCAATATTGAGTAAATCTCCATGGTGCTGGCTCCTTATCAGAGGAGTACAGTCACTAAGGTGTTATTTCTGACTGTCTGTGAGGTGTGGTCTCATAAGGCATTTTAGAGAAATATATGAAGGAAAAAAAAAATTAACTGGGAGTTTCTTAAACCACAGATATACTGTGGTGAGCACAGCACTCTGTGACTGCTTGCACTGACTGTACAAATTCTTTATAGTATCAGATGCCATTTGAAATGTGGTAGAATTAATAATCATTGCAGGGATGGTTTCCATGTTCCTTACAAATTGTCTACAGTCACCAAAGATTGGATTTTATTTATTTAGCTGGAATCAATTAACTTACGCTGTCATAAAAAAGCCTGCAATACAATTCATCTTTGGAGAAGGTATGTTCCCTTGGGAACGTACAATGTATGAAATCCTAGAGTTTCTTAGAGAATCTTGGTAAAAGCTCCAAGATCTATTGTTGATGAACCCAAAGGAGAATGCAATTAAAGGCTGAAATTCCTATAAAACAATGTATTACATGGGATGATCCAAGAAACAAGGATAACCTGTGATGGCCTTTTATTGTCCTGGAGCAGACTTGCTTGTGAAAGACAGATTTCCATAGCTTTTTCTCTTGTAAATTTTTTGAGACATAATTTGGTTGTAGTATTTAGCAAAACAATTTGGGCCATATACTTTGAGACTGTGTTACTGAAGCAAATATTTTCTTGAATCCTTGGTTGCATTTCTTGGCACTTTTTAGTGGCATTTCCTCATGAACTGTACAGATTCTACCAGCACTATGACTTTCTACTTTGTTGAGGAGTGCTACTTTCCAAGTACTCTCAAGTTACTGATCTGAGCATTATTCATTCACCAGTCCTGGATTTATTTTTTCAATAATATGGACACATGGCAAGGTAGCAGTTTCAAGACCTTTTTTTTTTATCTTTAATTATTACTATCACTCAAGTAAACTTTTTAATTTGTTCTTCATAGTTTACCTCATGTTTCCAAGATCCAGGCGAAAGGGTCTAAAGACTGTGACAGTGCTTCTTCTCTAGTTGTTTGGAATGGCACTTAAGCCAGACTACCACAGTCAGAAGTCCTGGAAAACATAATGTTTGGAAGGACAGATGTAGTATGCAGTCCCCTGTCCAGAGGTACTTTTCTCATGATCATGTCCACCATATCAAGCTGAAAATCTACAGGAATATTAGGTACAATTAGCATAACCTCTGAGATAAATAAGGTAGGCTTTTAAGAAGCATGGTTTGTCCAAAGGCATCATTACAGAGTGCACTGAAATGCCCTTTCTGATGACATCTTTTTGCTGATACATTTTGTTGCATCTTCCAAGTGGGCAATATTGTCAACATAATTATTGTTTAGGCAAGGAAGAAACTACTTCCATGCTAATCAAAGAATTATTTCATACATTATTTTGTGGATGCTGACTGCACTGTCCCTCAATTACCCTCAGATAGTTTGTTGATACTCTGTGTTTCAAACCTACAATTAGTAAGTGTATATGCTGAAAACCATAAACTAAGTCACACCATTGGGTAAGCAAGAGCTCAGTAGTGAATTTGCTAAGAAACTGGTGTTATGACCTCCATCTTGGAAGAAAATGTGTAATATGGAAAGGTTATCACACTTAAAAAAATTTAAATCCATTTCAGTGGATTGAGACCAGCCCTGAGTAGAAGGACTTGGAGGTGTTGGTTGATGAGAAGCTCAACATGATTCAGCAACATCTGCTTACAGCCCAGAAAACCAACCATATCCTGGGCTGCATCAAAAGAAGTGGGGACGGCAGGTCAAGGAAGGTGACTCTCCCGCTCAACTCCACTCTTGTGAGACCTCACCTGGAGTGCTGTGTCCACCCCCTGAGGCCCCCGACATGAGAAAAACATGGATCTGCTCAAGAGAGTCCAGGGGAGGGTGACAGAGATGATCCAAGGGCTGGAGCATATCTCCTATAAAGACAGGCTGGGAGAGTTGGAGTTGTTCAGCCTGGAAAAGAGAAGGCTCCATAAGACCTTAGAGCACCCTTCCAGTACCTAAAGGGGGCTTACAAGAATTCTGGAGAGGGGCTTTTTACAAGGGCATGAAGTGACAGGACAAGGAGGAATGGTTTTAAACTGAGAGTAGGTTTATATTAGGTATTAGGAAGAATTTTTTAGTGTGATGGTGGTGAGGCATTGGCACAGGTTTCCCAGGGAAGTCGGTGATGCTCCATGGTTGGGAGTCTTCAAGGGCAGTACTCAAGGCTTTGAGCAACCTGGTCTTGTGGCAAGGTGTCCCTGCCCATAGCACGGGTGTTAGAACTAGATGATCTTTAAGGTCCCTTCAAGCCCAAACTGTTCTATGATTCTAAGTTAGCTCTACATATGACCTGGTATGTCCCAGGTCCCCTCCGTAGAAAATTTTCCTCAGATTTTCCCATCTCAAGCTAAAAGCAGGATTCACACTAAAAGACAGGACAATAAAAGCCATTGTTTAGAAGGATATAAACAAAGATTGGGACCTCTGGAGATCTAGCCTGAGACAAAGAGGACAATCAGGTTCTGATTTTCTTGTTGATCAAGTCAATGTCCACAAGTAAATCTGATAGAAACATCTGCATTCAGCAACATAATGTGTCTTTATAGTTCCTGAATTGGAAGCCAGATAAACACTATCCTAACAGAGATGTTACATAGTTGTGCTTCACTTAATTCACAAGCACTGTTATTGTCATTCTTGATTTCTCACTTGAATAGGTCAGAGAGGAAGAGGAAGAACAGCAGGCATATTCATTAAAACTGTGGCTTGCCTTGGTAAAGAGACTTAATATCTAGATGATGCTCATTTTGATGTTTCTCTAGGGAAGTGAGAACTAAGCTGAGCCTGAGTCTTGATCTGCTACTTTCTTTGAGTGAGTTCTGGCTAAATTGTGGGTAAATTTGCATGAAAAATCAGACATACTTGGCTAAATTCTGCCCTTAGGTTTTTTAAACATTAAGTTCTTGATGAATTATAAGAAAACATACCCTAGAATTTAACTGAGAAGTAGTTGCAAAGTGTAGCTAGATCCAATAAAAATAAATTGCTATTAAAAAAAACCAACCAATGAACCTACCAAAATCCAAACAAACAAAATCCTGCTTCCCAAATAAATGAGTTTCTGAATCAGTAGTGGGTTTTTTTTATTTCTGTCAAGTTCCTGATAGTCATGTGTGATCTACTGCACTAAGGTTTAGCTAATTTGCTACATAAGTTATTGTATCAGTACACTTGCTTAACTGAAGAGATCAATTGTAGTCTCTGAAATAAAAAGTAGAGTTCAGTTTGTGTATTCTAGGGTCTACATGGCTCACTGAATTAGCTTTTCTATGGGTTCCAGGCTTTGGTTGAAACAGAGCTAGAATGACTGGAATGGATTGTGCAAACTTTTACGAGAGGAAAAATGTCTACAACTGTCACATAATCCGTGTGCGTAAATAGAATATCCTCAAAGGCATGAGTACCGCAAAAAAAAAAGAAAAAACAAAACATGAGAAAGGCTGAAGAAGATTGGGGAGGATCATGTACAAGTCAGGTACACACTCACTAACAAGTGAATTTACCAATTAATCATGCCTGTTGCATAATGTAACTTGTCATTTTCCAGTTCGAGATCTCAAAATAATCATAAAATCATAAAAGCATTAAGGGTGGAAAAGAAGACATTAAATATCTCATCCTTTTCTTCATTCTTTGTCACTATTTCCACTTGCCTCTTCCAATAAAGAATGGAGGGTCGCCTTAGGCCTCCTTTTGTTGCTAATGTACTTATAGAAACATCTTTTTGTTGTCTTTTAGGGCAGTAGCCAGATTAAGTTCTAGTATTATTAATATAATACTTACATTCTGCTGTCTACAGCCCATTTATATCCTGGATGGAATTTTAAATTTTGATAATTTGATAAGTCATGGTTTTTCTCATATTTGATGGTGTTGTACTTCAATTAAAATTGAATATTCTGAAAGAATTCAGAACTGAAATTTAATAAAGTATGTTCCTTTTCTTTTTTTTTTTGTATGTGATTAAATTTGAGATGGTTGTGTTTATTTTACCTTAAATACTAACAGAATTTTTATGGTTGGTAACACTAAGAAAGCTCAGTGACACCTACTTTAGCAAATATTTCATCTAGAGGCAATCAGAATGCAGTTTGCAGGTGGATGTGCCCTCTTGTATTTGTGATTGTGTTTTCTGAGCTAAGAAAGAAATTTTCTATCAATGCAAGTAGACCAGTAAATAACAGTAGGCATATTTTTTATAACTAGGAAGCAGGGAAAAGTTTGCAGCATCTAATCATAAGCTGTGAAATTATTTGCTAGAAGGATTCAGTAATTGACACTCATATTTTTCTCACAAAATAATTTTAATAGCATTGGGTAATTTCAGTCTTATGCAAAATGTATTTTATGCATGATCAGATCAAGATAATCAAATTTTGTGCTTCTGGGTATAGACCAACGTAAGGGTTGAAAAATGTACATACCTCTCTCTCCTCTAATGATATATATCTTGGAAGATACACTACCGGTGTCTCATTTTATTTTGATAAAATTGTGGTTGAGGGGGAGATGGAGGAATGGATATTTCTCTCTTTCTGCATTAGGTGTTGGCCTAGGATTGTGAGGGAATGATTTCAGGTACTAAATTAGTTGTCAAGATATTGTGGCTTATATTATGTTAGCACACGAATAAGAAAGGAGCAAGATATAAATAAAATGAGAAGTTTGATCAGGCAAAAACTTAGTACAAATAAAACATAAAAGCATAGTTTCTGAAATTGGATTGTATTTTAAATATTTTAACTACTTAAAAGTCATATTGCCTTACAACTATATTATCTTCCCTTATGTGCAGGAAAAAATGAGTGTCTGGGTTTTGCTATAATTGTAGGAAAACTGCCTTCTCCTCAGATTATCATATTTTACCAGTAGTCGGTGGAATGCTAGCAGTAAAAGAGAATTTAATGATCTCTCAATTCATCTGTGTTTTCTGTTCAAATTAATGCAGTGTTGGAGGAAGTAACCAACCTAAAAAGTACCATCTCAAATCCCAGCCTGTTGTTTCTCCCTTTGAGCCCAAAGGTGTTATATGTTACTCCCCCGCTTCTTGCAGCTTCAGTGATGTGAAGAAATGTATTTTCATACAGAGAACACAGGATCCCAATTATGTCAGTCAGCTGAGGTAGTATAAAGCCTTGAGTCAGTTGAAAATAACAGATAATAACATTAAAGTCAGTCTGTCTCATTACTCCATTAAAATATGATGTGTTCCTATTCTTATAATTACATTTCTTCCTTACAATATTCCCTGAGATCCTTCAGTGGCATCCTCCTTTGATGAGATAAAACCTGAGTGGTCAGAGTATCCTAAAGTGTCTTCAGACTTTTTCCATAGTACTGTAAAACACTTCTACTGAAAAGAAAAAAAAAAAAAAAAAGAGTGCTCCAGTTTCTCTAGGTCTTACTGCTCTAATTAGAAGGCAGTGCTCCAAGACTTCTGGTGCTCTTGCAATTAAGGTGCTGGACTTCTATTTAGGAAATTTGAGTTCATTTTTAGCTTTTCAAGGCACTCTTTCTAACCTTGTCCCCAGATAATGTCTAATTTTTTCACATTTATGTGCTAGAGAATGATTGCTATTCCTAAATCTCAGATGATTCAAACTTTCATGTACTCATGCTGTTCAGACAACACTGGTTGAAGCCACAGAACACCGTATCTGTTAAAAACATAATTTATATGAAGTTTAAACAGCCTTGGGTGGTGAGAGGGTGGAGCCTAAACTGAAATCAGTATTGCATGTTGTTTCTAATCCTGACCCTTTGAAAATTTCTGGGCATGTTGAGCTGTCTTCAGAATCAAGCATTTATTACCTTGTTTTACCTCTTACACTTAACAGCCTGTATATCTGACCACAACTACATGCTTTCCAAAATTCATAGTGAATGATAGCTTTTTTTCTGCTTGACATATGACACTCTTAAACATCACTGCAGCTACACTGTATTTATGCATGGGGGTGAAGAAAATGAAGATTATTTTTTTACTACTATGGAAATATATGATATGTGCAGTAAAAAGTTCACAAGATAGTGCTGTGTAATTATTCAGTTTGAAAGTACTTTTATCAATGCTTGAACAAGTTTTCCTTAAATATATCAGTTTTCCTATATACCACAGTGGTATATAAAGGCTCTACAAAAATTGCTCAGGATCTCAGTGTCTCTGCTAAAGCAGCATTTAAAGAGAGAGGGTAGCCACAGCCAGCTGATGGCTAAATGCCAGTTTGAAAATTTTATTTTGAAAATACACTTCACAGTTCATTTTATAGCCATGGACAGACATACCTCTTGCCTCTACAGTCAAAAAATTTCCAGGCTAAGAAAATGGGAACTATTTTTTTAAAGACAGATGAAAACCTTTTTCTCTTATTTTTCAATAATTATTGCTCTTATTAGTGCAAAAATCTCTACAGATAAATTTTAGAAGACCTTTATTCCATACAGGTCTACATTACATAATACATAGACTACAATCACTGTAACTCCCTTTATATAGAGCACCTTTTTCTTCCTTGTCACTTTCTCTCCCTTTTGTTCTTTGTTCTGCTTTCATTTTCTTCTTTCTTTTTTTCTTTGCTGAATATGCTTACTGTTCATAATATTGTCTATAGATATGGTTTTAAAAAACAGGTCAAATGCTGCCAAAAGTACTTACCAAGGACTTAATATAAGACAAGTGCTACAGATATTCCAAATCATAATGTTCATACAGTTAAAATTAAATTAAGTTGACTTTGAATTCCAAGTATTGTAAGAATGCTCATTGCTATATCGGTATCTTTCTGAAAGTATCAAGAGATTCATCACACCCAGCAAAACCCAGATCTGTTTAAATTTCATCTTAAAATTACGCTATCTCTGAGTTGCAAAGGCACAGCTGTATTTCTACAGCAGTCAAAGAATGCATGAAGTGAGGAGAAAGAACCAGGATCTCTGTGTCTGTCATTTATTAGAGTTTCCTATAGAAGATGGGGGGAGAAGTAGAGCACTGACTTTGCTTGTTTGTGCTGAAATAAATAAATAAATAGAGAGAAAATAAGATGGCCAGAAAGAAAGAATAAAAGTGAGCAGCTTACTCAAGAGTGAAGCTGAAACTACTCTTTTTTTGCCCTTTTTAACCTTGGTTCAGCACTGTAGGAGCACTTCAGCTTTTACAGCCTGTGCCCAGGCTGCCAGCCCTAGCTCAGTTCAATGCTTCCATCTGCTAGCAGTCCGTGGGTTTTCCACATCTCTATATGTGGTACTTTTCAGCTGAGTTTTGCTAGATCGTAGCCTGCTTTTATTCTCTTTTGTGCACTGACTGAAGAGGAAAAGGAGTCAGTTTAATTTATTTATTTATTTTTATTAAAAGGCAGTGGAATTAGAAATGAGCCAAAAGAAACCCCAAAGCTTTGACTCCTATTGCTAAGTGGAAATCAGCTGTGTCCTGCTCTCTAGCTGGTCCCTTTATTAAGGTCAAATGAATGTCTGCATCTGAGTCCTTCTGAACGTCACCCTTGGTGGTTTAGACTCCTCTCTAATAGAACCAGCAATTTTTTTTGTTTTTTACTATACGGAAGGAAAAAATATAATCTCCTTGAATAGAAAATATCATGCTTGACAGACCTTTTTTTTCATGGTATAGAATAGGCTGCTGTGACTACTAAAGAAATCCAGTTTCATGTGCTGTAAGTACAGCCAGGAGACATCCTGAAATAGGGTATGCTCAATAGGACAGTCCCGCTGCACTGAATTTCTGTTGTGCCACAGTGTGTGTTGTCAAAAGGCTTAGTGGTTTCCTTTGAAAAGATAGTAAACCCTGCATGGGTTTCATCACTCTCATTCTTTTACAAAAGAAAAAAAAAAAAAAAAGACTTCTTCCTTCTGCCATCACAGAATACTTTAGGGAAAGAAGATGCCCCTGTTATTTTCATGCACTGCAGAGTTTATTAACGAAAGAACCAATTCCTACCACCATGGCACCTTTAAAATCTTAATAAATTACAGCAATAATTTTCTGTTAGCCATGCTACTGATCCCATTTGAGTTTAAAGTTATGGCTCGTTATGTTTAGCATCTGCTTTATGCACACTGTTTTCTCATTATGAATAAATCAATGAATCAATTAGGGGCAGTGAGCTTTGCAAAGGCTTGCAGTAGAAAAATTGAAGATTATGTTACTTAACCCATGATACATCAAGTAATTCTTTCCCTACTACAGGCCTATCCAGAAAAGAGAGGATACTGGTAGTGTCAGGATAAGAAAAATAAGCTATGCCCCGCACCAGGGGAAGAGTTTGGCATCCCTCTGAATTAGACTTCCAGGCTACCTGCAGGCTTAAAGTAAATATGTTCAGGGATAGGGATTCTGGGATGGTTAACTCTGTTCTAAGTCAGTGTTGCTTTCACCATCTGAATGGGTAAGAAAGTATGTGAAGAAGATGACTGTCCCCATCCGTATAGAGGACACTGATCCCCCCTTTGTTGCTGTCAGATTTTCAGGATGATTCTGGCTTCTGTAGGTGCCGATGTGATGGGAGAGAGCTGGAGAAATAATAATAAGAATTTTTGTACGTGTCACATTTCCAGGCGTACAAAATTCTCCCAAACTTACAGTTTGTGTGTTGTTTCTCCCTCCTTACCTCCCACCCCACAGAGAACATTGGGTTTTTTCCACTAAAACCCATTTACAATATCAAAGAAACATATTTTCAGGGACATTTTTAATGTTCATAAAATGAAATTTCATTTGAAATCCATATATGAAAATACCACAAGTAGTCCATTAAAACCCCTTGTAGTTGAAACTGAACAATCCCCTGAGAGTTTTCTGTACCATTGCTGTCACTTCTTCCCTCTGCTCAGGTGACATTGTATTTCCTTGGAATCAAGAAGATCAAAGCAACTTCTGACCTCGGGTGGATCTTGTGTTGTGAATTATGAAAACAGCTACAGCTGCCTTGGAGACTTCCACATTGCCTGGAGTTTCAGCTGTAAATTTAGCAGGATAGCAGGAACTTGAGAGTCAATGAAGGAAGAGCACTTATGGGAAGAAGGGAGGCTGTGAATTTGTAAATTCTTGAGAATGAACTAATACATTTAATAACCTATGAAAGCTTATCCTAAAGCTCATTTTTTCTAGGATTTTATTTAAATAAAATATAATGTATTTTGCTGTTCTTAACAGAATGGGCAAGAGAGTGAGTTGTCTAATTTCTTTGTGTTCTTCCTATTCTGTCTTTCCTGTATAAACCAGAAAAGATTTCTTTTGATGTTGGATTTTGGTTGTCTAGAAATGTTGTTCTTCCTACATTTTTCCTTATGTTAATAGTTGCTTTTCAATTCATAATCTAATAAATTGCATGTTTTTCCTTAGAAGAAGAATGAAAAAAAATAACCCCCCAACAAAACCAAAGCAAACCAAAACAAAATCTCAAAACATTATTTCATTTGGAAATAATTTCGCTATAATATTAGGTGGTTAGGCACTGGCACAGGATGCCTGGGGAAGTTGTGGATACCTCATCCCAGGAAGTATTGAAGGCCAGGTTGGATGGGGCTTTGAGCAACCCAGTCTAGCAGAAGGTGTCCCAGCCCATGGCAGGGCTGTTGGAACTAGAAGATCTTTTAGATCCCTTCCAACTTAAACTATTCTGTGATTATCTACAAGGATTTGGCATATTTTTTTATTTCAAACAAAAGCAAAAGTAAATAATTGAAAACAAAGGAAACTTTGCCCATGACTTCTGTTTTTGATAGACTTTTTGATCTTTTATGAATGACAATCTGCTACTTTAAAATATGGTAATATTTTGCATATTCTTCGGATGTCAACCTTTGTGTTCCACAAAATATGACAAGTTTCTGTGGCAAAACAGCTTCTCTGAAGGCTTCATATATTTTCATAAATATTTTGTGTGAATACAAAAGCCTTCATCTGTAATATCCCTTAATTTTTATGTTTATTTAGCTTTCTGTCTTTTAGTGTTCACTTTTATTCAGGACTTATTTTGACCATGTAATAAAAAATTGAACAATACTGTCTGTTCTGCTCCTTCTGTTCATTTACCTTAAGACTCTGGCTCCGGTTCTTCAAAGTGTCTTTGGGGGAAAAAAATAAAATCTTTACACATTTTTTTCAGAATTTGTGCACTTTAAAAAAAATTATTTTTAATGCTAAATAAGGTACAGTGTCCTCCAGGCTTTGAAGATTTGCTCAGGGCCTGGACTAAAAGGTTCATTTGTGTACTTCTTCAATTAATCAAGAACAAAACCTCTTTCAGGCAAACCTCTAAAGATATGTGATTTGTTTCTAAAACAGGTTGTACACCATTGTCTTTTGTGCTTGGAATGTGCTCCTGAAATCAAAGCTTTAGTAACCCAATCCAAATAAAACAAATAAAGAACCAGAGAAGAAGTAAAACAAGTTTTGTATTAGAACTTCCTTTGGAAATGGGTGGCTAATGTGTGGCCCCAAATTTAGCTGCTATGGGATGCTGTTGCTCCCAAAGCCTGGATGGTTGTATCCAAGTGTTTCTGCTGAGATTTGTCTGTAATACACGTTTGATAGAACTGGGCTGATATTCAAATACATTTACTGCCAGTACTAGTTTACATTTTAAGCAGTATAAAACCTAGCCATTCTTTAGTCCCAGATGTTTGCTTTTCATTACAACTCAAATAGCTGTAATTTCTTAGGAATTACAGCAATCAAAGAGAGAATCAAAGCAAAATTTAAGTATAAACTGGAAATATTTTTAACATAGTGTTGAAAACAAGCAAGCAAACAAATAAACAAAAAACCAAACCCAAGGCCTGAAACTGCTGCCTTTGAATTGAATGATGTGTATTTGTGCATGTGAGAAGTCATTTTTCATGCAATTTTTTTCTAAGAATTGAGAAACTCCCACAGGTGTCTGGGATCCAAAGTTTTCTCTTTGTAGGTTGAAAAAAATCTATTATTTGTGCACCTGTACTAGCAAACCTATTTCTTTTTAACCCTTCATATTAAGACTTTCCATTCAGTCTAGAGGGATCTGCCCCCCCTTCCAGATTTCAACTGCCATGGAGCAGCAGAGCTCTGGAGCAGTTGACCTTGAGACTTCCAAAAAGAGAATCTGGTATACATATACATATATATACACACACACATATATATGTATACGCACACATATATATACACATGTATATACATTTTTTTATAATTGTCATTGAAAATAAGCAAAGGTGCCAAGACTACAGGGACAAATAGGAGTCTGAAATATAAAAAAGTGCAAGTCTGTCAAGGCTTACAGTGACACGTCAAAATTGAAGTAATCAATTTTTTAACTCTTTTAGCTTTTTGGTCAGCACTCAAATGCTTTCAAAAGACAAAATCCAGTTAACTCCTGCATATTGCGGTTTAGAGAAGGGTAACAAAGAATTTGTTCAAGCCCAGTCAACATTTTTTTTAAGTGAACTTTGCCTTGCTCTCAATATATTGTGGATAAAACAACAGATAAATGGACACAAGTCTTTTGAAAATGTGAAAATAACAAATCCAACCATCTAATCTTAATATAACTGTTTCTTTGCCTTGAAATGTAACATCCTGGGAAAGAAGAGCTTATTAGGCAGGTGAGCATAAGTGAAAAAAACTTATAAGGCTCCCTCATATGATGTTCTGTACTCTCTGCCTTCTTCAGCTTTATCTCACTTGTAAAGGTTAAGAGTATTTAGTTTTCTGAAAGACAATGCCTGGTAAGAAAAGCACCATCCCACCTATTTTCAAGTTTTATTTTTTATCAAATGCTTGCAAAATGGAACAAACAATCCATAATGTATTAAAATAAATGACCACATTTTTCAAATCAATTTGCACAAGAAATTTTGCATGAGTTAATTTGAGAAAACTTGTATAAATTTTGACACTTAAAAGAAGAAAGTAGCTTTGGAAGAAAGTTTTATGGACTAATTTAGAGTGCTAGCAAAATAATGTACCAAGAAATAGAATGCTACTAAATTCATTACATAAAAGTTATCTATTTTAATACTGTTTATTTCACATTTTAATTTGTCTAGGTCACAATAAGAGGTGGAAATCTGCTACAAAATCTTTCTGTAATTTTTTTTAAGTTATTGCTTATCTTCATGGGTTGGTTTGTTTCACTCTCTTCTGACTGTGAATATATGACAGCCATATTTTTATCTGATTGAGGCTATAAAATCAAAATTATATATATCTCTGAGCAGTCCTAAGTAGCGTGAGACAAATGTTATTTTTGAAATAATAATAATACTTGTCCTGCATTTTTTGACCAATATATCTGATACAGGTTATGACTTTCTTCATTTCTGTAGTCTGAGTCATACTCATGAAAAATTAATCAGCAGCTCTGAGTACTGATGAATAACAATCATCTTTCCCTTAGGATATGCTCGTTCATTTCTTCACCCTGTCTTTACACTGACATGAATCAGTGTTTGTTTAGAAAAGAAAGGCATTACAGGAACCAACACTTCCAATTGTTGAGACACACAAACTCAAAATTAGTGCGTGCTAATTTGGGGATATCTACAAAGAGAAGCAGTGGATTCAGCACCTTTTCAAGTACTTTCAAGCCTGGATACTTTTTAAAAAGTTTCAGTGTTAGGGATAGTTATGTGAAAACATATTGGTTTGTGTAGCAGAAGAGTCTGCAGCCAGTGATTTAGGAATTTCTTCCAGCTTTTTTGGCAGAAAATCTCTCTTGTGCTATATCACATGAAGCTTCCACTGCCCCATTTCATAGCCTAAATGGAATTGTTGGTGAAATTCTGACAACAGTCTAGCCTTCTGGAAGCTGAAGTCACCATATTCCTAGAATAGCAATTGTTGAAGATTTGCTATATTGCTACTTATAATCTACTGCTGTTCCAAATTCATTTTTGTTCCTTACATCACAAGCTCAAGAGGAATTAGAAATTCTCAAGGAAAATAACTCTACAAACTTACTGACCTTGTAGTCACTACAATTTTAATAAATAGCATGACCAGAATTTAATTTCCTCCCAGAATTGTTATATATATTATTTATTTCTAAATAAATCAAGAACAAATTTTTTAAGAGCCAAAATATTTGAAGCATCAATATTTGATGTGAAACAGGACATAGACTAATAAGTTCTGACCCGTTCTGAACAGCAATACCCATATGCCTCTTGGTTATGTCTGGAAATTTCAATATCCATTGACACCTGAGGATCTGGGAATTTTGGCTGAAACTGAAGGAAAACAAGACCATTATAATTTTACATGTATAACCATATTAATATATTTATTATGTAAATGCAGTTTTTAGTAATATTCTCATAACAACATTTCCTAGATATTTCTGTTTGTTTGTTTTTCTTTTTTTTTTTTTGTAAGTGCCTAACAGCATAATCTAAATTCAAGATATTTAGTACCTACTTATGTTCTTTCCAAGATTATCATTACAATACCTCACTTTTTGGAATTGCTAAGCTCCAGTCAGCCAAACAGAGAAGGTTCCTCTCACCCTTATTTGTATTCCTTGAAATCTGAAACCAATTTACATTGGACTCTCAAAAATCACAATCTTTCTTGGATCTCTAAGTTAATTCCAAGTCTTTAAAATCCTCCTAACCCATTTCTCCTCTCCTTCAGGCATCATTTAGCTGTCCGGTTATTTATAGCATACCTCCTGACAGGAGCTCAGAAGCAGTTGTCTGTCATAAACCATTGGGAGACTCTTGAGAAGCTGTAGATGTTGGAATTGTAATATCTCCTCTGTTTTGGTGACTCCTCTGTGAATCGCCTCTTCTGCTCTCTGTGAAATCAGAAATGTTTTGCTCTGGCCTTGGCTCAGCTAGTCAGAGGAATTTCTCATTTAAATCTAAGCAATAGGGTGTCAGTAATTACTACACTGCAGCTTGACTGCACAAATAATGAAATAAAATTCATTGCCTCTATTGAAAACATTGTAGCAATCAAGAAAACAAAGCTAATTTCAAAAATTTTTAAAAGAGAAAAACAAAGAAAAGAAAGGCATGACATTTTTCTCCAGCCAACTATTTCAACAAGGCATTGAATTCCTTTTTCTCAATCACTGGATAGTAAAATTGATATACAATTATAACCAAGAACTTATTATTAGTATAACTGAAATCTTAAAATTCTAAGAAGGAACATTTTCAAAGTCAGCAGTATATCTCCCTAGAAGTTATCACTGAATGAACAGAGCCTGTTTATAGATATATGAAGAGTAAGTAGTTCTTTCCATGTGTGCATATTTTTTTTAATTACTGTCATGGTAATTTTTGATGAAAAGTTACTGTTAAATTTTTATGCCTGCCCACCTCATGTGCTTCGTAATGCTTTAGCTGACATTCTGTTGAAACCTTTTTATTACACAGCCCTTAGCCCTATCACTGATGCACATTGTGAAAGCTCACTGACAAGTAACGCGAGTTAAAGCAAGGTAGTTGCCACACGGTATGTTTGTAATTTGCTTCACTTTTC
This sequence comes from Ptilonorhynchus violaceus, assembly GCA_013397565.1. NCBI lineage: Eukaryota > Metazoa > Chordata > Aves > Passeriformes > Ptilonorhynchidae > Ptilonorhynchus > Ptilonorhynchus violaceus. The sequence continues at coordinate 975,348 of VZRJ01003181.1, read as the reverse complement.
TTGTGTTGATGCCGCTAAGAAAAAATTATTTCAAAATCTAACTCTATTATTGATCAGACTAATTTCCAATATTAATAAACGTTCATTTTCCCTGCAATGAGAATGTAGTGATAAATTGTAGGAAAACTGTTTATAATAAGCAAAATAAAAATGATGTGATATCTCTGCCTGTTTTCATATACTAATTTGACGTCTGTTTGACAAAAATTTAAGAAGTGCATGGCACCTGTTTCAGTTTAGCAAATGTATAAAGAACTTCAGAAGTCATCAACAGTATAATAAGGTGACTAAAAAAACTTCCTAAAAAAGTTGTTTTATTCTCAGTCCCTTATATTAAGTTCAGCTTTCCAAAAAGTTGATATACACAGACACTGTTACTGAGCCTCGGGCTTGATATGCTTAGAATGTTCTTTTATTTTTCTTAAGATTACCCTTATTCATATTTTAATTTCTTTTAGTGTCTCAGAAAAAGACACATAATTACAACTAATTATCATACTCTGATTTTGATTTCGAAAGGGAACACTAGGCCTCCTGCAACCGCCATAAAATTTTCTCTCCATATCTTCCTGGTAATGAAGTTCTCTCAGAGTTCACAAGGTCAGTTTTATTCACCAAGGAAATATTGAGGTGCTGCAGGGCAAGACAATCCAGAAAATTACAAGTTTAATTTGTATGTGACAGAAAACAGATTTTCACATAAATAATGTTCATGTAATATAACCAATGTTTAAATGGTACTATATGAAATATTTGTTTGGGTTTTTGATTGGAAAGGCTATAATGAAATGCTCCTTTCAGGAGCACTGCACAAAGCCCAGTCATCTCCACAGTTTTTTTGTCGCCTTCAAATTTTTTTTGACCTTGTGAAAACAATTCTGAAGTTCAGGAGCTTATTGACTTAAAACAGTGCAATTTGTAAAACTCAAGTTAAATCTTGAGTTTTACAGAAATTACATAACCTGAGAATGTGACACAGGGAAGAAAGAGTCATCATGTAGACAAACTTAGTTGGAGGTTGAAAAAGCCTGCTGAGTTTTAGCATGTTTGTATATTTGGAAATTTTTGCTAAATAGAGAAGCACCTATTACCTTAATGGTGTCAGCTGAAAGGGAAAGCATTTAAGCTTCAGCACCTCTGACATTTTGAAAATTAATGAAAGTTTCAACACATCATTTCTGCTGGTTTAGATGCAGTTGTTTGCATAGTCTAGATAAATTTCAGATGAGCTCCCAGATCTCTAACATCTATCAATACCTGTCAGCAACCCAAATTTTCAGCACACCATTTCATTTATGAAGCCTTTCTGGAGCACCAGTGTTTGTTTGATCCATGTGTTTTCTGAGTGTTGTAGTTTGTGTTTTAGTCTGTGTTTTCATCATAAGGCTGAGTATTTTATTACATCAAATGCTCAACAGAACAGAATACTGGTGAAGTTGAAAAAGAAATGTCCTACTGTACTACATTTGTCCAAAGAAATTTGTTTTGATGATGGAACTGAATCTATAGCCCTTATTTGTTGCTTAGTTGATTTAATATAGTTTACATATGAAAGAGAGTTTGTACTGAAAAATGCTGATCTGCAAAAAAAACCCCCACAAACTAAAATACTTGTAAGAACGTGCTGATTTTTTTTTCCCCGCAGTGGTTTTGTGTGTTTGGTTTTGGGGTTTGTTTTGATTTTGCTTGTTTTGTTTGGTTTTGGTTTTGACAGTGATAAAAAGTTTCTTTTGGCAATTCCCCTGGTTTTTTTGCTACATATGTCAGTCTGACAAAACTGGTCAACATAATCCCCAGATTATTATTATTTATGTATTATTATCCTCTCTCATAACCTGCAGCCCCAGAGAGGTAAGTGGCCAGACAGTGCTGAGCTTTAGGCCAACCCTAAGGATTGGGATCTGAAGACACTATTCATATGGTGTATCTTAGAACTAGGACATCCAGACCTTAAAGGACTTTCAAACACCCTGGTACAGAAATACAAATTTGGAAGACTTACAAATAGTAAATTTTTTCAGGTCCACACTGTTGCAAACCTTCCTGGGAATTCTAATGTTTGGTTGGATTTCTGCAGCAGTTGGAAAGCAAACTATGAAATCATCTTCAGTAAAGAATGAACAGCCTGTCAACTCTCAAATGAGCATTGTTTAATGATGAAGCTTAAAAAAAATCTAAACCAAACACTTGTAATTTATTGCCATCTGTAAACCAAACTAAGATTTGGTTTTCTTTTTTTTAACCATTCAGGTTTTTCAAACTAGATATAGAGCACTATATGGTCAGATTAAATCATAGATCCAGGAGAGGGAAACAGTACAAGCAAGAAGTGTGTCCAGGAACAGCAGAGACACTCCAAGGCAGAATAATCAGTATCGTAAGAGGTCAAAGATACTAATAAACATAGAGAAATATTCAGGAGACAGAAAATATTTTTGGGCAGAGTAAGAAAGGATGAAGAAAAGGACAAAACAAATAAGGGATATTTCAGAAAGGAAGTAGATAGATAATACTCAGAAAAAGTGCCTCTAGTAATTTCCTGTGAGCTGTGCAATCCGTGGGATATTGTTATTTATGGAAATGCATAAAAAAATAATCAAATGGGACACGCTTATGCCTGGTAAAAGCCAAACCACAATAGTTCAATTGCCTTAAAATTTTGAGGAGTGTTCCTTTAAGACTTTGGAGCCTCTGTATGAGCTTTGGGAAAGGTGGTGAAGCTGCCACTATCATCTGTGGACATTTGAAAACAAAATATCCTGTGCCAATTCTGGATTTGACATCGACAGACTAGAAACATTAGTTATTTAGGAAAAGTTAGATTTGACATTATTGATAATTTTTTTCTTTGTATTAATAATAGATAATATTACTGCAGAATAAACAAGCAGGAAATGGCTCATCTAGAAAAGACAAAGCTTTTCAAATACAAACATTTAATTTATTAGAAAAGGCCAGAAAAATATCACCAATTACCATATGACATTTGTTTGAGTAGTGTGTGTGTGTGTCCTTGTGCCCATTTCATCTCAACTGTCACATGAAACAAGGTTTTAATGAGTGACACCACTGGAAATGTAATATAGTAACAAATAATATTTTCTTTAATCAGTTTTGCACATTTAACTTTCAAGACATAACAACATTATAAAAGAAAACAAAATAGTCTGGTCCTCCTGGCTATTTTCCAACTTGATCCTTTTCTTCCAGCTAAGGGAGTTCCTGGGAGTTAGCGGATCCTACAGTTTATTTTGCCAAAAGTCTGTGCTAAATGGTGACTCACTTCTGAATGTATGCCACTCTTTCAGAAATTGCTGCAGGGCTATGACCTTGATTTGGCACTCAAAGCCTTTCACATTAAGGTAAAGGACGTAGTTTTCTAACTTTGCAACCATCAGGGCAAGAACCCGTTTTCCAGGGTATATCTGAACAACACATATATCACTGTTGTGAATCAGTTCTCCAATATTATTTGATATTTTCTGTGCTTGTTAAATTAGCTCTTCATCAGGAGAACAAACAATCCAACTAAAAACAAGGAGCTGAAAAGTAACTCTTAGAAATTAAAACCAGTAAAAATCATAACCTTCTTTGCTTAACTTGAAGGCAAATGGAGCTATGGGGTTGACGAGCATAAACAACACTAAATGAACAAGCTACTTGTCCTCAGAACTAGCTGCTGAAGTTTCAGAGCTAGAGAACATTTTGGAGTGAAAAACACAGAGACAAACCAGATGCATCTTCTTCATTTTGTTTAGTTTAATTAATTTAAAGTGTTGTGTTAGCTAAAAAGGGTGACCTATCTTGCTGAACTAGCTGGAAAAGTACTTAGTGCTAGGCAGAAAGACCAGGAAGCAGCTGTGTGTTTAATTTTAATGTGCTACATTGTTTAAATAATGCGTTTAAGTGTTTGAGGGTTTTATCAGTTGTCTTTTCTAATGTGAATAGTTGCAAGCTTTCATATTGTCCGAAGTTTTCTGACACAAAGAAGATAGAAACACAAGTTTTCTTGATAAATTTCAACCTATATAGGCAACTGCTAAAATTTTTGGTAGCAGGTAAGCATGAGTCTGTTGTTTTGTCCAGTCAAGAATTATCCTTCCTTTTTCCTTGTCAAACACTAAGGGGAATGTCCAGCGTTCTGGCCTCTGTAAGATAAGCAAAACTTTTCAGTGGTATCATCACTGGCTCGGCACCGGAGACAGCACGTCGCATTAACACTGCCCACTGCAGAGTTAAAGGCTCATAGCATCTGTCTGACAGGTGGAAAGGTGTTGCCAACACTGGGGAAAAGGATAAAACTGGACAGTTATTCTGAATGGGGTTCTGTTTCCTCTCAGGCGTACTGAAGAGGTTTAACTGCATATTGCAAACACGGCCCTCTAGAGCAAATCTTTCAGAAGAGACTGCTACAATCTCACCTGCAGTGACTTTTTCATGGAACAATACTGTTGCTGTTGGCAGGACAGCTGTATCGGTATTAACAATCCTGGGAGCCTTACTAAAATGACATTTTCACCATGCAAAGTTAAGGGGCAGAGGTCAGAAAGCAGAAAGCAGAAACAGGAAGCTACTTTGACTACCAGTCATGGTATTTACAGAGCAGGAGAACCTGCATGGTAGCTTGGTTATACAAGTTGACAGATACCTGCACTTTAAATGGCCTTTATTTCAGATTTATAGAATGGAAGAGCACGGAGTTGATGATTCATATAACGAATAAATTCTGAAAGTACCAAATGTTGCTTCTGTGTCAGAGGTGCAGGATAAAATTAGGTGGTATTCCAAATTCAGCTAGTAGTGGAAAATACAATATTAAATGACTAGCAACTGGGCTGGCAGACTGCAAAGAGGTGAAAAACCTGAATGATTAATGACAGACAAGCTGTCCTTTAACTTGCTGAGTTTATTTTGAGGTAGACTTAAAGAAGTTTGGAGAGAAATTGTAGAAACTGACTTGTCATTTTCCACTTTTTCCCTGTGGAGAGGAACTTTTCGGTCTGGCACTTTCACACACTCTCATGTAGAAATCTTATAAAGCTGCAGTCCTGCGATGTTCCTAACTTTTTGACATCGATAAAAGGAAACACTTTCTTAATTATTTATCCATCTGTCAAAAATATGCAGAAAAGAACAGAATTATTATTTCCCATAGAGTCTTTTTTATTCCAGTGATCAAAAAAATGAAAGATAAATAAGAGTTTTTCCATCTGCTGGAACTGCAGTTAGTATATGACTACTATGACTTTACAATAGTTTTCATACATTAGATGTTAGGCATCAGTGACAGGAAGCTGCTGCCTTGTTGTTCAGGGACATTGGGACAAGGTATTTTTCTTTCATAACATTTTGTACTTCTCTTTCTTCTCTTATAACATCAGACATTAACTGGATATTACAAAATCCAGCTTAATTTCATGTTGCATAATATCATTGAAAACTTTAGATAACTGTGCTAAAGAGGACAAATGTGAATTTTTCCAAGTGCTAGTGTTCACCCTCTGGTGCTCTGAGCATAAAACTGCTTTTGGAGACTCTCCCCTCTCTCTCTCTGCCTTCTTATTCTCATTCTTGCAAGCACACAATATGTTCTTCTTGGGCTAATCCACTTAAAGTGTTATCAAATTTATTCCACTTACTGTAGCTGTTTCTGCCTATTATTTGTAACATCAGAGATATATGACCATTTTTCAATATATGGAAGCCTTTATTAATTTTAAATAAGTACTTAACAATCCCTTTTGGATTTTTCTCCCCTTCAAGCTTTAATGAAAAGGAAAGGAACAGAAAGACATTGCCATCACACAGCTCACAGAAAGCTTAACGTGCAGAGGTGGGTGCAGACTAAGGTGGGTTTTCCAGGTGGCTGAATGCATTCATCAGGGCCCCAGAGACACCAGCAGTCCCTGCAACCTCTACCTCTGTGCCTTCTATAGACTGAGCTGCCTGTGCTGCGCCAACTCTAACCCATCACATCTCAGGACACACCATCAGACAGACCTCTGTGATGAGCTGGCTGAGGGAAAGCTGTGAGGAGACTTGTTGGGGGCTGCCACCCATTCCCTGTCCTCAGAACAACATTTAGTTCGTGCCTGAGCTTCGTGGCAGATTTTTTGTGCCTGTCTGTGTCTCTTGATAGTCCTGACTAAACCTGCTGGCCTGGCTCCCCATACAGACCTAGGCAGGACCTGACTCACACTGCAGATTTCTTTGACTAGCACCATGTGGTCCTAGTTAGAGTCTCTGGACCATCCTCACTCTGAATCACTTTTACACCGAATCACAACATTACAGAATGTCTTGGGCTGGAAGAAACATTAAAGATCATCTGGTTCCAACCCCCGTTGCCATGGGCAGGTACACCTTCCACTACACCAGGTTGCTCAAAGCCTGGAAAAGGGAAGACTCAGGGGTGACCTTAACACTGCCTACAACCGCCTGAAAAAAGGTTGTAGCCAGGTGTCAGCCTCTTCTCTTGGGCAGCCTGCAACAGGATGAGAGGACATAGTCTCAAGCTGCACCAGGAGGTGTCTAGGTTGGACATTAGGAGGAATTTCTTCACAGAAGGGAGGATTAGACATTGGAATGGACTGCCCAAGCAGTTGGTGGAATCACCATCCTCAGAGGTGTTTAAGAAATGACTGGGCACCCAGTGCCGTGGTCTAGTAGACAAGGTGGTTCTTGTTGTTGGGTTGGACTCGAAGATCTCAGAGGTCTTTTCCAACCTAATTGATTCTGTGATTCTGTGAAAGCCTTCTCCATGTCCTGGCTAACCTGATGTGCTGTTTCCTTCTGCAGAGGGCCCACATTTTCCCTAGTCTTTCTTTTATCACCTGTAGAAGTTTTTTGTGTTGCTCTTCACATCCTTGCCCTGATTTCATTCTGTGTTGTCCCTTCACCAGACTTCAGGGTGGTTGAAGTCCACTATGAGGACCAGGGCTTGTTAACAAGAGGCTGCTCTTATCTGTCTGTAGAGCGCGTCATTCAGTTGTCCTTCCTTTTTGGCAGCCCCCCACCATAATATCACCTGTCCCTGCCCTGCCTTTAATCCTGACCCATAAGCTCTTGGTGATCTTCTCATCTATCCCCAGGTGCAACTCCTTGCACTAGTGCTGGTGATTTACATAGAGGGTGACATTCCCTCCTTGACTTCCCTGCCTGTCCTTCTTGAACATTCTGTATCCTTCCATTCCAACACTTCAGTCACAGAAGCCATCCCACTACATCTCTGTGATGTCAATAAGAACAAAGCCCTGTAGGCACACACCTCTAACTCCTTCAGTTCTCCTTGCTATGTGCATTTGCACAGAGGCATTTAAGCAGGATCCCTGATGAACCTGACTTACTGGCTGGAGTGACTGGAATTCCTTTGTGCTGCTCTTCAGATGCTCTCCTGCTGCCCTGCAATCCCTCTCCGGGCTCTGAGCATCTCTTGCTTGCCCTGGCATCAAACTGGTAGGAGAGGGATGCATTGAGGTTCCCCTCCCCCAACATCTGACCCTGGGACCATCTAAGAGGCTGAACCAAACCCAAGGGTGTCTGCCTGCCTCTGGCCTCAGCACTCTGCTCCAGAAAGGCATTTCTGTATGGCTGTTTCTGGCAGCAACAACCCTCATGGCAGAGGCCAGAAAAGATGGCAAATGAATGGCTGTAGTGATGCTAGATGTGTAGGATTCCCTATGGCAGACAAAGTCCTTAGGGCCTAGTTGTGAAACATCTGTGTGTCTGTTCTTGATGGCAGGACCTCTGGCCCTAGGTTTTGAATATCATTAGGAGGCCTGAGGGGTTTTTTTAATTATTTATTTCTTTTCCCTACAGAAGCTGTATAGGGTTCTGAAATAGAAATACTTTGTGTTGACACTAATGTAAATAACAGTATAGATCACTGTGCACAAGTGCTATACTGCAGTTGGATAATTGCTATACTTCTCTTATCTAATGGTGATATAAAGGCAAATTCTTTTCACGTTCGGGGATAAGGGGGAGCTGTCTAAATCCAGTGGCACGAATAAGTAGAATGGGATTTATTGTTACCAGAGGCTACTTCTGAGAGGCTGACTGTGATTTTTTTTCCTTATTTCTGTTTTTGCAACATGGTGGAGAACTACTGAAATAAGAAGGGCGCTGTTTCAAGGTCATTGTGAGAAAAGTAACCTTAATACTAACTTTGAATGTCTATTGCACTCATTTGAGCTGGTAAGGATAACAAGCACTCAGAATAGTCTCAGTCAACAATTCACTTGACAACAAAACCCACAGGTTTGCTTTGCTTGTTTTTAGTATTCTCATGGATTTTCTGATTTTGATTAGAATGGTGGGTCACACCTCGAGCTGATATGAATCCTTGAATTGGCTACTGTTTGAAATAACCTTTAATAGCTGACACCACCTGGTGGTTTAAAGATCTAATCTGATCACTTCTAGCTTTCTATGAAAATGCCATGGATTATTTATTTTAAGAGGCTGAGGGAAGCCATGGTCAGCCTTGGTTTTTGAAAACTATTCAGCTCTGAAGACCAGTAATGAGCTAGATCTCCACCTTAAGGTCAAATTTTAAAGCTTTCCAAAGCCCTTAGTGACAAACCCATTTTTTAGTGTTTTGTGTTCAATTAGCTCTAAACTGGGTTCATGAAACCTTCTAGTAACAAGAAAATAACTCAAAAATTATAGATGCCCATGTCAAAAGAAGTGCGAAAGAGTAATATCTCTGTGAATGAAGGAAAATATTTGGAGGTGCACAGTTAATTACGTACACCACAAAAATACCACCGTTATTGTTATCAAAGCTCAGTGAACAAGAGTTTATCACAGACTTGAATGCCTCTTGCAAAACTCAACAAAGTTGCTTTTGAAACATTCTTGACAAAAGTTTTCTGGAGATAAAAAAATGTCTCTGCTAAAACTATCTATTTTGCACCTGTTTTGAATTCTACTTTTACTTATTCATTTGCTTGTTTGTTGCAGAGCATTTGTTTGTTTGTTTGTTTCTAATGTAATCTTATAAGGAAAGTGCATTAAAATTTTACATTTATAGAATCAACCTAGAGCTACAGAAGTGGGAGTCTAACCCTAAGCTTGCTGCATCCTTATTATTTGTCAGAAAGTATTTTTTAATTTCAAACTATTGTCTTAGGTGTAGAAATTTTATTTTAACGATGCTTGATAGCATGTGACAATGATCTTGTTTGGGGAGCTTTAAAAAAAAAAAATCACCTTTTAATCTCAAGCTAGTTAACACATGTGAAACACCTCCTCCAGATAGAACCTCGATAAAGATTGAAGTCTCCAAACCTTTCTAGTTTGCTTGTGATAAAACTGAAAAGTATCACATTCAGTTTGGCTTTATTCCTAAGAATTACGCATTCACATTGAAATGCATATTATATATGGGTTTGCACAAATGCATTTTGCACACAATTGTGTGTTCAGATGTATATATACACATGTACAATACACGTCTCTTAGTAGAGACAAAAACATTTGTTTCTGAAATGGAGAAACAAGTGTGTAACCAGCAGTCCTCCTGCTCAGGTTATGTTTTGATTCTCGTAATCAGAGTTCTACGAGAGCTTCAAATAATGAATGTCAAAAAGACATTAAAAAATTACGAAGTCTAAGCTTAAATATTGTGGAAAATAAGTCAAGTTTAATACTACACACACTTCATTTGAAATATTTATTGCTAAATTTTTATTATTTTTAGAAATCATAACTACAACAGCAACTCTTAAACATATAAATACAATTAAAGTAGTATACAGAAGTATCAGATGTATACAACATATAAGATGATCAGCACAACTTGAGCGAATAGAAAAACACCACTGAATTCAAGTCAGTGTTGTGCAGGAATTCAATATGGTACACAGGATATTAAAAAATATTATTTTGTATTTTGTGTATTAGATACAGGCAAGTCATTTAATGAAAAAGATCCAAAAGTGGGGGTGGGGAGAAGGAGAAGAACATTTTAGTTTATTCAAAACTGATGTCTTGGACTTTCTACAACAAGTTTTTCCAAATTGTGAACATTAGATTTTCTTCACCTGGTTACAACCATACATTTGTCAATGATAAACAGGAAATATAAACCCTGTAAACGTCAATGAAGAAAGTTCATTATGTATGTCATTATATTCAATGAACTAAATCCACTGCTAGTAAAATTCAAATGTAATGATTTACATTAGAGCTTAATTTTCCTTATAGTTTCAAAAACTGTTAAAGTGGATGAAGTTTTACCAGGAAGTTCTCTGTTGAATTGATACTTCCTACAAAACACGTAATGTGGTTTTGTGGTGGGTTGACCGTCAATGGCTGCCACATGCCCACCAAGCTACTCTATTACATCCCCCTCAGCAGGGCAGGGGAGAAGAAAATGAGATGAAAATGAACTCACAGGTCAAGATGAAGGCAATTTAATAAAAAAAATCAAGGCTGCATATGCAAGCAAAGGGGAAAAAAAGATTTATTCTCAGCTTCGCATCCGCAGGCAATGTCCAGCCACTTCATGGGAGGTAAAGCCTCAGTACATGTAGCTGGTGCTCTGAAGTAAAATGTCTTAATAACAAATGCCCCCTCTCCTCATAATTTCTCTCAGCTTTTATCACTGAGCATGTTATATGGCATGGAATAATACTTTGGTCAGTTTGGATCAGCTGTTCTGGCTATGTCCTCTCCCAGCCTCTTGTCCACTCCCAGTCTTCCTGGCCTTTGGAATTGAGGTGAAGTGGGGTGGGGAGGCAGAATTTGGAGAGATAGCCAAGAGCAATGATGCTGTGTGAGGACTTCTCAGCAGTAGCCAAAACACTGTTTTGTTATCAATACCTTTCTAGTTAGCAATATTCTAGTTAGCAAATTTCTAGTTAGCAAACCACACCATTATGAAGCCTATAGCAGCCTATGGGGAAGGAAACAATGCAGCCTATACCATTTATTTCATACCACATTTTTTATGAAACATTATACATTCCCTTAAGATTGTGATCCACGTGATTTAAACTAGATGATCAATGGAAATCTGATGACATACCTGGAGTCTGGCTCTGTGAACAGTGGTCTTTTTGTAGGTCTTAAAATATTCACTTGACATCCCAAAACAAGTTAAAAAGTTCAACAGGGAACAAATGGATTCAAGAAACCAATAGCACTCAATATATTCTGTAATAAGGAAAGTTCAAAACCACTATTTGCCTCTTTCCACCCGCAAGAAATTGTGTTAAAGATCTAGACTAGCATGAGAGGCAGAGCTAGTGACTTGCTACACCCTAATTTGACAGCTTTCTTTTTCTGTATGTATCTCAACTGATCTTTTAAAATAGAAAGATGGTGAAGCAAACTTTCTTTGGTATTCAATATTTAGTATTGCAGTGAAGAGCATTTCAATATATTTACAGTTTACAATATTGTGTCAAGGATCGGTTTTAGCAGCTTGTTTTAATGTCCTTTTCACTTGCTTGTTGTAGGTTCTGCCATGTTTTCCTCTGGTTTTAGGTTTGTTTTATTAGATTTATTTATTTAGAAAGCCTTAGCCATCCATCATTTTTTATAGTATTTATATAGTGTAAACATTTATCTAGAAATAGATGAGATCTCTATTTGTGTTCAGTGCTTGTATTTTTAAGTAGTACCTCAAGACTTGTAAGTTAAACTGTTACCATTTCCTTGATCTTCTCATGAGAAAAATTTACCAAAACATTTATCTGAGCTTGCAGATTTTCAGTCTTTTGAATTCTGGAGCTCACAACTGTTTTCTCTGCATTTTCTATGCTTTCCGTGTTTTAATATGTGATTCATGTAAATTATTCAGTCTAAGAGTCTTCATATAAGAGTCTATGAAAGTCTTGGGTTAAGCTAATATCAAATCCTTTTGGCAAAGTAAGCGAGAGGTTATGGAAATATTGACACAGATAGATTTTTATCAGCTGTATTTTCAGTCCCTTAAAAAATACAAATCTAAAAGGAAGAAAGCTCTTAATAAGAATAAATTCTTGCAAAATATGGAAGTAGTAAAAAAACTCATCAAAAATATTAAAACATAATGAAAAGAATGACTGAACACATTTTTTATTAAACATGACTTTTCTGGAGATCATATAACATGTAAACACAAATAATGAAAATTGAATACAGAGAAACTGTGCAAATATAGCGAGGACTCTCTAACTAGAAATAATGGAATCAATATTTCCTGTATGACTTGGCAGAGGCTATCTTTTGACCTTTACAACATAGCAAAACTCTTATCTACTCTTTAAAGTACTTGTTTGAAGAAGTGGCTCAAGTTTCGATGGGGAAAGGATTGTTAGCTGGGTTTTTTTTTCCTTCCTCTACTGGAAAAAAAGACAAAAGTATCAATTTTGTACTTTTATGTATATTATACTTTTTTTTAGTGTAAAATGGTAGAGATACAATAGATCTCAGAACTCCCTTGCATATGGTTTTTAAAGTTTACTTTGAGACAAAATTTAATTCAGATAATCAAATGCTTAAACTACCGCTGTTGCATTCACCTACTGTCAGCATTTATAAAGGTGCAAAGGATATATAAAAGCTTGTTACTCAGCTTTTCTTCTACATAACTTTTGTACTCACATTGTATAATGCTGTAAAAGTGGAAAAAAACAATGAAAATAAACAATAGAAAGAAAATATGAATCCTGATACGTTTAGATAGATATGCATTTTACTCCTCTAATCTAGAACCAAATGTTGGATCACACTTATAAGGCACCAGAATTTCTAATTAAATTGAATGTTTGCATTTTTTAAAACAAAACTTTGAAAAAAGAGTGAGAAAGCAATAGGAATATAAAGGCAATTCAGAACAACCTTCTCAGAATCATGACTGCAATCCCTGGAGTAAACAAGAGGAAAAGAACTGTCAAGTTAGTCTTGCTCAGTAAAAATGTTTCTGAGAAAGATGTTTTAGGGAAGGAGGAAAAGCAACCTCAACTGTTTAAAATAACTAAAACAATGGTGCCATCTATTACTAGGGTTTAAGAAATAAGTAATCAGCCCTAAAATTTGTAGCATAGCACTTTGTTTAACAATGCCATCCCTTGTTTGCATGCATTTATTTAAAAATAACCCTCTTTTGATAGAGCATTAAAATAGAAGTAGGTGTTATGAAGATATATTTTTAAAAATAACATGTAATTGAAATCAGTGTTGACTCAGTCAACGTCGGTTAATGCATATGTCAGTTAGATACCTTGTTTGCCAAGCCACTATTCGCTAAAAGGACGTTAGCACAGAGGAAGGAAGGAAGGAAGGAAGGAAGGAAGGAAGGAAGGAAGGAAGGAAGGATTTTTTTAAACATCCTGAAAAAAATATTGTGACTCTTTTACATTTAATTATACAATTCATTCCTTAAAGAGACATTTTCTTTCTTGCGTGTGTTTTTTTTCTGAACACTGCTGATGAGATAATGTTTTACATACTTCTGGTGATTATAGAATGATTTTAATAATCTGACTTGTTGTCTCCTCTGATGACATCTGTAAGGCCTAAATATACAGAAAGTTGTCCTGGTTGATCACCAGCAGTAATAAAGTATAGAAGATGCAACCAGTATACGCTAAAAAAAACCAAACCTTGTATTCACTGATACAGCTCTACTGAAATAGATTTTCTTCACTGCAGGCAATGCTTAAAAGATAGCATACTGTAAATCCAAGAAGATATCTTTAAAAGATCTTGGCTCCTTGTAGCTTCCTTAGTGTGTTCCTAACATTTCAGGTGTTAATGGTATAGCATACTGAGAAAGGCCCCTTTAATGCCAGATTTATCTGCATTAAGATCAGATATCTCTTCCTATGGGTTGCTAAAGGGAAGGAGGACTGAGCATAAGCCCACCTGGCTGTACAGTCACAGTTCTGCTAGTGACTAATTAAGTCTGTGTAGTAATCACAAACCTGCTGCACCACAGAGATACCCCTTGAGTGCAGCATGGAGCAGTATGAGGGATATAAACCTCTTGGCTTCTACTTCTGAAAAGCAAAGGGGATTTGATAAAACAGTTTCAGGTTTGGGTTTCCCATACTCTGATATCCATTTTTGCATGAAGTTATGTCATGGTTTAACCCCAGGCGACCGCCAAGTCCCATGCAGCCATTCACTCACTCCCCCATCAGCAGGACTGGGGAGAGAATCGGAAGGGTAAAAAACTGGAAAAATCAGGAGCTGAGGTAAAGACAGTTTAATAGGGAAAGCAAAAGCCACGCACACAAGGAAAGCAAAACAAGGAATTAATTCACTGCTACCCAGGGGCAGGCAGATGCTCAGTTGTCTCCAGGAGAGCAGGGCCCCATTGTGCATCATATGGTCTGGAATATCCTTTTGGTCAGTTTGGGTCACCTGTCCCGGCTGTGTCTTCTCCCAGCCTCTCGTGAACCCCCAACTTCCCCCTCAGCGTGGCAGCATGATAAGCAGAAAGGGCCTTGGCTCTCTGTAACAAAAACATCTCTATGTTATCAACCCTGTGTTCAGCACAAATCCAAAACACAGCCCCATAGCAGCCACTGTGAAGGAAATTATCCCAGATGTAAACAGCACAAGCTGTTACACAGCCTGTGCTATGAAGACCCCCAGAATTCTCACATGCATGAATAGAGGTGTCAAGGTCAAAAATTGTGCTATAAATAGATACAGAGCTGGCAGTGTGCTTGCTGATAACAGAAGGTAGGCTTTTCATGATGCTCATGTTTGAAAGTCCCAGTGTCCTACTTTGAAAACTATTTTTCTGTCTGAATTTCCTTCAGCTAGGATTTACATTGATAGTACGATAAAAGGTTGTTGTCTAATTTTTTTTAATATATATCTTGAAATGAAATAATCACCACAAGTATAAGTTAACTGCTTGAAATAATCATGACAATAAAGGCAGCAACAAAACAATGTGTTGACACGGTGCTTAGTAAATATCCTGCCATTTTCTAGGAAGCGAACTGGCTGTGGCTGTTCCGATGTGTCCAGCTTAGAGCACATTGGGCTGGAACTGCAAATGGTCCACATGTCTTCCATCCAATAAGTCTGGAAAACTGGGATGCCTACAGGTTTTTTAAAATTAGTCTTTTCATGACAGAAGATGGAAAAGGTTTTAGCTTTCATTGGCAGTTTGGAGTATCTTGCAGAACTAGAATAGAAGTCATTTAAAGAAGACATTGATTCCTAGAAAAGTTAATAATATATAATTAAGGAAATGGCAAACGAGGCATAATTTGTCAGCTACAATATTTTCCCAAATGCCACCTGTAAATGAAAAGGAGTCTCTTGACAGTGTTTTAAAGGCACTCGAACAATGCTCCTAGCAATACAATTAACTTTTGCTTAACCATGAAGTGGTCAGGTGGTTGAACTAAATGATAGCTGTAGATCCCTTACAACTGAAATAGTTCAATCTATATTATTTGCTTCAATTCAGTTTGGTGTGATTGAATTCCGTATGATATCTTATGCTGTTATATATACTATTATTTATACTGATTCTAATTTTTCAAGCAACAGTATCATTTACAGTGATTACCTTTTAGCCATTTTGGTTTTCTTTAACTTCTGTGGAAAGAACCGCATTCTGCATTTAACCATGTCTTCTTGCACACAGACATATGTAGATGTCTTCTTGCACACAGACATCCTCTGTACTGACACAGCAGAACTGAAATCTTAATTTGCTTTTTTTCAACAGAGCTGTAGATCTCAGAATGAGAATATTAGAGATAGAAGCCAGCCTAGATAAAGTTATGTTCCAAAATCTTTTCCAGATGACCTTCACAAATTTCAACCAGTGAGGTTTCCATCGATTCACTGAAAGACAATACTACAGCCTGTTAAAAGTCACCACAAGAAATTAAGGATTTTATGTGCTTTGTAGATTACCTTCTAAAATTGTATGTGCATGTATCTAAATCAAAAGACGGTCTTCTCTAATAATAGTCAGGTGGTTTTCTTTAGCTTTATCAGAGGCCAAAATAAAGATATTAATTTTAACCACCAATTAATATGCTAACCATTTGTCAAGAAGACCTAATGACCTAATCATTAGACAGCGATTCTTTACTTTATCACCTCATCCCCCTCAGCTGTTCACTGCAGTAGTGCAGTCTGCCAGTGAAGCACACACCGACTGCTGCCAGAGGCCAGCTCTCCGCAGCAGGTGAAAGCCCTGGGGCCTGGCATCATGGAGTTCACAGGCAGAGGACACAGTCCCGTAGACTTTTCTCTAGCACTTTTCAGATTTTTTGCATGTGTGTGGCTCCTTATTTCCTTACATTTACACAGTGATTTGCAACGTTAGGATTTAAAAGCATTTCATATTTTCCAGGAACCCACAGTAAGACATACTGTATGGCTGCATTTTACAGACTTTACAGAGTCACAACAAAACCCAGATGTCACCTGTCATATCTGACTCCAAGTAATGTTCCACATTGTATTTTCTAAGCTTCAATACTTCTTTCTGCTCTATTTTAGCATTTATTCTTATGAGGTAATAACTGTTTATGGTTCAAGGTCAGAAAACTGATGTTCCTGTTAATTTTACTAAAGTGATGTATAAAACCTAACTGGTTGGGGGTATTACTGGACTGAAAAAAACATACTCTACTGCATCCCTATTCACTGAGTGCAGGTACTGGAAATTTCAGTAATGTTCGAATTATTAAGAAAATTAAAATATACACCATCAAAAATAAAAAAAAATTAAAAATATTTTTAATGATTATAGTTTTGCAGTTAAAAAGTAGACAAATGAAAGAAATATCTATCAAGAGCTATTAAACAGAAAGTTGAAGACAAAGTTTGACATAAGATATTAAATTCCAAATTGTTGGAAGTGTGACAGTATAAATTTCTCAGTTCTGATACATTTTTTTCCTAAGCATTCACAACTACCTATAGTTGTGAATGAAACAAGATACTAGGCTGAATGGATTGTGAATACCTGTTCCTTACATTCTTTGGCAGAATAAATCAGTCTTAAAGAGAAAATTTAAAGCATATCTAAAATGCAGCCTTCCCCACTATTAGTTACGCAATTGACACAAAAAATGAAACTGCTTAGTTTGAATCCACAGAAGAATGTAAGTAAACTTGGTTTTTTTAATTAATTCACCCTGAGATTTAATCAGCATATTGAATTTTAAAAAAATTTTGTCAAACACGCAAACAGCAAAAAGAAGAGAAAAAAAGAAGTGTTTTCTGTCCTTATCATTCCCACTTTTTGAAATAGTATGAATGCTAAATTGCAGAGTTGTCAACTTCTGGTGTACTCAATAGTTATATTTTACAAATGAGAACATTGCAGAACAGACTCAGCCTCCTTCCATTCGATAGTGGTGGTAAGTGATGATGGAGTGTGTGTTTATATTCTTTCCCTGTACATTCAACCTTGCATCTTTGACAAATGTGAGCATCCCAGAGGGCTCACTGTTCTTGTAGACTTGCTGTGATTGTCCGCATATCCTATAGCAGTAATACCCTAAATACATCTGCTGTGAAGTATTGACCAATATTCAGAATTGAATAATATAGGAGGGGTTATGGAATAGGAGTTGAAGGGTATAGATTCTTGGGTACGTCTCAATGAGAGTATTTACATGAACATCCTGTGGCACAGGTAGAAAGTGTCTATTAAGTCCTGAATACTGCGGTAACTTAAGCTGTAGCTTAGTTCCTCATTCCTAGCAAACAATTCACCTATTGATATGGCATTCTGTTTCTTTGCAAATTTCTTTAAAATGTTTAAAATTTGCATGTATTGTCTCACTGACCTTTAGGTACTATTCACTTTTTCAATTAGTAAACTACAGTGATTCAATTGGAAAAACCAAGGCCACATGAAATAAAAAGCTCAGTTATACCTTCAGTGTTCAAGTAATATTTAGATATCATTGCAGAACAGATCATATCAGCTATATATTGGATAAGTGGGACTCTAAGTATCGAAAATATGAATTCAAAGAATTTAAATTGAGAAAAATAGCTAATCACTTTCACTCTATCATCTGTATAGTGAAAGAGTACTGTGAGAACACTTAAATAAAAACAGGAAATGCCACTGAATTTACCACTAATGATGATGTTTTACAAACCAATTTCCACTATTCAACTGCTTAAGCTTTAGCAAGTCCTAACTTCTTTTCTAATTAACTCAGCTCTCCTGACATTGGAGAGATTTTAATTCTTTATTGTTTCTTCTAAGACTTATTTTATGTTTATTATGACTGCAAATCTTACGTCATTTTGATTATCTTTTGTTGTAGCATAAGCATATGGATTCATAAGGAGGTAGAATTTTTTTCCTCCTTTGGTTTTATGATTTGATGATTTGTGCTTCAAAAACCCTGCTAGAAGACCCTTATTCCTTTCCTTAGCTGTTCTGATTTTCAAAATGCACAGTATAATCTATACCTTCCCCATTTAAAAATGTAAAGACATCATTTAAATTCCTGTAAACAAAAGTGAATTTACACTTTGAAATGTAGACATCACAAAATCTTCCAACAAATGTTGGTTAAGAACAACTGAATAGTGTATTTCTGGACACCATTTCCTTTCACTACTCAAATACTTAAAAATCAGCAGCTGAAAGAGAGCGTTTTTAAGTATTTGGTTAACTTATTCTTGGAACAATTTAATGTTTAACTACTGTTATTTTTCTCTTCTTCTCTGTTCTTTGATTCCAAACAGGCATGAAACATGGGATTTGTCTTGTCTAATTTGAAATGTCTTGAAGATTTTCTCAATCTAAGCTACTTGTATAAGCTCTTGTTATTGAGAGCTACAATATGTAGGCAGAAAATTTGTCTAAGCTGTCTTAGATGCTCATCTTCAATGAGATGAATCACTCCCTAAAGGTGTTTATTTCTCTCCATTGACTATAAAGGAAGACTAGATGACTAGTTTAGATGACAGCTTTTAGTTGTCTGATGTTTACTGAGACAGATCCAACAAAAGGTGCCCCGAAGCATTCTGGTTGGTGAGGCACTGGAGTATTACTTCTTAGAATACCAGATTTCCAACAAAAATAGTCTAAATTTCCTGAGACAGAACTACCTCCCCCTGAACTCCTTCAAAATTGATTTTTAGAATTAAAAAAAAAATTACTTATTGATGGCTTGGCACAAAAGGAGAATTTTGCCTAAGAGTTTGAATTCGATATTCTTAAGGCTTATTGTAGAGAAATAGGATATGTAAATAGAAATAAAATGCAAATATTACAAGAGCACTGTAGTATATTATAAGAATACTCTTATCTTTTCTTGATGATGGTCCCTTTTGGCTCAGAATTATGATAATACTGAATAGATCAAAACTGCTTTAGTGGTTTATTATTTGCCACCAACTCACACTTAATCTTAGCTTTCATTCACCTGCAAATTTCCTTGTGATATACAGCTTTTAAAGTTCACACCTTGTCTTTCTTGTGAAAGTTCTGGGATGTAACATACATCCATAGAACCAACCACTAACCAAAAATTCATTATTTTCCGTCAGTGTTACAAGTTTGAAATATGTCTCCTGCAAGTTCTAATAATTGAGATAATATCCTCATGGACAATATTGGAGTAGTGTTGCTCATCCCCTGCCAGCATGAGGCAATTTCAGGAATGGCTAACAAGTATCTCTTGCAGAACATGCACTCCAGGATGTATACAGGAAATACAGAATTCATAGTGCTTTTGCAAAGGGCCGCTGAACTGGAATTTCAAACACTGTTAAAAAAAGCGAATAACAACTGCACAAAACAAAACCAACCAAACAAATAAATACTACAGAAAAAAAATCAAATGCAAACAAAACAAAACAAAACCTAACCTCTTGATGGGTTGTTTTTATTGTAACAGGATTCATATCACTGGTGGGCACTTGTTTAAGAGCAAAGGCTGCCGCTCCAGCCTGCTGGTCTCCACCATCTACCTCAGCAGTGCCTGATGCCTACACTCAGATGGAGCTGCTGCAGGGAGAGTGTGGAATGGAAGGACATGGACCCTTTAGAAAGGACAGGCAAGGAACACAAGGAGCAGCTGTCATCCTCTTTGTCAGAGTCCAGCTGCAGTGCATGGAGCTGGGCCTGGGGATGGATGAGGAGCTGACTGAGAGCTTATGATCAGCATCCAAGGGAGGGCACGGACACATGACATTATAGTGGGGGTCAGCTACAGACTGCCCAACCAGGAAGGATGAGGCCCTCTATAGACAGATAGGAGCAGCCTCTTCTTCCAAGCCCTGATCCTGACTTCAACCATGCTGCTGTCTGTTGGAAGGTAAGGGCGTAACCAATTCAGCAGATTCCTGGAATGCATTGTTGATAACTTACCTCTCCTAGTGAAAGAGGAACAAGCAAGGAGAGGTCTTAGGCTGGACTTTCTTCTCACCAGCCAGGAGGGACTGGTGGGGAATGTGAAGTTCAAGTCACACAAACTGTGTTCCAACATGCTGGAAGGAAGAAATGCCATCCAGAGGGATGAAGATAGGCTCGAGAGTTGGAACCGTGTGAACCTCACGAAGCAGTTAGAAGTTTTAGGAGCCTTTTCAACTCTAGGTAATACTCTTGTGTCATTTTTTACATTGATATTTCTGTTCTCTGGTCTGATAGGACTGAAATTAATAACCTATGTTTTGTTTTCATCAATTTGTCACCTTTCTATGAAACAAAAATAAGCCAAAATAAACTAAATGAAGGTATCATGAGCTGAAGGCCCTATATGAACTTCTGATATGTTTAACATTCGCCAACTATCATCAAGGTTATTGATTTTACTGCTAGTAAAAAGGCATAGCACTTTGATATAATGATGGGAAACTTGACGCATGCAGTATTAGAAGATTAAAAACAGTGTTCTTGTACATGAACTGTACTCTTATTCCATACTTCAATTAATTGGAGGGTAGTAATGGCACTCAGAATAGCTCATTTGTTAACAAGCTACCAAATAAGTTATCAACTCTGATGATCCTTCAGTGTAATCCCTCAATAAAGCATATTGTTACTTTGATTTGGTTAATTATATAAAATCAAGTTTGCAATCCAAGTCTCTGGAGGCACTCTTATTTTTTAGGTACTGAAAGATAGTCTATAGACTATATATTTTCCTCAGAGCCTTGCAAACAGCAGTTTATCAGGACTGACCTTTAAGTTATACGATGAAATAGATTGAACCCATTGTCATTTCAAAAGCGATACGAGCAGGGATTATTCTCTGTTATGCAATTGTAAAACAAAAAACAGGTCAGCATCTGCTCAACTGCTTTAATAATTATAGTTGAAGCACTTGTTTAAGTTTAAAAATACATATCAGTACAACACACTAAATCAAATTGTACAAGCTCTGTTTTCACCCAAAGCAATGAGGTGAGTCATCTGTAGTGCTATTGAAGAAAAATGTGAGAATTCATCATAACCCACGAAGATTATAAAATACAGTCCAGAAGATCACCTTTTAAGCACTATTTTTCAATTTCTATCCTCTACAGGGAAATAACTTGAGCATTATTGAATACAATTCTGACAGTTCATTTTTGATATCCCCGGGGGAATAAACATTCTGCAACTGAACCAAATAGATTTATTTTAGGCCTATCATACTGCATTTGGGGTGTAGCCTGTCAAGCAGGTGAAACCAATATCCTGATCAATCCAATCAATCCTTTTGTCATCAGGCAGAATATATTTCATGTTTGCATGGGAAGATTGTTGGTTTTAATCATTGTTTACATGGAGATAATAACAATGCTTATATACATGCGTATATGTACATAATATTTCACACATATGAATATGATGCCACACAACACATACCTAAGACACTCGGTGTTGCTGCATGTTCTTATGTACATGTAGTGTACTTAGAAGTCTAGTTGCACAGAATTTAGGTGAATATGTCCCAGCATCATAGCAGAATTGTGATAAAAGTCAGTGAAGCACCAAATGCTCTGCTTGAGATCCACCTCAGCCTTTCTGTACAGCTGCACTCTGGAGAGCTCCCCTCCATTGTGGTGGAAAGTGGACAAAGGTTGGCTTCCTTCTCATGAAGCTGCCTGAGAAGTCTTATCTAGTTCCCATCAGGAAGCATACAGATGCACTGGCCGGATATGCGTCCTTGAAAAGTACAAGTGTAGCTGCTTAATATTTAAAATTGTGTCATAGGAAAAGGAAAAGGTGGATGTGCTTCACTGCTGTGCTTTTTCTAGGACTTCTAGCAATCAGTCCAGTCTGTCACTCCAGTTCATTTACCATATGTTAGGCCTCACTGATTAACAAGTTGCTAAAATCCTAAAATTGTGGGCTGAGATTCCTCCTTTCAAGGGATCTTAACCGTGAAAAGGGGCCACTCGAACCCTCTCTTCCCAGTGAAGTGGAACACCTTCAAAAGCAGAATCTAGAACTAGTTTCAAGATGTACATTTTAGTCTTTCTGTAGATCAAGCCCAACTAGTCAGATTCTGCTTATGTTTCTAAGAATGAAACTCTGAATTAGCATGAATGAAGTACAAAATCAGAATAAGATGTCCCAGATAACTGTATCAAGAGGAATTTCTGTGGAGTATTATCCAGGAATAACAGAGGAGAAAAAAAAAAATCTGAATAAAACTACTGTCTATAAAACTGAAATTTATTTATGTTTTGTTAAGATGCCTATGATGCAGATCCCCATTATAATTGCACAAATTTTAAACATTATTGCATTCAGTCAATCAACACCCCTGTGAGGTAAGGAACTATTACTATCGTAAGTTGATAGACAAAGAAATGGAAGCTCAGAGAGGACAAATGTTTTGTCCAAGCTTACATAGCCCTGCCAGAGAGGCTCAGATCTTGAGTTTGGCTTTTTAGCATCTTCTAAATTTTCCCGATAAAGAAAAAATCACTGGTGAGACAATAGATATTCTGAAGAGTGACAGTGACAGTGACAGAGAGACAGAAAGCATTTTTCCTAATTATTCATTTTCCCTTACTGGGAGGGGCATGGATCAATCTCAGTTATGGTAATACTGGTATCCCTACATCTTCCAAAACAGTCCTTTATTGTCCCAAAACCTGACTGCTGCTTGTCATTCTGACTTTTTTCCATTTACTAGTGAAACTCTATCAAATTTCCTCAGAAGTTTATATGTATATTTATTTTTGAAGGGCAATAATCTTCAGAAATCACATTGTCTCAGTACTTGGAAAAAGGGTTCCCTCAGAGCCCTTGTCATTTCTGATAGATGATAACATAACATATAATATGCTGAAAGAGAGGATTGCTCTATTGGCCTTTGCATCTCCCGCCACCATCCTAAATTCCTGTGAGATTGCCATAGACATGATGCTTTGTATGGCTGACAATACAGGAACAGAAATATTCTGGATGTTGGTAGTCAGATATGGAGACTTTAATTTCGTTACATTAATAATTTCAGATAAAGTTCATAGTGATTAAAATACATTATTACTTGTAGACTGCTCTTTCATAATGAAATTGGTGTATATCCATTTCTTAATAGAAAAATATTAAACTCATTTGAAAAAAAAGTCATTACAATTGGCATTAAATAGACTTTTTTTGTTAAATCTTTTCAAAGCTGAGATTATCATGGTAGAAACACACAACAAATATAATTGTTCCTGAAAACAGGAAAAGCTGAGGTGCTTTAACCTGTCCTTAGGATACCTGGAGTTGGTAATGCACCTTTACCAGAATGAAAAGAAAAGAAAAAAAATACAAAGAGCCACCATGCCATCTCGAACACTGTGTTTTTCATAGACACAGACTCAATTCTCCACTCTTGAAGCATAATCAATTTCTTGTTAATAGCATGCAAATACAGTAAATACAGCTGCTAGTGTTATTCTCCAGTCATTTGTTGCATCTGATTAAGGAGAGAAATGTAAAAGGTTAATTTTCTAATTACATACTCCCCCAAGGTAAATTATGCATGTTATCACATCCATTGACACTCTGTAATGGGCACTTTTTATTGCAGAGTGATTTTCTATGAAACTGTGTATCTTCATATGTTGTATTTTTAGTAAGCAAGAGGATGGAAGGAAGGAAAAAAGAATATCCATCCTATGAAAATTTCTAAACTCTGTCTGGAGAGCTTGCTGACAGGATATTAAAGCATTCCAAAAAAATCTCTTCTCCCTTTCTTCTCACAGATCATTTTTAATTTCCATAAAACTGTAATAAATTGAAGCAAGAGAATGAGACTGAGCTAAAAGACACACTAATGTTGGATGCTTCTCAGTAAAAGTTTTGAAAAGCAACAACATCCGAAATGCATATTAAACAAGAATTTCCTCTGGATACAAATGCGTGTCTTCCACGGCAGAACTACCTGAACTCACCAACTATAAGATTTTGTAATTGCCAGCCGGGTGCTGACCACACCTAATCTGTAAGCTGTCTTTCACACTCCTTGTGTTTTCTAAAGAAGGGTCAGTGCATTAAGATCAGTAGTCCCCAAAGGATTAAAAAATTTGTTTTGTTAGGTTACCTACTATAACTTTAAATTACTATCTCAAACAGTGGAACAGAAAAGCAGCATGGACAGAGGTGATCACTAGTCATTTAAGATGTCAGCCCTGTTTCTCTCTAAAAACAGGTGGTTTATATTAGATAAATTTGTTATTTATCAGTGGGAAAAACAAACCTAAAAAGGGAGAAAGATGAGATAAAAAATGATGAGGTTGTTTCCCTGTCTATTTTTCCCTATCTCCAATATATATGTTAAAAGAGTAGATCAAGGGAATGTTATGCTTTCATATCATTTGGGTCAAATTCAATCATAATAATATAACACTGCTTTTTATATATATATCTGAATATACAGTTATAATTTTTGCCAAAAAATAATTTTCAAGCCAAAATTATTTCGATAAAAAGTTTCAACTATCTCTAATGAACATATGAGCATAAAGTAGAAATATTTAATGATCATATGATCCAAAGCTGTGTTGCTCTAAAAACTTGTTAAACAAAATCCAGATAAATGAAAGTAAGATAAAACTTTAAACTGGCAGATTAGACAGAGGAAAAAAAGCTGGAAAAGAACTTTGAATTAGGGGAGATCACAGCCTTGTTTCATTCCCACTGACAATAATCCATTTTTCATGTGGCACTGGCACGCTAACAGTTCTGTTCTCCTTCCCAGCCTCTAATATAAAGAGGGTTTATGGTCCTTTACTGCTGTGTAACCTTTGTATCTCTTCAAACTTTATCACTATAAACTGTGTCTGGTGTAGACTGTGTACTTCATCTAGTCCTATGAATCTAAAGCAGAATAAACAAAGCATTTAGTGTGTCTGAAATGTAGCTACTATTAATGGATACAGAGTTCTACTGAAACTTAGTTGAGTTATACCAAGGAACTATGTGGCCCTTTGATACTTTTAGAATCAAGCTAAATCTCTGCTCTTTCTCTCCTTTCCCTTTTTCTCTTCAACAAGGAATTCTGAAGAGTAATCTCTGAAATTTCATATATTTTGTTTGTTCCATGTCAATTTACCATAACTTTAATACGGGAACAAAACTATTTCTTTCCAACTTTTGATGTTTATCTGGTGAAAATCAGCCAGTATCCTTCTCTCTGTCCTCCAGTGCATAATTCTCAGAATAGTCAATCAGTGGAAAAAAGGTGATGATTCTAAGCTGGTAATGACTGATGGAGCTAAAAGGACAGAAGGACAGATCTCTTCAAGCTATAATAGATCAGCAGCTCATGTGAGAAAGAAACCAAAGGGCTTTTTGTTTGTTTTTAATTAAATTAAGGCTACATGAAATGCAAGTGTCAAAGACTAAATGGAGCTTAATAATAACTCTTTGGAGCCTGTTTAAAGGGTTATGGAATGTTTCTGCTCTATGACACGAATCAGTTGTCTAATTAATCTCAGTTGGGTAGTGAGTAACAGCGTTTCATTAGTACATTTGGGTCTGATTCAGTCTTTCACTATACGAGCGTTTTCCTGTGAGTCGAACGCATTTTGGATCAAGTTAATACAGAAGCAAGCAGAGGTCAGACTGCAGCTGCAAGGTGAGAGATGGCCACAGAGCACTGTCAAGGCCCCAGCACATGTACCTGAAGCTTTACAAGACTTCCAGACGTGGAGGCAAAGAGCAGTATGGACTGCTGATGTGTCATGAAGTTGAGACAGGACAGACACACCAATCACTGTCAGCTCAAAAAAGGTACAAAAAGACATATCCCATACCTGTGCATAGTCACCAGACTAGGAAGTACACAGGACACGTGAGGATGAAAAAGCTGGTATCCTTTGTCCTTTCTGTCATTTCAGTAGATCCTGGGTCCCACATGTGAACACTGGCATCATTCTGCCTGACTGTGGCTGGAAGGACTGAACACCCCTACCATGGCACTTGGCAGCAGGACAGGCTTCTTGGATACCACACAGACTTCTGATGTTTGTGGCTGTGAAACAGTGAGAGAGAGTGAGAGTAAGGGAAACCTGGTTTACTCCAGTTTTAATTTTAACTAAAATCACTGTCATCTCCTTTAAAGTCTTGCCTTGGTATTCACTGCACTGTTGGTAAAATGCCCCAACAGTATTTCCTATATATATATATATATATATATATATCACTGTCAAAGAGAGCATCAGACTTTTGCAATTACTGAATGTCTAGTTAATTCTTTATAAATCAAACTTTTTTTTTCCTGGCCATGAAATTTCTTTCTGTTTCACATTTTATATCTTCTGGGAACGAAGATACCACCACAATTTACTGCTCCTGTGTACTCTTATCCACTGGCTACTTTGATCCCTGGTGTAAGCATAGTCATTCTAATGGAATTAGACAAAGCATGAATTTGGCCTGTGTTATTTATTCATGCAGTAAATGCTGTGACTGTTCACCCATCAAATCAAACCCAGTATTCACCTACAATCCATTCTCAGTGCAAGGATTGCTAAACAGCTGGTACAAGAGGAGTGACTGAAGGCCAAGAACCTCTGATATGCCATGGTTTATACACAGTCTCCTGTGAGTTGTATGGATTAGCTGGAAAATCCTAGAAAACAATAATCAGCTACCGACAATGCCACAAGAATCCACCCTCTGGATATCAGTACAGAGGAGAATCTGATGTATTTTTATAAAATCTCTTGAAGTTATTTTTAAATATATAAAATAAATCTGATATAATACAACTGTGGATTTTATATATACAAAACATTGAGGGTCTTTCTTCCCCTTTATGTTGTTGAATACTAAATTGCTAAAATTGCAGTTCTGGTCATATCATAAAACTTTTTCTGTCTTATTTCAAAGCTCTCAATTTTCTATTTTCTTCTGCTGACTAATTCTAAAAATCCTTGTGAGAAATCCATTGAACTCTACTGTGATTTTTTTTCCTGTCCAAAAATTTCAATAAATGAAGTCTGTAATGTATTTTTGTTTCAGCAACATACGAAGCAATATAATCAAAACTTTACATGTCACCTGCTGCACCTAGTGACACCATACTTCAAAAACTTTTTTAAAAACATGTTCTTGACGCTTGCAATACACAAACCAAAGCTGTTTGGTTCATGGAGGTTTAAGCAGTGATAGTGAATCTTAGGAGCTAAAGGCTAGTTGCATTATTCTATTAGATTTCGCAGTATAATATTTATTGCTTGTATTTACTATAAAAGGTGTTTCAAAAATCTTAATGTCTGTATTATCCTATTTTAAATGGACTTTAATTCTAATAAAGCCCATTTTATGCTGGTAGCAAAGCACACCTTATAATTTACTGTTTGAAGACTGTTCAGTTAATCTACAAAGATGCAAGAAAAAAATTGATTCAAATGAGAAATAGAAGTCCTTTAATTTAGCTAAAGCTGTGGGTCACAGTAAACTAAGTTTTCAATGCTGTCTCTTAACTTAAGGTTCAGCTTTTTTTTTTTAATATCTAAAAAATTGTTGGTTTTTTTTAATAAGATTACATTATTATTAGTGTTGGTTTTAAATGATACAGTCATCACTCAGAATCTGAAATCAGCCACCTTCTAATGCTAATTTCATCTTTCATGAGTTTAAAATTGCCTGAGGATTTCAGATTTTGTCATCAAAATTTTAAATCTTCTCACAGGATTATATTCAGCACATACACATTAATGATGCGTCACTTTATCAAAACTGGCTTGAAATTTACTGCTCATCAGTCTTGCATAAAACCTCAACTTATGTTCTCTGGGCCATCAACCAGCATAATCATTCTGATACTGCTAAGTATAAATGTAATCTGTTGAACAGTTTTAAGGTTCAAATTATTTAATTATATTTTTTTCATTTAGGGATTTTTGTACATGAGTTGAACTGATGAATAGGAATTTTGGTTCTTTTGGGTTAATGCTTTTAGTGACTAAGCAGTGGTTCATTTCCTTGGTAACTTTGATCACATAATCATATACCTCTAAAAGCCTCTAACATAGTTTGCTGTAACTTGAAAAAAACAAGGGATAATTTTACATAATCCTTTTAAGACTAGATAGGAAAAAAATGAAAAAAAAGAAAAAGAAAAGGAAAAAGATTTTTTTTTTCTGCAGACTTCGTCAGATCAAGTGAAAAAAGTGGCAACTTTCAGGAGCAGAGATTTACATCAGAATTTAAGAAAAATTCTGAGAAATGTCCAGGAATAGTAAGGAAATTTAAGCTACAAGTAGCCATATGTGTGTTTCCTTTTGAGGAGAAATAAATTTTGCAGTAATATAGCACAGTGGGTTACGATTATCAGCTGCCACATGTGCCTGGGGAAAGAAATTTAAATTATTTTGGAACTTAATGGAAAATGTATTTAAATACTTGTACTGTTGTGGAAAGAACAACTCTTGGATGGGCTTTTCGTCTTCTTTAAATGAGTCAGAGGCAACATTTATTTAAGAAATGCTTTGGATAAGTCACAGAAAATGCTGCTGAAGTTTGTTCAAGACCAGAGTGACTTAAATGGTTAAATCCAACACAGAGGTCCCTTAAAAGCTGGAACCAATGTTCACTGGATGGTGAGTCTCCTAGGTGTTTGTTTGGGTTTGAAACTCAGGCAATGAGGAATAAATTTCTCTTTAATCCCAACAAGCAAACATTGCTCTTTGGGATTATGTCCTGATGGTCAAGTAGTTATTGAAATTTCAGCAATGTTTGGCAGTATTTAGAAGATTTTTTTTTTTCTTTGTGTGGAGAAGGTTGGTTGTTTATTTCATTTGCATGTTTGGAAAGAAAAATTAGTATCAATGGTACTGTTTGGTTAGTGTTGATCTAGTTCAGATTTACTCCTTTTTCATTTTGGAAAGGAGATCTGCTGAGTCAGAAGATGAAGATACCTGAAGATATATGTTACTCCACTTCAATCTATTTTGAGGATGAGGTAGGAGAACACACTCATTTAAAAATAATCTAATTATACATTTGGGTTGATTTGTAAAACCAAGGACAAAAATATATCCTAAATAAATTTACCAAACTTTTAAAACCCTTGAAAGGCTTCAATGTTTATTTCAACTTATTCTTCAGACTCAGTTGAGTCTGAAGCACTCCTCTTATTGCGTGTTCCTTTTTACTAAAATGCTTCCTAAATATAGAGCTGCTGGCAGGAATCTCATGGTAAAATGTCCAGTATGTCTTTAAATATCATGGAGCTATTCTTTGTTTAGCCCTGCCAAGTGGCTGATTGCTGGCAGCTGAAACAAGGGACAGATGGCCATCCAGCTCTATCTGCACCCTATTGAGATGAATAAGTGACAATCTGCAAAACACTCAGAACTAATGTAAACTGGTTTAACCTCGGGAAACCCAAGAGCCTCTTAGGTTTCTTTGGTGATGTGCAGGCAGATTTTGTGCTTTTTGATGCAGTGTTCTTTGACATAGCTCTCAGTGCTCCACAGACAAATGCAGCCCGTTTTGTCCCAAGCACAAGGAAAGCAAACTGCTGTGAAAAACCAGCAAGGGCATTCTGGTCAGTGCCATGCAAGTGATACTGAGCACCCTGCTCACTGTTTGAGAATTCATCCGTTCAAGGGTTCTTCACCAGACACATTGTTTCAAGATGGCACAGTATTCTCAGGCCAAATGTGGAACCAAACCCTGCAAGCTATTGGGCCTTTGTCCTAGGCATCTTAGCAAACAAGATGGAAGTGGAAGATCAAGGGATGACTGAAAGAAAATCCAGTAATACTAGTGAGTTTAGGTGGATCAAATTTGAACTCAAAATTACTTACCAAACTGCTTCTAACAATGGATTGGGGTAATTCCAAGCACAAATAAAGGCTGGGCCAAGAACAGATTGAGAGGAGCCCCGAGGACAAGGATGTGGTCTTCTGGTGGAGGAGAAGCTTGACATGACTTAGCAATCTGTGCTTGCAGTCCAAAAAGCCAACTGTATCCTGGGCTACACCAAAAAAAAGCATGACCAGCAGGTTGAGGGAGGT
Organism: Ptilonorhynchus violaceus; assembly: GCA_013397565.1. Taxonomy (NCBI): domain Eukaryota; kingdom Metazoa; phylum Chordata; class Aves; order Passeriformes; family Ptilonorhynchidae; genus Ptilonorhynchus; species Ptilonorhynchus violaceus. The sequence goes on along the minus strand of VZRJ01003181.1, from coordinate 944,937 downwards.
GATTCTCCTCCTCTACTTCACTCTTGTGAGACCTGACCTGGAGTTTGGTATGATAGAGTGTATCTTCATGTTTATTTATTTTAGTACCCTTAAGTCCTGTAGCAGTCTGGACTGCTGAGAGTGAAGCTTCATCGCTGGTAAAATAGGAGTATTAAATTCAGACTGACACTCTCTAAGCAATCTGTACTTCGTGAAAGTATTTATCAACGACTCCAACCCTTTACGTGCTTCCAGTCTAATAGGATATTGATTTACCCTCATTGGGTTTGCTACTAGTTTCAGTTTGGTTTTAAGTGGACTCATTCTTTGCTTTCCCTGGTTTCTTTGAAGCCTGTATCAGAGGAATTACCACATTCAACACTGCATCAGGGATGTCATTCTCAGGTTCTTTCAAGGTCTGGGCCATTAGTAAGTAGATTTGAGCCTTCCATTCCATTTCTTCTGGAATGTGTAGCTGTACAGAGTTTTCAAAGAAGGTTATTTGAGCACATCACTTGCATAATAAATCTAATCTTAACAACAGAAGGGGTCATTCTGGAATATATAGAAACTCATGAATCAGTTTAATATCTCCAATTGTACATTCCATAGGTTGTAAGAACGGCCAAAGTTCTTTTTCCCATTGCCGAAACAACAAGTATTGTGACTTGACTTAATGGGCCCTTACAACTAGTTATTACTGGCTCTCTTGCCTATGAAGAAAAATAAAAATCTATTGGTTCATGCCCCAGCTTTATCGGAATTACAGGATCTGCTGGGGATGCCTTAATTTTTTCCCCTGGTCCTCTTTAGTCATAGTCAGAAACCTCCAGCACTGTAGCATTAAATTCCTCTGATTGATCCTTCCCTTCACTACTAGAGCACCAATTTTTCCAATGTCCTTCCTGCCTGCAAAGAGCACATTGATTCAGGTCAAGGGGAGGTGCCTTTCACACCTCCAAACCTCTGCCTATCCTCTCACCTTATCCAGCACCATTCTTTTTCCTTCTGCAGTAAAAATGCATTCAATATAGCCTGCATTTCCCCTCAATTAGGGTTATGAGGCAGCATAATAGTTTCCAAAAGTTGATACATTCCTTCAGGACTCTCTCCATATGAACCAACAGATCGTTTCCAATTAAACAAGTCTGAATGCTAAACAAGTAAATGGAACATGTACAAAAGGTGGTTGACCCTCTGACCTTACTGCTTGACTTAAAAGCACCTGTATCACTGGCCTGGGTATGTCCTCAAGTCTGGGCCATAGTAGGATTAGAATCCTCACTTTCCTTATTTTTCTCTATTTTGATCTGTATCTGTTTTATCCAACCCTGACCCAGTCTTAAATGGGGGTGGGGAGAAGGGGCCTAACATTCATACATCTTCCTGTTCATCCACTCCACAACATACAATCCCTCACTTTTTCCTCTTCTTCTCAATGCATGGCATTAACATATTGGGAGGAGTCCCAATTTATGCATTTTCTGAATATTTGGATCTCTATACAATGTCATAAGAGCATCAATATAAGAAACCCGATCCAATTTACCCAATTGGTGATAAAACAACATCAATTACAATTTAATATTTGTGGGGATGCCTGAGCCTGCAGCAGGAGAGGCTGCAGAGGTAGGGCTAGCCACAGAAGGGACCAAGGAGCCAACGGGGCCAGAGAGCCCAGGAGTTGAGGGCCAGAGAGTCCAGGTGTATTACTGAATAAAGGCTCCGAGGTCCAAGATCTCTCCTTAAGATTTGGTAATGAGGAGGGCCTCTCCCCTCCAGTGATACGTTCCCCTATTTGGTTAGTTTCTCCCTGTCAATCTATGTTTCCTTATATGGTTACTTTCTAGAGAGTTCTCCCTCACTCGATACCCCATTGGTTCTGTTTCCCTGCTCCTCCCCTCATCTACCCTTATTGGTTTATGTACTGTGACCTCGCCTTTTCTCCTCCCTCTCACCCTTATGCTATTGGTCCTCGGTGTTCTCTCCGCCCCTTGTCTCTGCAGTATAAAACCCTGTGCATTCCTTTGTACTTCGGCTCTCCTTCCCTGGACCCCTTCACTGCAATAAAGCGTGCTTTGTGGAACACCATAAGGAGAGTCGCCTCCGGCTCTTTGCCCCCGGCTTAAGGCGTTGAGCATGTGAGTGCCTGCGTGTCCACCTGCGCGGGTGGGGTAGGGTGTCAGCTGCGATCCCCAGGAAACCCCTGAGAGGTGAAGACGGCAGCCCTATTCCACCGGTCACTGCACGCTCCGCTGAGGCACCGCCGGACGCAGGACCACTTTCAGGAAGGTTGCAGCTCCTTCACCATCTAGCCAAGCATATGCTGCAACAAATATTTAACTGCAATGACCCATTTTCCCCATTCTCCAATTTATAAGGTGGCCACCGTTGATTACAGTACCCCTTCATTTTCTCTTTAGTCTTTGGATCTCCCCCAAACTTATTCCAGTTTTTCAGGTACATTTTCCTCTGGTATCAAGCATCTACCTGCAAGAACAATTTTTCTTATACCACTTTTCCTTGTGCACACCACTGATTATTCCCCACGGGAGAAATTACACGTGATACTTACCAGTCCATGAATTCAGAGTCCTTTTGCCCTTGCTCAAATATCTCTGGAGTGTTGAACCTTTTAGTCTCTTACCACCTGAACCCTGGAGAGGATTCGGTGGAGTGCTTGATAAACTGGTTGGTGTGCACTGGAATCCTGTCTGACCCTATTCTTCTTTGTTGCGGGCAGCAAGATGATCTGTGCAGGGCTTCATAGCCATACAGTCTGGGTCACCAAAACTGTTGTCCCTAAAGCAGGGACACAATGTGCAAGAGCCAATCAACACACTGAGTCAAGATATTAGATTTTATCACAATGCTGCAGAATAGGGTGCCAGGCATTCACAGAGCTGATTCACTTTTTAGGAAAGAAGCACAGTCTTTTATATAAAAAGGTAGCAAGGAAAGAATGATACAGAAACAGGTGATTAGACATTCATGCTTATATAACAAAATTCTTTATGTACATGTGGTGGTCTTGGACTGGCACATTATAATATAACTTACATACACAAATTTCCCTTGGGGGTGTGTTTTTTAACATCATAATGATCTAAGGTAATTTGAGGTGGTATTTTCATCCTATCAGCCACCTCCAAGTTATTATTTAATTTTATATTTTATTACAGTTTCTGCTTGAATATTTTTGAATAATTAATTGTCAATAAAATAAGAACTGAATGTATTTTTTACTCCTGGGAACTCTTCATTGCTCCATTGCTCCAGCACCCTATTGTCATGACTTCAAGACCAACCCATAATTGCTGTGAAATTTTTTGACTTCTTCTGACATCAATGCCACAGGCAAAACCCACCATCAGCCATACCTCTGGCCTGTTTAAATGTGTATAGAGAATTTATCTATTTATACATTGGTTTATCAATAAGGCATTAGTACAGAAAAATCTACTTAATACATGTAGGTTGCACCATGAAAAGTTATTAGCATTGGGAATTTCAGCAAGTATATTTGAACATTTTATAAATACAGCCAAGAACAAGCCCAATTTATCATCATTGCAAAAAACCACTTGGAATAATAATCACTTAAAGTTTCCTGAATATAGTTTGTCCTTGAACAAACTTGATCGTCAGTTGAATTACAACTTGTTGCTGACAGGCAACATTAGCACAAATAGAACCACAGTAAAATACACCTCAATGTGAGATAAAATATTTTTACAGTAAGGAGGGTTGAGCACCGGAAAAGGTCCGGGGAGGTTGTTGACTTTCCATCCCTGGCCATATTCAAAACTTGACTGGACACAGTATTTGGCAACATGCTTGAGCAGGGGGCTGGAAAAGATGATCAAGAGGTCCCCTCCAACCTCAATCATTCTGTGTTTAGTAACAAAGAATGGTCTTTTCATTGCTAGTTACAAAACTGAGAAGCTGTTTGGCAAAATAAACCATATTGGCTGTGAACTCTGACTGCCAGGCTTACTCCTTAACATTACTTGTTCAAATGAAGGACAAAACCAAATCAATGGTAAGTATATTGCCCAGCATCCCTTCATTTTTGTGTGGACACCTGAAACAGATTAATAAGTACAAACACTTCAGAAAGGATTCACGTTCCCTGAGCACAACCAACCTAAAAGCTAAGAATCTTGTCTACTTTAGGTCATTAAGACTCTCTAAAATCAGTGGGGAATTGCTTTTAAGGCTAAATTAATGCCAATATAGATGGGATTGAAAATAGAGATAAGATAAATGTCTCCAGATTTGCCAATCTCTGCTTTCTGTGGAAACAGAAAAGACCAGCACAAACTATATAATCTTGAAATTTTAATGCTTTTAGGTGGCAGATGATATGTCTAAACTGTCTTCCTATTAACCCCCTCCAAAATTCCTGGATGATGCTGGGTTTTTTTCTTGGGATTTGGTTTGGATTTTTACTGCCTTTTAACTATTAAGAAATGAGAACAGTCCTGTTCGTATTCAAGGTCTGTATATATACAAAATTTTTGTCAAAACCATTGAGTGTGTTTTCTCCTTTAAGACTTCTATTTGTCTTAAAGTGTTTTGCAATATGATTATATAGTCAACTGCTTTTAATGTGCAGAATATCTTGGAGTATATTCAGCCTGAACTCTTTGATTAAGCAAAAAGCAGTAGGAAAATATTTTTATAATCCTTTGATACTGAAAAACACCTTTGGAGTTGCTGGCAGAGTGAGTGTGCTAGTGTTTAATATTAGGTACATGACTTTTAATGCTGCTCAAAAATGTATTAGACACACAAGTAGGCATAGGCAGAAAAAGTATTTTTAGTCAAATAATTTTGATAAAACAAGAATTATCAAAATATTTCATGCCTTCAGTTTGAGTTCATCCAAGCATTAACATGAAAAAATAGAATGAAATTATAAGTCTTAAGTTGTTCAAGCGTGCCAAGTTAAATGGTTTGATTTTGACTGGTGTTCAAATTACTTAAATATTGTTTTAAAACTTTCAAATTTGATTGACATGCTTTCTAGCTAGAAAATGTCAGAATTGTAAGTGAAACTTCTGCAAGACCATTTTCGCTCTTGATACAAATGTTTTTTAGACTTTAAGTATCAAAAGATGTTTTAAATGGAAATTCACCTGAAATATAGAGTTTGTGTAATCTCACCATCAACAACTTTACCATAATAGTCAACAAACCTGGAATTCATATTATTTACATAGCTTTATCATTCTGGATCTTTATGAGTCTTCTGGCAAATACTATGATGATTTAATTGATGATTTGCAAGGAAATTACTCATGTTAAGCTTTCATTTCACTTATAATAACAGCGTAAGAAATTACATTAGTATTGCTTCTAAACAATGGATAAACGCCATGCCTAGCATTGCGTGCAAGCCTGTTCAGGGTAATTAACAGGTGTGAATTGTTGTTTGCTGGGATAAGCCTCCTACTGTGAGGCACTCTTGCTGGCTGCAGGCTGCTTTCCTGCCGTATTACTGCCTCTAAGAGAGTCAATCTCACTTTAATGTAAGATTTTACATATGTTCATTCTTTGTACGCTTGTCTATTTTTAAAGCAGCCGAGGCAATAACAGTGAATCTTTTCAAAAAGCCTGTATTTCTGCAAGCTTCTGATTACTTTGCATCACTCCAACCTGTTTAGTCTCTCTTTTCAGCAGGCTCTGATTCAATTAAAAGAAACTATTGTAGTAACTTGTAGGAATATCAGTGTGACTCCTTAGCTGTAAGACCGAAGCCTGTTCTGTGGTTTATAGAATTAAAAATCTGCTGCACTGAATTCTTTACCCAAAGTTATACAAGAAAATTATAGAGATTACAGACAAGCCTATGCACTTCTCTATCTATGAGCTCTGAAATGCAATTTATAGTTTTGCCTTTGAAATTCTCATACTTTGCAAATTTCAGTTGGTTCATCTGTAAAGATATAAAAGAAGTCTTGAGCTGTAAAAGATTTGATGGTTTAGAAAGTCAAATTAAAAAAAAACCAATAATTTTGCAGCTCTGACATTAATGAATATTTCTCTATCAGTAATCTGTATCTGAATTCCATCCACAGATTTCTTTGTTTAAATCTCAGATTAAAACTTTTCCATAATGGTTTTTCTATTGTTTGTTTTCTAAATTTAGTTGAGGAATGTCAGGTCCAGATATAGAAATCGCACGAACTAATAACTTTTCCTCATGTCCCTCTTTCACATAACTATGTCACAGAATGGTTTTAAATGGTTTTACATTTTATAATCCCAACAGAAGAAAAATTAAAGTGTCATACTAGTTGAATCTGTTTTTTCAGTTAATACAACCAAGCCATCAATTGATTTAAGTCATTGTAAAAATAAACATCTTTGCCATATTTTATTTGCTTTGTTTTCCTTGTTAATATAGGTGTGAAGATTTCTAGAGGTTATACTTCATATGTTTATAGCCGAAGAAACAGTTAGATAGTCTGATCTCTTTTATACCATAAAAAAATTTCAACCTCTGAACTGAAAAGTTGGCCTAATTAGGAGAAGATGTATGTAAACTTTTTTTAATGAGACCTTGGGGCAAGCACTTCGCTTGAACTTTCTGAAGCTGACTCATTGTGCTGATGACTTTTTCTGCCACTTTAGAAAATCCAGTTTGAAATGTACAAGTACAGATAAGTGATATTATTTGGTTTGAGGTTTTTTTGTTTTGTTTTGTTTTTCTCAGCTAATCTAACACGAGTAATTTATTGTGGCTGAAAGCCCGATGTTTTTGCTGATATGTGGGCAGATCCCAGGGCATCTGTTTTCCACTAGTATCTCTGGCATCCAGGAAATACTGTTTTCTTGATTTTAAACTGTATATGGACTTTCTGTACTCTAGTGGAGTCAAAAGGCTTATTTCTTTCCCCTTTCTCCACACAAGAACTATTGTTATCTCTTCATTCTCTGAAAAATGCTGGAACAACTTAAATGCATTGTCCCTTCTATTTTACTTTAGATGCTACTATTTGCCAAGCTATAGAAAATAGCTGTTTATATGAAAAACTATATGTTTTATATGAAAAACAGCTATATATAGCTGTTTTATATGAAAAAAAGAAAATCTAAGTTACTACTACCCTCAGATTCCTTTTTCTGGAGAGAAAAATATATCTGTGACACATTATTTGTTTTCATTTTTAATGGAGTTCTAAGTATCAGTGGTCATCATATATTTTAGACATAAATTTGCTAGAAGACTGTAATCTGGACGAAGCATCCATGGCTTCTAAAGAAGACAGGTAAAACATTGATCTAAATGAAGCCAAAGATATCCAACTAGGATTAGTGTTGAACTCCACTTAAAAGAGAATATTCTGCCTGCCTAGAAAAAAAGCTTTTGTTTTGTTTTGTCAGACTGGTGCAATTGTGTTGTTGGACTGTTTAATTATTTGATAATATGAAATCTAATTTAAAAATGCATATGATATTTGTTTCCCCACCACCTCTATTCCAGAGTTCAGTTTAGTAACTAGCATTATTCTTTAGTTTTTCCTCACTACATCTCACAGAAATTCATCAACATTTACCTGAATTCTGTGAGGAATTCTTTCTTATATTATGTTTCAGCATTAAAAGATTAACACAATGTGTCAACAATTTCACACTTGCACTGGTTGTGTTGAATTATGCAGAGAAAAGAGGTGCTTTTTAATTTACAGAGTTGAGATCTGTAGCAGTCCACTAAGTTTGGAAAAGAGAATGCAGCAAATCTCTCTGCAGAAGTTACCAAAACCTCTGCAGCTGCTGGTGTTGCCCCGAATGTGGGCTCCTTATCTGGTGTGCAGCACCAAGTCACACACCAAGGTGAGGTATTTCTATTTTTAATGCCAGAGTGCCCAAAGTGGGGAGTTGGGTGGTAAAATCTAAGTAGAAAATCTAAATCAATCTACTACATTCTTGCATTCAAGGCATCAACCAGTGCTGGAGGCAGAAAGTGAAGGGCTACTCAGTTCAGCATTTTCTCTTTTTCTGGCTTCTGTGGTTTTTAATATGGCTGTCAGGTATTATGATGATGAGTTCATTAAAGAGAGAAGGAGAGGATGAATTATTATCCTATCTACTAAAATCCCTTGACATTAGATGGAAATCTCTACTTTTCATCAAACAGCTTTACTAATATTATTGGACAGCACAATATAAAATCCTTATTTATAACACCAGAAAGAGCTCGACGTGTGACTGATGTTACATATGTATTCCTCACCTTTTAAAATTGATCCTGGTTACTTGTTCTAAATAAGAATACCCCATGCAATGTAGTCACTGCTCCTATGTGACTTCTGCATGCTGATAATTGTATTTGGAGGAAAAGGCCCTCCTTGATACCCACTGAAATGCCTTCACTATAAATTGAGAACATACCTTATGCCTTTTGCCACCTTGCTATACAGAGAAAGTAAACTTTCATGCATTCTGTGTGTCTTTCAGAATACATATACTCCCATAATCAGCTACCTGCACTTTCTTTAAGGCCAAATGTTTTGAACTCTTGAAGGGCTTTTATACTTGATAGATGTTAGAATCCCTTGCAAAGTTCTATCTTTTCAAGAACTGACACTGGACAAAGCTTTTGTAAATGTGCCTTTACTCTACATAGAGATTATATATGTAGATTTATTACTATCTCCTTCTTTTAGGTTCATAACCATTAATAACACTTCATATATTTTTCAGGCAATGTACACGTGCTGATAATTTATAACAGCTGCCAAGAAAAAACAGGAAAGAAAACTGTCAGAAGTATGTTCCTTCTCCTCTTTTTCACTTACCTTACTCTCTCAGCCCTTACTTCACTTGTTTATAAATATGAATATTATATGCCAATTACTGCCGAAGAAATTTATTAATATTGGCTGATATGTTAAAATTATTTAGTCTAGCTTGATCTATATACTGGTTGGGAACACCATGAGGAAATATTTAATAAAATCGTCTCACTGACTGGAATATTTTGGAACAAGCCATCTGTAGTCAAAGTCATATTGAATATTCCAAAATGTTTAAGTAAACAATAATTCAATCATTAGATATTTTTTTCCAATCTCATGCACTCACTCTCTCTCTCAGGGCAATTTCTTCTTGCTGATGTTAATTACGCAAGAGAAATACAGAATAGATACCTTTGTTTTCAATGGAACAGATCACTTTTGTATTTATTTTTGTATTGATAAACATTGCTGGTTTTGCAGATTTTGAAAGGGAAAATGTGTGTGTTGGGAAATGGACTCTCTTTTTTAAGCATGCAAAAAGTAGATATTGCATGATAAAATACTGGCAGTAAGCAAAAATATCCTGAATTTTGTTGTTATACATTATCAACATATATTACTTAATTTTAAATCTCATTCTCAATTTTTTTATCCTCATTTCCTCATCATGTTTAAATCCTACTGCACTCTGGAAGATGAGATAAAGGTTGCTGCCAAGTACAGTCATAAAAAGTGAAAAGGGATTGAGCAATTTTATCTTTCATCAACAGTATTTTCCCAATACTTAATAATGTCCTTTATATCCATCATAATACATAGCTAGTAAGACTGGACACATCTATCGGCAACTGGCTGATAGCTGGATTTAGAATATGATATTCAGGGAGAGTGGAAATAGGCTGGCTGGAACATATCTCTGTAAAGACTGAAAATCCTTTTAAGAATTTCAGTAAGTTACCAGCTTGTTGTCATATTTGTAAATAAACAGAATTATTTTTATAATAATTCAGCAGTGTGTGACATTTATTTTAGCTAGAGAGCTGAAGAACAGCTTTAGGGCTGAGCAGTGACTATATAAATATAAACACTGAGACAAGCAGACAGATTTCCTCTCTATATCATAAGAGCACATGTTGTATCAATGCCAAACCAGCAAGCTTTATATACGGGAGAATGTCTTTAAAAAAAAAAAGAAAGGAAAAGCAGCACTGACCTTATGAGCCTCTGGCATTCTCTCTTCTCTGATGAAGAGATGTTTCCTATCTGGACTGCACAGAAAAAGGTTTTATGAGTTATTTCTTGGCACACTCGTTCTTTAAAGTTGCCATGTTGTACTGGGGTAATCAAGTGTCCCATTTCAACTTAGCTGGATTTATTGGGACAACCAGAACTATTGAGTGTAGGAAGAAAAATATGATATTTTCCAGTATTATGAATGTAAATCAATTTAATTTTAGAATGTGTTTTGAATGAAATTTTGGGTTGGGGGAGTTTGTTTTCTGCACATGGCAGGGATGTGTTCTCCAACAAATTTGATATTTCAGACATTGAGTCAGACATTTAGTAGGCATTACTCCAAAATACTGGGGAAAAACTCTGATCTCAGTCCTGTTTCTGGATCAGTGTATTTTTTGGACACTGGCATTGGAAAATGAGCTTGAGCAAATTCTAAGACTTGGCCTATTTCTGCTGTAAGATTGATTTTAACGATTATTGTTTATTAAAATATCAATGTAAGTTTTCAGAAGCACAGTTTGCTTTTATGACAATCCATAGCCATACCAGTGAAAAGGGGATGTAGTGTGTGTATGTGTTTGATGTAAAGTCAGTGGTGATAAGAATAAGGGGAAAGTCATCTATGTGCCAAGCCCTTCATGGAAAAGCTCAGAGTACACTTCATATCGAGTGGAAACACTTGGCAAGTTCTTTAAGCTCCTAGTCCGGAACACCCCACATGTGTCTCTCCTCCAGCTGTAGAATTGCTCCAGGCACATTCGCTTCCCAGGTGTACTGCTACAAATACCTTGTCAAGTCATGTAGATACCTTTATAAATTATGTCAAAAAATGCTACTCCTATAGGAAAACCCTGAGGGCAGCAAAACTTGAAAATAAAATCAAAATGTAAAGGCAGGCCCAGCATTGAAAGATCAAAATCAACATTAATGGATTTGTAGAGATCTGAACAGAATTGTTTTACAGCTCTTTTTCAATCTACTTTTTTTTGTCTCCCTGAATGCTTACTGGTGCATGTCTAATGAAAAACTCTTGTACTCAGTCAAAGATGGGAAATGGTATGTGACAGGATGGGCCACCCTACTGCTTCTTTCTTAGGCAGGTTTATCGGTTTATTGACTCAGGACTTGCTTGATTTTTTGCATAGGTGCCATTGATTGTCAGAAAGGCTGAAGAACTATGCTCTAGTCATATCTAGATATATTCTCTAGCCAAAAAGCTATCAGATAGGAAAAGATATGTTTATCCTAGGCCTAGAGACATACACTTCTAAGCAGTATTCTGTAGCCAATCTGCTCCATACGGATGCTAGTGTGTCCTGGTTTTGGCAGGTACAGAATTAATTTTTTTTTCATATGAGCTGGTATAGTGTTTAGTTTTTTGGATTTAGTAAGAGAATAATGCTCATTACACACTGATGTTTTCGTTGCCGCTGAGTAGTGCTTATCCTAAGTTAAAGAATTTTCAGTGTCTCATGGCCTGGTAATGAGGAGTTGCACAAAAAGCAGGAAGGGAGCACAGCCACAACAGGTGACACAAACAGGCCAAAGGAATATTCCACGCTACAGAATGTCATGCCCAGTATATAGACTGGGGGGACTAACCCAAAAAGGGGATTTATTGCTGCTATGAGGCATCTGAGTATAAGTCAGTGGGTGGTGAGTAATTATATTGTGCATCACTTGTCTTTTTTGGGTTCTGTTACTCTCTCTCTCTCTCTGCATCATTAGAGTTATTGTCATTATTGGTGTAATCATATTATTATTAATTATTATTATTATATTTTGTTTCAATTATGAAATTGCTCTTTTCTCAACCCATGCGGTTTATCTTTTCTCTCCAATTCTCCTCCCCAGCACGGCGAGCTGAAGGGGAGTGAGTGAGCAGCTGCCTGGTACTTAGCTGCTGTCTGGGGTTAAAGCATGACATAAGGAAAACCCTAAGAGTAATAACTGAATTGTGATATCAAAGAGAAAGATTTGACACATGAGCAAATTTCTGTTCATGCCATCTGCTGAAAAGGACCCAACAACCTCAGAATTTGCAGTAGACTCCAAATAGTGGTTCAGGAAACAGCTTTTCCATAGGATTCAGGGAGCTGAGCTAAGAACAGTGAAGCAGTATCTGTAAAAAAATTAATTACAGAGCAACCTTGCTTTCTCTGCAGACTATAATTTCTACATACTTATAGTAATAAAAAATTAACATAAGAATGTTTCTTGTGCTTTATAATTTAAATTGGTACCTTGGGGGTGGGGGAAGGGGTTGGATTATAGCACTGATCAAGAATGTAGGATTGCTAGTGCGAAGCAATGAAACTACAGTTTTGCACTTACTACATCCAGGCAGCATCTAGTTACAGGGCAAAAATATTACCAGCATTAAATCTTCAGAATTTAGCATAGTAATTGGAAAACCAAATTCTTGCTTACTACTAGAAATTACAATTTTGAAGAGTCAGCTGAAGTGATGTTGTACCTCAAAAACCTGGAGTTTTTATTTACACTGTTTAAATTGTAGTACAGCCAAAAAGCCTTGTGATATCTATCAATTGTGTTTCCACTAAGTAGGAAGTAATTAATATTAATGTGCCTTGAACCTAAATATAAGCATACTAAAATAGTGTTACTCACAACAATATACAAATACTTCATAAAACTGTCATAACATAACCAGACACAATGGATAAATGTTTTAAGTGAGCATATGAGCAATGTAAACACTGTCAACTGTAAATCATCAAGGACCACACATCATATAATATTCTATACTCACAACTGATTTAGCATGTAAATGTTTTGTAACGAATGAGCTTTGTAAATAAATTTTATTTTAAAATATTATATTAATGTGATGTATCAGCCCTCACAGTGATGTCTAATTCCCTGATGCATGCATGACCAAACATATTTGCTTGCAACAAGAATGTCATGAGACATTTTGTTCCCTGCTTCCCATTTAAGCCACTTAACTCCATGAACCAGTTAATCCTTATTTTCACACTGAGCCATTAATGTGAACACAACCTAGGGCTGTGGCCTTTTGGCCTGGCCTTCCCATTTCTTTATTAGTGCTCTTCAGGAATGACAAATGGATGTTTTCTTCCTTTGCAGTAACACAGTTAACTAAAATTAATAGGTTCTAACAAAGGCAGAGAAGTGCAGCAAAAATTGTAGTCTCATCTATCCTACAGTGTGATGATAATAAAAAAGATAGGAAAAAATTGTTAATTAGTAACTCTTCAGTCACAGATCATCTGTGTCAGGCTAGTGTTGCTGTCAGATTTCTTTAAGAAAGACTACCTTTAAGTAAAGGAAGAGCTTTTATTCCTGTACATGTTAAGGAAGATGGCTGTTTTTTGCATTTCTGTGTTAGCAGCCATGAATGATCACAAAGCATGAAGCCAAATAAATAGGAAAGTGACTATGTTGTAAACCCTAGAGATGTGGAACACTCTCCCTCTAGAGCTGCAATTGTTTGAAAAATGTGTTTAATGAAGCCTCACACATTTTTAAACTGACTAGCACTTTAAGGAACCACTCAACAGCAAAGGTCCAGATCACTGAGCTATATGTTCAGCTTCTTAACTAAGACACCAGTTGCTTTAGAAAAGTTGTTGGAAGGCTGTGTAAAATTAGAATGTGCTATTTTTTGTGCCTGTTTGTTTTCCTCAAAATATGTGTATGCCTTTGCATATATCATTACCTGCTACTGAACAGCATAACCACCTTATCAAACCCATTTTACCATGTGCTTCCCTATGATCGGTTTATTGACACTTTAAGCCTAGACTCTGTGGATTTTGTTATTATGCAATACGCAGTAATCCAGTAATCTATGTTTCAGAAACGTTGCTTTCCANAAAAAAAAAAAAAAGGGAAGAGAGCCGGGCAATTTAATCTTTCTCCTCTGATTTTCCTTACTTGGAAACGCCTGACATTTTTATGCTATTTGCTCTCATCCCAAAAGATGGTGTGTTTTTTTTCTCCCCATATCACTTATCACCGTTTTTGTTTCTTCAGGTAGATGTCCCACCAGTTTGCAATCCATTGTCTTATCTTTTCCATTGTTTGACAACTTTTGTCACTTATATGCCTTCTGTGTACAAATACACCTGTCTTTCTTTGCCCGTTTCTTGGTCACATGCTCATGGTTATGTAAAATGCTAATAGATTCTGGGTGGCTATGCCATTACAGTGTTGTGAAATACCTTTACAGCCTTATTTGCAGTGTACATTTACCTTTGTATTCAAGGCTCAGTAAAACCAGTATCACCCTTCTTAATGCACTTCAAATCTATAGGTGTCACAAGTCAGCCTTGGGTGCATTCCTGAAGGCTTTTCAGCCCCCTTTAAAAGGGTTTGAGATGCCTAATATCTGCTGACAGATGTATTTTAAAAGCATGTCTCTTGTGCTCAACTTTTCCAATATGGCTTCTCTTTTTTAGAGCACTAAAGGATACTACATATTTAGCTAGTTATCCTAGGATTCCTCTGGCCTAACTTTAGCTTAGATTAGATGTCTTATTTTTAGATGACTATTCCCTTATGCTTCATCCATAGTCAAGAGAAAGGGAGGCACAACAAGAAGTGATTCATCTCTCCCTAAAATAGATGTTTCAAGTAGGTGGGCTTCATCACAACTAACTAGCACTTCAGCTGTAAAAAATTGAATCTAAATGTGATTAAAAAAAAATACATAACTGTCCATAAAAGGGAATTTGTAAGATTTCTACCCTTTCCCATGCAAACCATAAAAACTATAAAATTAGACTTTGGTTATATCATTCTCTATCATTCAATGTATGCTAATGCTCAATTTTCATTTTTGCACTGAATAAATTAACTGCTGTGTTATTGCAAGAAGCAGATGAATGATGCTGCTTTTTAGGGCCTGTAAAATGGAACCATAATTAACCCTTACAGAAGGTACAGAGAACTAGTTAGGTAAAAAAGGGAATTACTATCAAACTGATTGGAATTTCACACTAATGCAGAGATTGAAAAAGTTTGATTCATGGGTTGTCTTGCCAGTACCACTGTTGCTACAGCTACTGGTGTCTTTGATAAACTGAAACATTTACAGAAGGTTACACAGGACATCTTTTTCACTTAATGATTATCATGAAGTGTTGCTAACATTGCATAGTGGGTGACAGAAAAGAAATATATTAATTAGTATCCAATGTAGCCCAGGACAGATGATTCATGCTGTATCAAGATGAAAGTATTTATGATGTTACTGTCTTTTTAAACTTGAATAAGAAAAATTTGTAGGTTCTATTATCCTATTATGCAGTTCTGTAGTTCAGCTACTGCATTACAAAACCTGAAGAATTCTATATTATAGCACATTTCATATTGCATTCAGCTATCAGCATAACTTATCAGAAAGAAAAGCAAGTATCTTCTAATTTTCACCTTTGGGGTTGATGGTAAAACTTCAGGTATTCAGTTTCTCTTTGCTTGTCTGACTACAGTCCTTTCAGATTGCAACACGAATGTTTTTTCAGGCAAGACCAAGTGAAGAATCTTTAGGTGCTACTCTGTGAAAGTATTACAAGCTGCCATTTCCACACTGCTTGTGGTTTCAAACAGGAGAGAGTTCTTCACTTCCTCACAACAGTCTGACATTTTTGAGTTCCAGTTCTGTTTCAGTTTTTCTGATGGCAAATCCTCAGTGCATGAGAGTCTCCACTGAATCTGGTTTGTGAATTGTACAGAACTTAGCATGCATTTGTTGATCAAGTGTGGTGATTTCCCTACTTGGTGATAAAATGCTCTTTAGGAAGTGTTTATTCTTGACTTTGATGTGAATTTTAACCTTTTAGCTCATATTGGCATAGAGATTTGTAATATAACCACTGGGGACAGTATGAACAGAGAACAAATTGGAATAACAGGGAATGAAAACACAAGGAGGAATGGCAGAAGCTCTGATGGCACCCAGGCCAACAGAGTATTAGGGGCACAGGATATCCACAGGCAGCTTCTGAGGACACACAGATGTAAAGAATTGGAGGGAAACCCAAAACAAGGGGCAGCCTCTACTGCTCATTTTGTTTCTTTCATTTAAGAGTCTTCTCTCTGAAAGTCTCAGAAAGATTTTGGGATTCTTTTTATTCTTTTTTTTTTTTCAGGTGACATTTTTATTTTTCTTTCTATATGAATAGGTTATAGTCAGATAAGGCTTACACCAATCCTAGACAAGCAAATTTAAAATCACATTAAAATAGAAAATAAAAAGAATCTTCTTTTTCTATCAGTATTATTAGCTATATTGCTTATGACTTTTCAGGAATTAAGGATGACCTGATGACCAAATCATGTATGCTGGGTCTGTACAATTACCCAAACTGTCTCAAAATCTGTGGTTTAAATATATGACCAAGCTGAAAGTCCTAAAGGCAGTTTTAAAGTAATGTAACTGCATTACATTTTTTTACAATTTCTTATTGCCATTGCAATGCATGGTGTAAAATCTGTCTTTTTATCTCCATTGAAAAGAACCTGCAACATGAACACAATGCACACGGAACTGACAAGTGGAGATTCTGCCGTGTCTTTTTGTTCAGGGCAAAAGCATATAGTGGAATGAATGCAGTGGTTTGAAGTGTATAAACCCTGTTTCATTTGAATTCCATGTCTGAAGTGCCAAATGCCAAATTACTAATGACCTACTTGATGGTACATGAATATTCATTCTATTGAGAAAACAAGGGTAGTGTCCATTGTTGAGAAATAATAGTATTATGTAGCAGAAGTGGAGAAGTCAAGTAGCTTACTTTCATACCAGGCTGTGCACCTACTCTTATAGAACCTGTAATTCAATCCAGATTCCTGCTTTAGTAAGGCTGCAAAAAATGTGGAACAGTGTATATGACAAATACTTGGAAGGCACTGGACGAGTATAACTAAGTATGAAGCTGGATGGGTCTGAATTAAACTGGAGAGGTCAAATATCTCTCTCTGCCACCTACTTACCTTTTAGATGCTGAGAATACCTTCCTCAAAGCTCAGGAATTTAATGCAGAGCTTCTACACTCTTATTTGAGTAGGAAGATATTCCATGAGAGAGGGTGGCAAGGAGGAATTGAGAAGACGTTGACCTACGTGCAATAGAGTGGAGGGAAGGACAAATTCACCTTACAAAAGAAGATAAATAGGTATGTGTCAAGTCTTTAAGCTGATTTTTACATTCAGATCTCATGAAAGAACTATGAGAAGCAAAAATGATGAAAAGCTATTTTTTTTCTGACCAGAGCATGATCCATATGGTGGCTCTCCCTTTGTCTTTACTTCCAGTGTTTCAGATGATGAGTCTATTATCTTCTGTGCAGTTTCATATAGATACAGTACAAATGCTTCCGAGTTTTTGTTAAAGTCCATGGAAGCCAACCATCTTGTGTTTCCTTAACTGATGGGAGCCCATAATCTCTTCTCATCTGGTATATATATTATCAAATGTATGCATGAATATTGGGCTAATCCAAACACAGCTCATGTTCTTAAACAGATTTTATGTTACTCAACAGGAACAGTGTCTTAAGCCACCTTTAGGAGAGAAAAAAAGTTGCAATCTCTTCTTGTTTTCATATTCTAGTAAGGTTTCCTTGCTGTGATTTGTTCATGGAAAGGACCTCAGTCTTCACCCACACAAGAAGTAAAAAGTTCTATTGATTTACAAACAATTTTTTTTTTGCATCTACATAATTTGCTCATATGCTAGGTCCAATATAATTGGAATACAACAAATTAATGCAATAGTGGTAAACCCAGTGCTGTATATATCCTTACACCACTAGTTCAGTTTGCTTTATTTTAACTGTGAAGGCAGCTACCAAATTGCTTGATTAGCAATTAGTCAGATTGAAACAGTTAGTTAGGTTTTCTGCTGTTTTAATTGTATGACATATTGAATCAGAGACTTTCATCTGATATTAAAATTTTGACATCTGAACAGTTCAAAACATAAAAAATTCTCTGCTATTTAATTATTAAGTAAATGTTCTTACTTATTTTGTTTTCTCATGTAAAAAAACAAAAGAAAGAAACAAAAAACCTTTATGAAACTCTCACATACAGTTACCGTGGCAACAAAAGTTGCTCAAACCACAGGAGTCTCTGTTAGAATCTTTAAAATATACAATTTTTCACTCTGGCCAAGGCACTTTACATATCAATTTTAGTATAAAGAGATTATTCTCTCTCCAGTACTACAAGAGTAATAAACTGAGATTTACCACTAGTGTATACTGAACAACTGAGTATACTATATAAATTAAAAAAAAAAAAAAAAGGAAGAAAAAAAGCTAGCTTGTCAGAACCTCTCAGAAAGTGTTGGCTATCTTGCCTAGTCAATGGTTCTAAAATATCCCAGCAGCTTTCTACAAAAATAAGAATTGTCATGCTACTAGACAGGTGTTGGAACTCTAGGCCTCATTCAGTCCCAAAACCATGACATATATTACATTTCTGAACCATTGCTTCTAAAATCCAGACAGTACCATGGTATAGCACTTAAAAAGTGTATTCTAGTAAGCCTGACATTTCATTTGTTTTTACCAAGACTTTTTCCAAGACTTTGCCAAATCCTCTTCTTCAGTATTTCTCTCATAACAAATATCTTTCCTATCAGGCTGAGCAACTCTAATGTCACACAAATACATTCAGTCTAGGAAAATTTGATATGTTTCTGCGGTTTATCTCAGCCACTGCATTTTGGGACACTGAGAAGAAGATTCTGATTTTGGTTTAGTTCTTACAACAAATACTTACAATACAAATGAGTTTCAGATACGTACACTAGGTGCTAAGATAAGAAACATTCATAAAATGATAGGTATCACAGATGAGGATTTGGTTACATGACAGCTCGTGCATTTGAGTAAAAGGGAAAGAAAGAAGGAAGGAAATATTGCCTTGCAACATCAAAGCAGAGATAAAGTTGTCCTTCATATTTAGACTGCCTATCTGTCAAGTTTAGAGGTAAAAATATGAAGTGAGCTAGATGATCTACTAAAGTTTCTTCTAAACTTATTTTCTATGATTGATCTACTCTAAAATTTTTTTTCTGATCTGTTAATCTAACACCTTTCTGTAAGTGTTCTACATACCTTGTTTCTTATTCCCTTGGATGTTCCAAAGGAAAAAATATAGTGTATTCAAACAAGAAGTCTGAAGTTACCACCCATTTAATTAAAAGTGTATTTGAATGTAAGTTAGACAACAGGTTTTGCCTTTCTTCAGCTGAGAACAAGACACAGTTGAAAAGTTCATTATAAAATTGTCATATTAATGATGTCCTTATTCCGTGTGTATTTTAAAAGCTAGAAAGACAAAACCTCTGACAACATAATTCCATCAGAAAATAGCTTAAAAGACTTTTTATCCTCCACCCACATCTCTAAGAGAATGAATCTTTCTTTACCAAAAGGGCTTGTTCTACCCAGTAATATTATCTTTGTCCCCAGGGTAGTCTCTGACTTTCAGAGCCTGACAGCTTCATCAAAGTTTTCAAATTGCATTTTTTTTCTCTGTTTCAAAGCAGAAGATTTTTGCTAACCTCTCACTGGAATTGGGTCACTGGCGGTTCTCAGCCACTGGGCCCTGGTGCTGATGAAGTTTTCATACTAACCCTTTCACATCAATATTTTGTATTGCCCTCATTTTTAAATCATACTCATTACAATAGATGTAGGTGTTTGAGTCAGAATGATGGTGTAGGCTTGGGTGGGATAAAAATGAAAATCATGTGGTTAAATAATGGTATTTGGAGAATTCACTGTTGCAAATAATGTGCTAATAGACAGAAAGATGCTACTGCTACTTTAAGGAGTATATGTAATAACTTCTTATTGCTTTGTGTCTCTGTGTGTATGGAAATCACATCAGGCTTAGGCCTTTCAGTGAATTTTAGCTGCTTATGTTCCACTACATAGATAAATATTAAAAGACATAACTGAAATAAAACTGCAGATTTTAAAAATCACAGAAATTAGGCACGCTTGGACATGGTGGCTGTTTTTCTTTGCCCGAGTAAACTAGAAGAGATCTGGTGCAATTAAAGAACTGTGTTGGGTTTTTTCATGACTGAAAATCATGTAGGAAGGACATCTGTGACAGAAATTAACTTGGTTCAAACCAGGACCCATAGTCCAGAACTTGGCTGTTCTTGTCTTGGAGCTTAACATTAGCGGGGTAAAACAGGACAAGAGCAGAAACACCAAGTCAGATCATCTACAAGACTCTTCACAGTTCCCCCGACATACACGACAGGTAATTTGTGCTAAATAAACCATACATCATTAGAAATATTCAAAACAAACCATTACAGTACAAACCAGACAGTGTTGAATTCTTGAAGAGTGTAGATATTCATGTTATTTTTTTATTTCAAGCCACTTCCTTTGCAAGTGTCGGAAAGATATTGTTTTCTGTCACATGTGCATGCAAAGTTAAGAAACACTTTGAATGCACAAACCTGAACACACTTTGTATGACCTTTTTCTATATTGGGCATCATTCTAATGAAAAATACTGAAAAGTTAGTACACACATTTGCAATAAAAAACTGTATGTTCAAAATAGGAGGCAAATATTTGAAAATAAAACTTCCGTTCTTGGTGTTTGTAATAATTTTCTTCTCCTACCAATCATTATCTATAAATCCAGTCTTGTAATTCCTTTCTTCATTTCCTTCTTTGCCATCATATTAAAGTTCTTATTCTCACCTCCAAAGCTCTGCAGAATATTGTGCGACCTTGTATCTCAGATCTCAGTACATCCCTCCACATTTTGTTTGTGCTGCTGTAGTTACTGATGCCAATACTCCTATTATTTTCAGACTTTCTACCATGCAATTCCATGTATAGAAAACATTTGATAAAATTCAGTCTTTGCACAGAGACCCAAACTGTATGTAAAGAGAACTTTTCTAAATGTAGATATTTTATAAGAAAAATATGAGTATTATTAAATTTCACTCCAAGTTGACAAATGTCTCAGCATGTTCAAATTTTGTTTATTTTTATCTTTTAGGCTGAAAATTTGTTGAGTAAAACCTAGTAATATATACTTGAGAGCACGTGTACCAGTTGGAAACTAAATTTCCATAGCTGAGAAATAAGGTTTTCTTACCAAAATGTGAAAGCAATTTTTTTCTGCGTTTTATTAGTACAAAACCCGGTGTGCTTGGCTTTTTAACATGGAGAGAACAGTTCTTACACATTATTGACTCATTTTTTCTTAGGGACCAATGCTTAAATACAGTTTTAAAAGCAGAGAATTTTATGTTGTATTTTAATGTGGGAAAATATGACCATGTCAGACTGGATGGCGGACAACATGCATAATGGTCACACTTAGGGCATCAGTAAGGCAGCTACCAGTGACCAAGTGTAGGTGTTACCAAATGACCACCAGATGGACTGTGTGAAATCACTTGCATCTCAACCTGGATGTTACAGAACAAAAACCCTGACACTGAATTTTCCAACAGCTTGCAATTGGTAGTCTCAGAAGACAGACCGAGGCTGAAAAGAGAAGCCCAGAAAGCATTGCAATTTTTCATTAGCAACGCAGTGCTTAAGACTCCAGTGCCCCCTACACATGTATGTGATGCAATAGTGTATTACTTTTGTCTGTGGATATACAGGTTGGTCCTGATTGCATAACTGATCTTGGTTTAGTAACGTGGCTACAGGTAAAAACCCCATGCTGTGGAGTATTCTTATGTTACACATGCAATTTAAGTACCCAAATTAGGAGATTAATCTACATATGTAATCTCTGTAGTGAATAAAAGGGAGAAATTCTTCTGAGCTCAAATTCAGAGTAGCTAAATAAGTTTCTGGAGGGATCTGACTTTCTTTGCTGCAGAGGGAGTATATAGCACCTAACGGGCTAATATAGACTCCCTAAATTAAGAGTTTAATATTAGAACCTTCTGATTTTCCATCAGAATTACTATTTTAGTTAATAAAGTTAATAGTTAATGTATTTTCATATTTCTTATAAACTGGATCCCACTGAATATACAGACATTCAATCTGATAACAGTGTGTCAAAAAGGCTTCACATTGGTAGCTCTAGATTGTGAGTGGTAGCTTGTACAAAATTAGTGCAATTGTTGCTCATAAATGTTTCAACATTATAGGGGAGTGGAAAAGTCAGGATGAAATTGGGTTAGGACTCAACAGGAAGTATCAATTATGTATGTCAACAGTCTTTTTATAAGCTGAATAAAGTTGAGGAGTTTATTTTTGTTTATTTGCATGCTGTTTAGCTGGTCACAAGTCGGACATGGTAGAATAAGAATCATGTTTCTCTTCTGCAGAGATAATAACCTCTATTTCCCCCTACTTGATGTTTGAAAATATGCATCATAATACAAAGTGCCAATAAATAGTAAAACAAATGCTAAGTCACTCCAGTTTCTTATTCTTCATCCTTTCCAGAAGATCTCAAGCACCAATCCATCATCTGAATCACCAGGTGGTTTTTTCCTTTGTAGCACCAACTCAATGACTTGAAATGGTTCAGTGATCTGTAGCAGTATTTAAACTATTCAGTCACAAACACAAATTATCTCATTAGTAATGATGAAACCAAGACTAAACTGAAGTTTTGTGTGTATTCTGCACCCACCACTTTGTGGTGTAGCAATTTGGTTGACTTCAGTTATTACAAGTAATGTGGAAGTTTACATACTTTGCCAAGCCGTTGGTGTATTAGACTGAGTTTCTACCTGACCAGGTTAGCATCAGACTAAGAAAGCTTTGACTATCAGAGCAGACTCAGAACAGAGAGCACAATGCAGCCTGCTGGTTCCTGCTTCTAGAAGTTCGGTAGAAACTGGAGGGCACAGGCACAGAAGGAAGTTATGAGGATTACGTCTGCATGATGCTAGGATCTGTTTCTGGCAATCAAACATGAAGACACCTGGACCACTAGGTACAAACCCTGTGCAAAACTGATATCTTCTTACACATACAGTCCTTTCTGGTAAGTCCCTGAAGTTACTCCCTGCAAAAAACCGCAACCCTATCCCTAAAACCCTAATGACCACATCGGGTGCCCCACGGCCACACTGGGTGCCCCACAACCATTCCAAGTGCCCCATGGCAGCACCATCTATCCTATGACCATGTTGGATGCCCCACAACCATGCCAGGTGACCCACGGCAGCACTCTATCCCACGCCCATGCTGGGTGCCCATGACCATGACCACAGCCACACCGGGGATACACCTCTGTATGGAAAAGCACTGTGGGATGAGAAAAAACCAAAACACCTTTCCTCACAAACTTTCTTGTTGAAATAATATTTCAACTGCTTCATTCACTACATGTTGCACTGTTTCAGGGTTGCCACGGAAAAACATACCACCAGAGGATTGTGGTGTATCCTTAATATCCCGAGGGCAATCGCACATGGTATCTTTCATGTTTTTCTCACAGATGGCATCTATTGCTGTGGTGTTTTTAAAAATTCCCTGAGGTGAAAATGGATGACAGCATCATCCTTTCAAACTGTCAGAAGGAGAAAATTCAACACATTTATGATAAGTGGATGAGAACTTTCTCTTTTGTTGTGCTGTTGAAATTTGGTTTATCTGATTTCTACCTACCAACCATCAGTGAGACCACCACATGACATTATCTGTATTGTCCTCCTGTGCCTAAAGCTGTGCCGAATTAAAGAGTTTAGATTTAAGGGGCTTTTTACAGGACATTTGATTCTAGTTTCTCAGTCTCCATGTTATCAAAAATTCATATTCAGATTAATCTGAAATTACTTCTATTGCCCTAATACTCTGGTTCTAAGAAATCTGGCAATTTTTGAAATCTGAACTATGTATTTCGAGATTGCCAGCCTGCTACAATCATGAGTGTTGGTGAGATATTAGATTAGAAAAGGTGTAGTGATAGATCAACTGAATTCAGATTACGTTTATGTTGCAAAAATTTTACGTGTCTGCAGCATGAGCATCTCATATTTTTAAATTATATATGGTGCCATCATTTGTCTTACATACGTATTACATTATTTTCTTTTCTTATTTTTCTCTTTCTCCTCTGCACTCTGTCAAACAGAGATCTGATCAGCCAGTTTGCATTTATTTCTTTTGTGATTACTGTTACTGCTGATACTAAAAGGCTCAGTTGTTATGATTGACATTGATTCCTTCCTGTTCCTTGTTTTATTTTATCCATGAGTTATGTCCTAGATAACAGTCATTAAATGGTTTGGGGGACAGATTATAGTTCTCAACCAATTTGTACATAGCCCTACACAGCACGCCTAGAATTAATTGTGACCACTATTACTGCGACGAGAATATTTAGCGTATTTAACATTTGTAGGGCTATAGAAAAAGCTGGGTTTGATTTTTTTTTTTTCCTGGATTGCTGACTGAACAAGCAAAAAAAAAGAAAAATAAGGGGGTGGGGGGGAAATGAGAGGTGTTTCAGGTAAAACAATGAAATCTGAGACTGAAATGCTTAGACTGAGAAACATGTGCTCTGTGTACAACCACTGGAAGCAGGTTTATTCAGAAGATGATTCATCCAGCTTCTATGAACAGCTATATAAAGATGAAAAATATTTAGAAATAAGTCTCTCACTTCTCTTTTCTTTTCAGTACCTTCAGGACTGGAAATAAAAAGAAGTGCTCCCAGAGATGCAGAAAGACTAGATATTATCTGAACATTATTATTTATTTGGCCAAAGTTAAATGCAGTAAATCTCAGTTTAAATGCCTACCTCATGGGGTGTGGACATAATTTAAATTTCTAAATAATATTCTGTTTAAGTTGAAAAAAACCTTTATTTTTTAGCCAAACAGATATGACAAAAAAATCCCAAAACAAACCCCGAATTCATATTTTATGTGGATCAGAGGAAAATTTTATCCAACTCTAGTGCTTATTATAATTGCTGTCTTATTGCAGGTGTTCCTTTTGTTATAGCTGATTGATTGATTCTTTCAAAATAGCATTCTATTTGCTCATATATCATTATCTTCATGACATTTACATAATAGGGCCCAAGTATTTATATATGTGTGGCAGACTACTGAAGAAACAAGGATTCTACTTGGAATGAACAATGTGTATGTCTGGTATAGCATTGAATTTTCAAGACTATTTTAACCAGCACTGCTCACAAGTATGTGAGCTACGTGTTTCTGAAAATCTGGGCTCTTGTTCATGTCTGCCTTATACATGTCTTCAAAAGCATTTGGGGAAAAGTAGTGTTGGTGGCGGTAGTCCATCCATGGCTATTTTGAGCTATCAAAAATCTAAATTCTTATTTTAAAGTCCACTTCTACCTATAACAAGTAATCGGGCCAGAAGAATTTATGTGCAGATTGCACAGGTGACAATACTTTCAACATCAGGGCTTTCCAAGCTCCAAGTACGGCACCCAACAGAGCAGATACAGTTTGCCCTAGATCCCTAATTTCTCAAATACAAAGTCTCCTGCAAGGCTGCTGTTATAGGGATGCCCAGGGAAAAAGGAAGAAAGTAAAGTCAGCTTTCAAGCGTAAAGCCCTATTGTCTGCATGCACAAGAATGATGGAAAGAGTTGACATCATTGCTTTTCCAGTGACAGCTACCTCTGCTTCCAGAATAGCATTGCAAAATCTGGGAGCAAAACACAAAGGGATGAGCAGCAATACAAATGATGGTGCACAGATGACCCCATGGTACTTATACAATTTTCTCCGTACTCTGTAGCTGTTGTAACCAATAGCGGCTACCAAAATTTGGTGTTCAGCTTGGTCAGTCATCCAGACCAGACACAGCAACTTCAAGGCCAACTTAGTGCTTTTGGCATTGAAAAACAGTAGAGGAAACAGATGATTTTCTTTAAAAGTGTTCAACAAAGTAGTGCCTGAGCACTTCAAAGATTTTTTTTTTCTGTCAGAAAATACTACAGCAATAGAGGTGGAAAAATTGACAGTACTTAAGGCAAACCTTTAGGATCTGGAAAAAGTAATTTTCCCTTGAGAATGTGCTTTCACATCTTACTTTTGAAGGAGAAAAAAAGCAATAATTAGATTACAATGCTCTAGACTGGTGTCTCATGGAGGCATCAGCATAGTTTCTGAGGTTTGGGCTCATCTTTCTAGAAAATTATGTCTATTTTAGTATTTAGGTAATTAGGACTATCAGGAGAGGTGACTAAGCATTAAAGAACATAATGTTTTAAGAAAATGAACTTGTGACAGCTTCCTCCTCATTACCTTTTTCATTCTGTGTTGTCAGAGCACAAGATAAGAACATGAATACCTTTAATCACAATCCCTGCTCCTTGTGGTTACTGGTGGCCAAGTGGCAATGAACACAAGGACTTTATCAAACAGGCATGAAGAAAGAGCAAACAAGGGTCTTGAGAAAATTCTGCATTAAATTATTCATATCCCTTGGACAGTTGTATTCCGAGATCACAATGAAACCAGCACACTAATAGAATTTCTTTTTTTTAAAGGGTTTGGGATATACCCTTAACAGTGGCACTGTCAATAGAATCCAGGAAAAGGCATTTGCATTGAAGCCAACTTAACTGGCTTTCTTAAAGGTAGCTCACTAAAGGTAGGAGTGTCTCTCATAAGGCCTAAATCATGCTGCCAGCAGAATTGCTCTCAGGAATATCAGGGCTCATGGTACTAACCTCAAGATATATTTACTTTTTATTCTTGTTAATTATGAAAAATGTTAAAATTATCTTTTTCTGAAGGAAATAAAAGTATCACAACACGTGAAGTATCTAGCTCACAAGATAGAAATTATCATAATGATAAGGAATA
The DNA here is from genome assembly GCA_013397565.1 of Ptilonorhynchus violaceus. Lineage (NCBI taxonomy): Eukaryota > Metazoa > Chordata > Aves > Passeriformes > Ptilonorhynchidae > Ptilonorhynchus > Ptilonorhynchus violaceus. Next base: position 918,161 of record VZRJ01003181.1, on the reverse strand, counting down.
AAGAAGCTGGAAAAACAATATGATAGCAATAGTTGCATCAGTGTGTATGCACTATAGCAAAGGCAGCAAGAGAGCCATTACTGATCACAATCCTGAATAACATGGCTATGGAATTACGTGAGCCAGTCCAATATAATTTCATTTTGACTCTGTCATTGCCCAGGTACCTGCTAGAGCAGAATAGAACTGGCACATTAAACTCACCAGATCTCAAAAAGCAAAACAACTCATGACTCTCAAAAGCAAATTTGAACAATTTGGTAATTTGTTTCTTTTTCTTGCCAAGGATTTCTCGTTCCAATTCCTTTAGCTGCACAGCCGGATTCCAGGACACACAGTCCGACTTGGTTCCAAAGTAAATGTTCTGTTTTCAAAGAGGTGTATTCCATAGCCTTCAGAAAATTAGTTAAGGAACTGTCACTCTTATTATTATGTGTAATTTTCACTATGCAGCAAACTTAAAGCAGATTTCAGCTTTCTCTGAGTAGAGGTCAACATCTTATTTTAGTTACTTTGGTGTGATGCTGTAGACAATTAGAGTTAGGTTAATTTTACTTAAATTGGCATTTCCAAGATAGGAATTTGATAATGTCTTCTGTGTAGGAATTGCGTAAGCAGAAAGATTTCATAAGATGAATGAAAATTTCTACACAAATGAGTTGATCATGTAAATAACAGGTTTAAGACACAGTCCTCAAAGTGTAACCACCTGGTCTTCCAGAAAGAGATATTTTGTAACTGATGACCTTCTAAATTTAGAGGACTTTTTTTATCTTTTAATAATCTCCAGTGCTTTAATGAGTAAAGTATAACAAATGACATTTTGGTTGCCATAGTGACATAATTTTTCTTATATGTTCGCAGGCTGAATGCCTTTTTCTCTTGCTTTGTTTTAGCAGGACAAAGACTACAGCTATAATAAATTCAACTTCATTATTCTCTATTACAAATAAATGAAATAAAAAGGATATATGCTCTAATAATAGAATATGTTCATACTTAATTACTGGGTGCCATCATTTTGAAGGCGTAACGTTACTGACAAACACAGTGGCTCACTGCTCCACAGAGTAATTAATAGTGTTGTTTATTGTACTATAAGTTTTTCTCTTTTGTCAGACACAATTTGTAAAGTAAATTAGATACTGAAATGGATGTGGGTTTAAAAGATAGCGAATAATAAAGTATTAGCAAGGATTTAATGATACTGAAATAACTGGAGAGAAAAGTAGTAATGTGATGCAAACAGTTTCCATGGTAATGACTTAAATCTTTCAATACTGAAGGAAAAAAAAATCATAATTTAAAACCTGTGTGCTTGTGTATACATTTTTAAAACAGGCATGCATCAGGAATGCATCAGCATTCCATTTCAGACAAAATCTTTCATCTTAAGATTTACTGCAGTCCAAAGCATCAGTGAACAGACATTTCTGTCACAGAAGATCTGCCACCTCTGCAAGAACCAATGTGCTTGTGCTCTTCAGCAGAACTGAGATTGTTTTACTAAAATTGTTTAAATTTAGGAAAAAACTCCACTATAGGAATTCATTCTGTCTATATTAAGCCTAATGACATGTATCATCCAGCTATAACCAGGTGAATCATTTCTTCACGGTTTTCCTGTCTAAATTTATTAGCCCATCTAGCCATGGCTGTGAGTCATGTGAAATGCTTCTGTATCACAGAAATTTGGTGCTCTTGGAGTACTTCTCAATATAACAAACTGATATAGAATAATTAATACTAAAACAGACAAAGATTATAGACTTCAGTTTCCCAAATTAGGTCTTAAAATTTCACTTCCAATTAATAGAAAAGCAGCACTTGCATTGTTACTGTTTTTGAGAATAAGTGCAGTCAACAAAATTTCTTTCCCATTTATGGCAAATGAATTTAAATGTTTAAAAACAAAAATATAAGTTTCAGTTTATAAATTGTTCTTTCCGTTTGTAAGGACTGTAGACATACTGTTCACACCTTTTCTGATTACACCTTTCCTATCCCAGGTAAAGCTTTGATTTTCATGTCAAAAGAAGTTTGTTGTTTCTGTGTTTGTGTAAAAGGAAATATAGCATGTTGATTTAGAAGATATTGATTATAAATACTAATGACCAGGAATATTCTGGCTGGAATTTTGTTTCCAAAGGCTGTATGAAGAAACACATTTTTCTTTTGACTAGAGACGGAAAATTCCACCTAATTACTTAAAAAATGCGCACATGTTCTCTTGGCTTTTTACAACTCCCTGTGTTCCTCACACAAAGGGCATGGCAACACTTTATTCCCTTACTTTGTGGCTGATCTTTGAAGAACAAAGCCATTGAGACGATTAAGTTTCTCTGGGGAATCTCTAATTATTCAGTTGAATAAGTGGCAATGCTCATTATAATTATATGCCCATACAAATAAGAGAAATCACCTAAAATCCCTAATTTTCTATTTTCTTTGGTCAATAAATGAATTTTTGATTCTTTCTATTAAAAAAAAAAAGTTATATTGATGAAGTTCTTCTAAGTGTGCCCCAGGACCAACTACCCACAACAACAGAAACCTCACAATGGACTAGAAACACCAGAAATGAAAAATTTAAGTTGCTGTTTATAGACTTGGATTAGAATTGCATTTACATTATGAGCTGACCTGAAATTAAATGCCTGTGAGGTTCTATAGACTGGATATCAAAGAAAACTAAATTTTTGTAACTATATTTTTCAAATACTTTTAAATGCTACAAACGTAGAACTGTGAATGTGATTTTGAACAAATCAATTGTTCATTCATTTTAGCTAATGATAGTGATATCTGTTAGAAATACAACTACAAATATAGAAATGTAGATTGGGGAGGGAGGGGTTTTAACTAATCTCCAAATCAAAAAGAGACTCAAATTTGTATTGAAATTATACTACATTCTTGAAAGTGAGATCAGAAGTCAGAAAGAATTAGACTGAGCTCAGCCATTCTGTAATCAAATTTATCGATACAATTTACACTGCAATGGTCTTCAGTGTAAATTATCTAGTACTTATATATTACAGAAATGTTATTTTCGTATGGAGAATCACTTTTGAAAAAATGTATGTTATTTAATTAATGTATTACAGCATTAAATCATCCCTTATACCTTTTTAAAAGAGATGAAATGAATAAAAGGCTTTCCTTGCATACAGTGATTTGTAGTAAGGGACTTCAGCATGCAAATGGTAAAGATCAGAGAGAGAAAAGAACATGGTCGTCATTTTGTTATGAGAACCCTCCTACTCTAACCTCTCCTGTAATGTTCAGTTTTACTCCTTTTCAAGTCCTAGTTTAATGAACAAAACTGTATAACAGAAAGGGAGTAAAAAGCATCTGTATTGCCTTTTACAGGGATCTATTGATTGTCTAGGATGGCTTCTAAATCTTGTTTGCAAGTATTTACTGCAAGTGTTATATTGCCACATCACTGAAAGGCTCCATTGTAGATCACTGTCTTTCACATACGCTGTAAGGAAGTCTCACCCACATAGAGTTCAGGTGTATAGCCAAATTTGTGCAGAAATAATGAAAATAATTTGCAGACAAACTCTTTGATAATTGCCAAGGACAAAAGGATCACAGTTGCTTTGATGCCTATTTTACTTGTAAAATGTAGGAGAGCATGATTGAAGTACATGCTCTTTTTAGAAAAAAAAATACCCTTTTTATTCTTGCAATTTAGAGTGGCACCAGAGAGTTTTTTTGGGAATTAGCTGATTTCTGCCAGGAAATTCAGAAGAGAAGGTTTTAACATCTAGATTATTAAAACCAAACAAATTCTTTTCTTCTTTTACACATTCTGGTAATTCTGTTCGTCTATACCACACACATCTTTTTTGCAACAATGAAACGACTACCACTGAATGAACTCATCAAATATTAGGTGTTGCACTGTACATCCTCAACTAGGAGCAATGAAAGCAAGTGTTCATATGTGCTGACTTTAGTCAATCACTGTAGCCCACTGAGTTAAGTGTGTAAAGCTCGATTGTTTGAATATTTCTCAGTGATGATCCTTTAAGGCAGCTTAGAAGTAATAAAATATACCAGAAGCAGGTAACTCTGTCTTGGTTCTCACAAAAGAATCTTTCTCTATAGAACAGGTTTCTAAGTTTGCCTGCACAAAATAAGACACAATTTTAGCAGAATAAGGATTGGAAAAGGTAAGAAAATGGAGGTGAAAGCTTTGATAAACAAATCAAGATATTAGCTTCTTGATGATATAAGTAGACAAAGCATTCCAAATTTTGATAGCAAAGAAACAAACCTTACATACTTAAAGAATAGGTCTCATGTCTGATATTTATTTATCTGCCAGACCCTGCTGCTGCGTGAAAAAGAAATGAGCTCTTCTTCCCTCATTCCAGCAACATATAAAATTCTTCATTCAGATACGCTTGGGTCCAGGAGAAACCATTAGATCACTTTGTTTCACCATAAATGATCACTTAGTGTATGTATTGCAATTTATTAAGTCTAAAATTTTTAATAAAGCTAGATTTGTACTAGACAAAATCTGAAGTAAGCACCTGGAAAAGCTGTGACATTATTACCAGCATACAAACGTATCACCAAAAAAGACACACCAACACATTGTCTCTTTCTTTTACTACAATGTTTCTTATGACTCAGAGGTTTGTGCTTTTGTATTCTTAGAGGATTTTTGAGGGAAAATCAGCAGAAAAAAGCCTGAGGTGTTCTCAAGAGATGATATTCAAATGATCATAAGAAGTGTGCTATATATTTTAAAGAAAGGTTGGAAAGCGAAAGCAAAATCAGCATCAGAAATTTATCAGTCCAATCAAAAAGGAAATTCCTGTCTGAGTGTAAATTAAATGAAGAATATACTCCTGAGCATATAAGCATGGCAGTGAATCAGACACTCGAGAGAGATTTTCATATGTCTCAAAACTTGTCTACCATAACATTGCATTTCCTTCTCTGACTTGCTGAGTCAAGAAGTGTCTAATGCTTCACACCATGATACAACAATATCACCAATACAACCTCATTTATTTAATCGCAGTTGCTATCTCATAACTCATAGCCACCACTCAGGGCTCTTTGATGCAGATCACTAATACACTATATATTTGCCCTGCTCATTCAGGTTTGGTTAAAAAAAAAAAAGGAAAAGATAAAAAAATAACTTTGAGCAACAAAACTTTGTGGAGTTTTACTTTAATTCTGAATCCATTCTGTCTTTATGGTAAATCAAGATATAACCTATCAAGAAAAAAAATCTGCAAAACCTCCCATAAATAAACACCTTATTTGCTACTCTAATTGTAAGCACAGAAATTGTATACCATTGTATGCCTTTACCCCTGTTGGAGTGTGTTTTGATAAACATGTCGATATGTCCTTCACATACACCAGACACACACAAACACACTTGTCTGTAGTGTACATGAGTGTACACATGTACACAAAGGTCCATTGTGACCTGCATTTCATGTACCTTACCTGTGCATAGGTTTTATAATGGAAATGACCAAAATAAATTTAATCATAATTTTTTTTTCGGTGCTCCAAACTTGAAGGTCAATTTTTTTTGACCCAAAACCTATAAATTTGTGGGATTTGGATATTAGTTGTTTCTTCCTTAGAGCATATAAAACTGGCCAGAGACCAATTAAAATGCACTGAAAGACAGACTTAAATCTTGGTTTTCTATCCTTTTGCTACTTACTGGTTTTTTTAATAATTTTTTCATCTTCTCTGTTTTATTTCTCTAGTTTCTTCACTGTCTTCATTGCCTAAAAGGAACAGGAGATAAAAAGTGCCTGACATGAGTAGAGACTTGTCAGTCTAGTAATTTTTCCATGATTAATCATTGTTTTAATAACATTTAAATGATTGTTCTTTCCAGTGCCACAATTATTTCTCCATTTTATTTAATGCACTGGTTTTGTAAAACTGAGATGGCTCTAGCATCAAGTTAACATTCTCACATACACAATATATTGTTCTAATGATAAATGATGGTTCCTTTTGCTTCAGCAGTTGCATTATGTCGATTCATTCAACAGGAGAGGACTATTGTCAATGGATTCTTTGGTGACAAGCAGTGGTTAAATCACCTTTGATTAGATATATTGGTTTTAAATATTTATTCCTGTTAAATAATGCATTTCAGGTCAATTATTCAAGCTACTCTTAATGAAAAATGTTATGACTGTAACAGGCCCGTTTTGATGAATAAATCTTTTGAAAAGCAGCCTTGTTTAGCCCCTTTTTCTTACATATCTGTGTGTGATCAATAAGTTGATTGAGAGTTGTTAATCAAAAACTGTGAAAAACTTTGTGGAATACGGATTAAGCAATGTAGTATTCAGCACTTCAGATGTGCTTGGTTACTTGGGTTGTGCATCTTTATTTTGGATACTTGGAACAAGTGAATAGTAAATGATGAATCTCGAGTATTACATTTCAGAGATAAATTCTCTGGTGAAAGGAGTCATCAAAAACTCAAAGCTTATATTTTCATTGTACGTATTTTTCTAGACCTTATCCAAGCATTTCTTAGAAACAAATTATTGTTATAAAATGAAACCAAATATTACTTAATTTAGTAGTTTTCCTCAGAAATATTCACTCAGCAGTTCTTTTCGTTCATTGCAACTCAGGATTTGTACCTCTAACGTCAAAATAAAACTGATTAAGTATAAAGTGTAGGTTTATCTCAAACTTGTCCATATTTAGTATTTCCATCAAACTGAAGAGTTGAACTTCTCTGTATTGCTACTGTCTTTTATGAACACAGCATTTCAAATATTTATCTCCACCATCGTAAAGTGTACTGTGTTCATACATTCTTCATGCTGTGTTCATTCATGTACTGTGGACGTACATACACATAAAGTGTGTGTTTATATATTATAACTTCTGTGTTTGAACCATGTGGACATGCTATAAATCCAGAGCGTTTTCCTTCAAAGTAATTTTTTTCTCTTTTCTGGTTCAGAAATGAGAAAATTTTTGAATAACGTCAGGGTCTGGCTATGCTGCCTTCCTGGCTACTGCAAAAATTACCCCTGTCCTGGCTGAAACTAGGATAGCTCTGTATGCACCTTTAAGTTGCCTGAATTTCTATATATTGGAGGAGCACTACAACTATCTTGCAAATTGCACAATTCAGCAAGACAAAAAGTTCTCCATGGCAACTCAAGAACAGAAAATTAAGAAGGTTCAGGTATGAGGTTACTGCTACAAAATGGGCATTATGTACATTAAAGTTGTATGTGAAACTTTTTGATGGCATCATGCAACAGAGGAAGTAATTTCTTTTAATCTTGGAAAGATTCCTACGGGCTAAATCAAGTAACTTAAAAGTTTCTATCTGTAGTTGTCATACTACTACAGTTGTTTTTCCATGACTCAGTCTTGCCCTGATGGTGCTCGAGGGCAGATGTTAAAGTAGAACAGGTGTGGGTGGGAGATATGAACTTAGAATAAGAATAATTTACAATTTTATTGCTTCTTTTTCAGCCTTTACATGTTTATTTCCTTGAAATATGAGTAGAGGTGATAAGAGATTAAAGTGATGCATTGGAGTATCTAAACTCTGGACAAGAAAATACTCTTGTAATTCTTTCCTACAATATGGATTGCTTTCTCTAGGAGGAGGGAGAGGGGAAGGCAAGAAAGGAAGGAAAGAAGGAAGGAAGGAAGGAAGGAAGGAAGGAAGGAAGCAAGGAAGGAAGCAAGGAAGGAAGCAAGGAAGGAAGATTGTAGTAATCTAAATTATATCAGAAATGAGGAGATGAAAAAAGAAGTAAAACAAAAAATAAACAGATGGTGGTAAAGACAGACAAAGTCAGTGGTTCAAAGCATGTTTTCCTAGAACACAGTGATACATATATACAACCTCATTAAAGATGACTTAAGAATCAGATTATGGTTTTCAATGTTGTTGGTGAGACCATTATTGCTGAAAGAGCGAATTAGTAGCTTCTGTTCCCAGCTCTGCCTTGCACTGAGTGCATCACGAAAAATTATTATGCTGCTTCTTTTCCTGCTAAAAACTGGATTAATCAGAAATAGAATATGATAACTATTTTATTTGCATATTTAAAACAGTGAATAGATCCTGTGTGAGGTTTAGGCTGAACTAAACACCCATATTTTAAAAGCAAAAGTCACATTTTTTAGCCTGTGATTGCGCTGTGTAGATAGTAGAAAGTCCTCTTAGTTTCAGCCAGTGAACATAATAGCACTGCAGAATGCTTTTTATTAAAATATAGGTCCAGCTTCTCAGTTTAATTTCTCTAGAACTAAGTTAAACTGATTTGACTCTCATCCTTCAGGAATCACCATAACTGAATTCACATTGTCCAAGAAAAACATTTTGTCAAACAAGTTTGTCCAAATGTATAATATCCAAAAACCTGAGGGTAGTGTACATTGCCAAAGATTCATTTTTTCTAACACCACTATCTTCTTGATTAATCAAATAAAACAAATCCCCCAAAATATTTTATTCAACTGTCTTATTTCAAATAATTTAGAGATAGAAAATAAACTATCAAAAAAATATCCTCACTGATTTTCTGACAATAATATTAGCTAAAGTCCTTGTCAAGGAATATTTCTGCCTTTCACAGGCACAAAGATTTTGTGTAATGAAGTAAATATCATTGAAGTATATGCAATGTTTAAATTACACGTATCTCAAACGGTGAAGGGTTGTTTTTTGCATGCACATTTAATTCAGTCTAGTCTGCAGCTCTGCCACTTCTACTTCTTGTTAGTTCATCAGACTGTCAGCAGCAGAGACTAAGAGCTGATATGATCTAGCAAAGTATTTTGTGTTATAAACGTTGCTCTAACATTCTGAAATGGCCTGGGTCCAAATTACCTAACCTTGTTGCCCACAATTTCCCTTGACCTTAATGGGACTTGTAATATTTGGGTACTTATATGACAGAATTAATTAGCTAAAGTTACAATTAATATAAAATTATCTTATTGTCAACAGGAGCATGTGGGCTGGAGGAAAGCTTGCTTCCATGCCTCCTGAGTTAGCACTGCCTGCAGAGGGTCCTTGGTTGCCTACAAAGTTCACTCTGTGTACCTCCATCCCACACCAGACCACAGAGCATGGAGCCCATGTGTGTCCCTGAGAGGCCTTCACCTGAACAGGCACATCTGTATGGTGCAATACACATTCAAACAGGGAGAGCTCTCTCTAACTCAATCAATGAAGCATAGTCTTCATAAGTTAGATTATTCCAACATGTGGCTGCAGCACTGGTTCCAGGTACTCTGAACAGTGCTCTGCCAAATAACACAAAGCCCTCCTCTTCAGCTGAAAATTCCTCTTATGCTTTACTGTTTCTGAACCATGTTCACCTCCTGAGAGAGACAGAACAATGTATCAGAATCTTAAATACGGGTTTGGTAATGTGTCACTTTAGATCAAAGATCGCAGCTGAATTCAGTGCAAGCTGTCTTTAGTATAATTGTTAAGAAAGGGAGAGTAGATATGGCTTCGACACAATGGCGGCGTCAACTAAAATATCTGCTCCTAGTGCACCTCTCCCTTCTCCTAAGCAATTTCAGATACATAATTAGTGGAAAACATCAATTGTTTAAATTGTCTGTCCCTTTAATGCTTTAATTACCCATGCCTATCTGTCAGATCTTTCCACAAACCACTGAATAATAATATTGCTTATTTAATCCAGAGGACTAGTTGATGGGAATAAAACTCACTCTGAGAGGGGTTTACTTCACCAAATCCCCGTTGACTATTAAATCTTCCAGTTCTCTGAAGCCCTTCAGAACAATAATCAAAGAAAAGCAAGCAGAGACAGGATATGGGGAGTGAGGATCATTTTTTGTTTGTTTGTCTTGTCTTGTTTTTCCTTTACAGTGAGAGATTACTGAGCCAGAAAAAGCTATTAGGACCCAAACAGGGAGGTCTCATGCCTCCTACTTACTCGGTGGGGCCAGGACTGTATCTCATTCATATTCTAGTGGATTGGCCTTTTGTGGCCCGCTGAAAAGCCATAAAGGAGATGACAGCAAGAATGACTGCATTGCAAGTGCACCCTTTCTCATTTCCATCTCTCCGCTCCTCTGAGACTGACATTATTAGAAAGTCAAATGCAATGGCTGCAGGGGTTCCTGCTTTTTCTTTCTTTCACTTTTTTTTTTCCTTTTAGATTTTACTTTATTTCATGCCACAACCCCAGCTCACTACATTACTGTTCACAGTCCCAACCACTTCCCAGTGGGCACACATACATCAGTGAAGTCTGTCTCTCTTGTTCTCTGTTTTTTGTTTGAATTTATCTATTCAAAACTCAGCTGCTTTTGTTATATGGCATTTAAGCTTGAGAGAGATACTTCTCTAATGGTCTCATTCACAAAAAACAAAAAATCACTTGACTCGGGAAGGTTATTTAACACTAACTATAAAATGCAACTCAAGAGTGTAATATGAATAAGTGGACAAAACATGCAAGACTTTTAACACTAACAGAAATATATGATTACATGAAAAGCTATCATTTGGAGATTTTGAGACAAATCTTATTTGAACATCTGTATGAAGTATTAACCTAGCTCTTTAAGCACAAGACAAGTGTTTCCTAACTTGCTTTCAATAACAGGTGTTGTAATAGAAATAGGGGAAAGAAAGAGGATCAGAGGTAGTGGATAGGCTAGTGAGTGGTCTTTGCTGACTGACTGGACATCTTTTGTAAGAAAACAGTTAAAAAATCTAAAGGTATATGTGAAAGAAATAGGCAAAAGGATGATGTGGACAATTGACATACAAATGAACCAAAAAAAGAATCTCTGCAATAGAATGGTGAATGAAGAAGAGCACTGCTGGAAAGATTGTGTTTCATGGTGAGCATTTAAACCGTATATAAGGAGCAAATAAATGGAATGCCAGGGCATTTACTATGCATTGGTCTTTCTATGCTGCATGGACATTAAATAGCCTACAACAATTTCACTGTCAGCAGGATTTGTCCCTGAGTCCTTGACCAAAATTTGTCTTTGTTTCTCTTGCTGGGCTGCATGCTGATTTTTCCTGATCTGTTTGTTTGCCAACATCTATCGCAGAGTTAAATTTATTTCAGTGATGACTGTGGATACACAGCTGTAGGACAAAATGTTAGACAGAACTTATGAATGAAAAATGTTATTATTATTGCTATTATTATGTCATAAACACGGAATTTGGAATTCCAGCTAGCATTGCTTAAGTTTTGAGATCTAATGTTTGAGATTTAGTGCTCTTGTTCTGCTTCCTAAAGTTACAAACCACCTTCTTAGGAAACAGAATCAAACCTTTCCCATTTCTAGATGCATGGCCAACTTTCTATTGTGCAGCAGTTCTGATTTTTCTTTTCGTTAGAAGATAGAACATAAAAAAGAAAAGAAAAAATATTTTTAATTAAAGGTAATAGAACAGCATTGGGCTAATGCTAATTATACAACCTTGTTTAGACAACATAACATAAAGGGTAATATACCACCACTGAGAAAAATTCCACTGTGTGAGAGAAATTCCTAGCACAAAAATTATTGGCCTGCATGAGATACGCATTTGTGGTCAGTGTTATTAAAAAAACATGGAACACAATAGGTTTCTTTCTTCATGTATCTTTAACCATGATCTTTTATAAACACTTATCAGCAGGCTTCCACTGCCCAACTCTGAAAGGTGCTTAGCAGCAGATAGCAAAAAGAGTTCTCATCAGTTTCTGCGAGATTTGGTGAAACAGAGAACTTTTACCTCCTCTGTGCATGTTTAGCTCCTTCCTCTTCCATCAAAAGCCTAAACTGGGCAAGATTCTGTCTTATCCTCTGTACGCTTGACTTTCATGGTGCATCAGAGCTGACTCATGCATCTTTTGGGATTTGTAGATTGTTGCAGTAAGTAGTATCACTACTGCCTGCAGACACTGCAAATCACAACATCTTCTGTAGCAATGTACCCCTTGTCCAAGTTTCAACAGGACGGCATTCCTGTTTCCAGAGACTCACTACACTATGCACTTTTTGTCTGGAGTTGGTAGCTCCCGGCACAAATGAACCCGCGTGCTTTTAGTCCCTCTGCGCAACGTGCCAATGTTAGAAAGCCCCTGTCCTTGTCCTCAGCACCTGTCAGCACAAACCACCCCCGGCCAAGAGAGACAGCAGCGTACACGCAGTGCTGCAGCCCCGGGGGTCCAACAGCTGCCAGCCCTTTGGGCACATGGAGAGCTGCTGGTGGGTGATGCTGCAGCATCCAAGCCCCAGCAGGGCTGGGAGAGTGGTTCCCTGTGCAAAGGAAGCATCCAAAACATGCAGTAGCAGCAGCAAAATCCCAGCGCTTCTGTTACCGTGGAGACAGCCAGAGAGAGTGACAGTGATAGAGAGTGAGAGTGTGCAAGTGTGTGCAAGTGTGTGTGTGTGTGTGTGTGTGTGTGTGTGTGTGTGTGTGAGGGGGTGGACCAAGGAAGGAAAATTGGGAGGAACTACTGGAAAAAGTGTTTTCTGGCCTATTTTACTTGTAGAGTTACCACTTTGTTCTTTACCCAGTCTTGCTGCAATTCTCCATCTTACATACGGGTAATGGCAACAATTCCAACAGAAGCTCTGTACAAAAGGTCAGGCATTTTTTTTACTATTTTTGCTGTATTTGCCCCTTTCTAAACACATTGTCATAAGGAGTTTTTAGCGCTGTCTTGCAGAGGTACCTGAAAAAGTGTGATTCAAAAAACACACTGATTGCAGATCAATTAGACATTACTGTTTACCAAAAGTAACTCACGCTGTATTACTGTTTCACATTATGTAAGAAATATTTCCAACGTTTCTTCAACAGCGGTATGAGCTCTCAGTAAATCTAAGGACTCTGCAAAGGTCATCGTTACTGAAGGAGGCTGACTAGAAATTCCTTTCTGCACTGTCCTTTCACAGTTCATTTCTGTTCTTTATGTGCTGTATTCTGTCCCTGTGATGTCTTTGCCATTACGTTAAACGGATGATCTTTGTATTCAGACCTTAGAAAAGGTTAATGGTTATTACTGCTGTATGGTCCAGGAGGTAGAGTTCAGAATGATAATTCAGATTCATGCCCATACCTATTTATGTAGACGTTTGTCTGAATAACAGCTGAGTCTCAACTGCCTCCCTCTATCAACCCAGCTCAGCCCTAATTTTCCGCCTCTTGTTCATAGACAGGGCTACAATGCCACAAGCTTTTTGTACCTGCTAAACCTTCCATGCTCTTGGCTTCATTGTCTTTGGTGGAAAGCAGCCAGTACATCTCCAGGCCTGGACATTCTATCTCAAATCTTTTCCATTTTATGGTTGTTTAATATGTCAGATTAAATTAGGATTAGCATGAAAATGCCCAAAGGAAAAAAACCCACATCATTCCCACCAAGTGGTTGATATGTTGTTTTCCAAATATTCTAACTTTGAAAGAACTGAGATACATCTTATATTAGAGACATGGAAGACAGGTATACTTGCTGACTTAGAGCGTCACAACTCACACTATCCAGTCATAGTTGCTCATGAATTTATTTTACAAGAATCCTGCTTTCTGTTGTCAATACTTCTGCTGATTTTAATATTTTGAGCTGAGAGTTTGCATTTAACATTTTATTAGCAGGTCAACTCATTTGGAACCTCATCTGAAATGAGATAATCTCTTGCTTTACGAGCATATATCTTGTTTTGTCCACATAAAACATTATTCCATCTTCTCCTCTTTGAACTTGTACTGTCTTGCTGCAGGCTTGAGAGAGAAGTTCTGCTTTGGGGTTGGAGATTTTTTGCTTTTTTTGTAGCTATGGCTGGGATGTTGTTGTTGTCGTTTGGTTTTGTTTTTTTTCTTAATTAGGGAATATTCTGATTTTTAGAAAAATTACAAATACATCTGGAAAAATATTTCTTAGTAAAGCCTCAATTTGTCAGAAAAAGTAGTTCTGTAAAAACACATCAAACCATTTTTAGGAACCGTGTTGTTAGCCAGGAGGGAAAAGGAAAGTGAAGGGGAGAGAGAAACAAAAAAACGTAGTGAAGGGAATTCAGAAAGCTAAAACATTTCCCTCTGCTGAGAACGCTGACCAACATCCCAAAATGGATTCTCTAGTGCAGTCTAGATATATTGTCCAGGGATGCTTAAATAATAAATTTCTCTTATATGATCACCTTGTTTTAGATAGGAATAATTTGCCTTTGTGCTGGGTACTTGCGGATGCAGTAATTTAAGAACCTTTCCTTGATAGCACAGATCAATGGATCTCTTTCGTCTACCACTAGATGTCATGCACTGATATCTGTCCCAACAGTGTAGGCCAGGATTGCAGACACCAAGACAGAAATGTATGAAAATTCTTCCCCTTAAACCTTTTTCATTTTTTCTTATAATTTAAAATATGAGAAACACGACAACTCCTGAACAATTGATTGTTTATTTTAGCAGATTTTTTTTATGTTCTCTGTGTTTCTGATATTTCAAAATTGTTTGCCCAAATGTAAATTGAGTATCTGAATTTTTATTATGCAATATCTACAAATGTTTGTTGGTGGTTTTCATGCTTGTGTGAGCCAGATATAAATATTATGACAAATTTGAAAATGAGTAGAGAGAACCTCAGAGATCAAATGGACCATTAACACTTTTCTTTCCGTAAGCATTGAACAACAGCACGATAGCACACAAATTTACCTCGAGCATAATTTATTAAGGTTGAGTTATCCCATCTCCCACCTGCCCACATTTTATTTCAGGCTGCCAGTTTTGGTAAGATATCTCAGACATACAGTACCACAACTGATAAAAAAATTTCCTTCAAAGTATCTTTTCCCTAGCAGAAAATGGTTTATTCAATACTTTTTATTTTTTTCTCCTAGAAGCATCCTTTTTACTGGGAAATAAAGCAAGCATTTTTTTCAGTTTCAAACCAACTTTTTGGCATTAAAAGACATTTGGATTTTGCTTTTACCAAAAAATGAAACCCAACTATTTTCAAAGAACAATTTCCACAAGAAAAGAATTCACCAGAAATATGCATGAAGAAATAGGGTTTTGCTGGTGGGTCTTCAAAAGCCTTTTGAGATAAATTTTACCATGCTATTTTTTAATGAGGTGAAGCGATTTGCCTCAGTTCATAGAATGCCTTGGTGACAGAAGCATAAATAGACTCCTAGCATCCAGATTTTCAGTCTTTTAGCTGATTGTTCCTGGTTAAACAGGTAGCAGTAAAATCTTAAGGTCCCATCTCTCTCAGTTTCTGTTTGTGATTGCCTGATAATTCCTCCTCCCAACGATATGTATAACACCCGATTTAAAAACAGACTAGATGTGTGGAGAACAGGAGAAAACCATGGAAACAAGATGAGGTTAGTGGCATAAGTCCATGCTCTATATATATATTGAATGTTGCAGTTACTTCACTAAGCAACAGCTTAATGCATGGTATAAAAATAAATGTTAGAACATTTTAAAATTCTAGATTAAACCAAAATGACATATAAAAGCACAAAATCTTACTGGCAGTAACAGTACTACATTGATAAAAATCTTTGCTGCTGACAGAGTGGGACCTGATGCTGTTTGTTAGATTCTCAAGTGGCTCTAAAGGTCATGAAAGCTTCTCTATATAACATGATTATAGTATAATAGAAAAAGGTAACTGGCTCAATCCCCCAGTTACTGCTTGCTTTTATTGAATTTCTGTACTCATTTCTGCTTAATTAGAAACAAAATTAAATTTATTCGAATGCCAAGTTGTCACTGCTGTTTTTTCAAACCACATTAACAAACAAGATGAATATTTGCAGATAATATTTATATTTTGCAAGAAAATATGTCTGCCTGGTTTTTGTCATCTGAGAAAATTCAATAATTGGGATTGATGTCCTAATCCACTCCTGGTGGGTAATGGTGAAAATGAAATGATGTACACTTAAACTGAACAGAGGTACATTGTGAGTTAGAGCAGGCTGCGATTGATTTTAAATGCTACATTACCATCTCTCCCTACAAAGGAACAAATTTCTTGATAGCAAAAATGAAGCACTTCATGGCACCAAGTGGAGCCATATGTGTCAGAACTGGAAGGAGAGCTGCTGAAAGGTCAAATATGCCAAGTACAGGACAGTTTGACAGAACCTGACAGAAATTCTTCAGCTGAAAAATCTTCTGTTGGGAGATGTAGATTCCTCAAAATCAAATATTTAACATACCACATTTCAACTTTACCAAAGTCCTGACAGAAAGTCAGGAAGGCTCTGAATGGCTGCCAAAAACCTGTCAACACCTGACTGCTACGCACTCATACATTTTCTTGGGAGCTACTTTGGCCAGGGAGGGTGGGGCTGAAGGGCTGGGGTTTAGCCAAGCTTTAGGCTTAGGAACCCTTGTGCCAAAAGACTGCCTTTCCATCAACCTTCTACACTCAAGAGCATTCAGGTCCCTGGCTTCTCTTGCTGAAGCCTTCAGGTTCAGTAATCCACCTCTTCAGGCCTTTTCTCTGCTTTCAGGGTCCTACCTGAGCTTGGGTTATGCTGTGTTGTGTTATGCTATGCCATGCCATGCTATCCCTAAAATGCTATGGGAAGAAGATGGTGTTTGCATGCAAATGCAGAAGCTGGCAAGCAACCAACTGGTTTCCCACAGGAAGTGGTGCCGAAACGCTGCTGTCCTTGCTGTGTATGGAGCCTGTGCTCTCAGTGTTCTGAAGGTACACCTTGGTCTTTACCAGAGATGCTGAAGTGATTCACTCCTTGATGATCTTATATAAAACAACACAGCTGTGACACATTATATGGTGTTTAACTTGTCACTATTGCCTTAAATATGCCTAACCAGGCACTTTGTACAGAAAAGAGAGAAAGTCTTCCTGAGCAAGATAATTGAAGATACTATAGCTATGTTCTTTTGAGACCTTTGAAGAGGTTTATACAAACTGAGAGATATTTGATAGCTTGAAGCTGCTATCTGTAATTTAACATTCATCATCCCTGCACTTACCACAGTAGCTTCATTGTATATGTAGAATAAAATAAGCCTGTTTTTAAAAAGAGAGAAAATAATTTGGTCTTGGTCTCTGATTATCTTGAAACTCTTCAATATGCCCCCCCGCTCCTGATCACCTTTCTATCAGACTCCACAAGGTCCTAAATGTCTCCCCAAATAAGAACAGTCTCACAGGCAGAAGAACATCTGGTGTAGAAAACAAGTAATAATTTAACATGAGATGACAGGGAAGTTTTTCAGTTATGTTTCTGCAACAAATGTGCTTCATGAAAGTTAATATTTATAGCTACACTCTTGTTGATAATGGTAAAAGAAAATAAAATGCTGTAGGCTAAGCTTTATGCTTATGCAAAAGAGCAAGGCATGCCAGTAGGTTGGTTCTCAACGTGCTGTGTAGAAACAGAACTGGAGCATCTTAGGCATAATAATATTCTGGCAAAGCCACAATTATCTCCTATTAGCATTTTTAAATTGTATTAATCCAAAAATAGTCTGTATATATTGAATTATGAGCATTATGAATGCTGAAAATTAGTTTTGATCCTAATCATTTTAGGTAGAAACAAGGAATGCTCTCCCTCTTTCCCTTCATCAAAAAAACCTGTTTATAAAGCCACCCTTTAAAAGTTACTTTCAATCATTGTATGTTCTATGATACCAAGGGAAATATTAAAAAGTTATGAAGTAGCATGCTTAGGCCACTGGCACTTTTCAGTGAGAAGTATTTGGATAGCAAGCAAAAGTGAAAATGCCATGCTTCAGAAAATAAGTCTCTATTTTTATGTTAAAGCATTCCATCCATCTCCTCAAGTGCTAAATATCACTGCAGAGAAAAGACATATTTACTGATTACTTTATCAAGACATGTGGCATTATTCTTCTGAACTTTGTGAAAATACACTGTTTCATTATGCCTTTGGTGAAGATATTTGCTAAAAGTTAATGGAATAATGTAAAATAGGTTAAATGAGCACAGACAGTTATGGGAATAGGATATTCCAGTAAGCACTGGAGCCCTACTTAAGGTCCCTTAAGGTCACAGAGTTCAGGAAACTGCATGCAAAGGCTTTCTTATTGATTGAATGGCATAATCTATAGGCATAGATAGGGCACTGGCCTCTGAACTGGAGGAAGAATTACTGTCAACAAGCATGAGAAGCTTTCATGAGCTTTTAAGAAGTCACAAAGAAGCAGTGAGTGGATTCCTACATCTCAAAATTACGAGTGGATATGTACGTAATTACTTGTCTTATTCTGCAGTGAATAGCAGGTGTGCTGAATTATCCATGCCTTGTATGACTCAAGGAAGAGTCCTGACATCATCTCTCTTCCTATCGCTCCCTAGGTATGTTGTTTTTTCTTTTTACCTTTCTAAATTTCTCCCTTGAAGGGATTGACAGCTTTGAACTATCTTCCCAAAGATCTAAAGAATCCAAAAAACAGCGGTTTCTCTAATAAATAATGTCACAGATCCCTATTGGTTTAAAGCACTGCAGAAAGCAGCCACAGAGGATTGGGGCAACTAAAATCAAAGTCACCTTGATAGTAACACTGTTAGGAAGCTGTTTTTAACTGCATGAGAGCATTTGGTCTTTGAAAACACAGGAAGAGACAAACAATAGCTCTATCTGTTTCTCTAACCTCCCTTCCTCCTTAAAATTGTAGCAATGCATACTATACTGGGCACTTTAACCTAAATTTTCAGATGTTGTTGCTGCTTTCCTTTACATGCAGCTCACATGGGGTGAAGTCACCTCTGATCTCTGTGCTTCACAGTCTGGCTGTGCTACCTGCACAACATCTTAAGATGGTGATTAACCTACATGCTCTCTAGAATGCAAGAGAATTCAGAAATTTCCCTCTCATGCTGGGTTCTGACTCTGTCAATCTCTTTCTTGTAGGAATAGCTAGAGGAAACATTTTCCAGATGGAGAGAACGCACCACAATCAGCTTGAACTCTGTTTACTCTCTGCTGGGAAACACCTCATGTGTAATGCTTGTATTATTTTGAATATTTGAGTACAACCTATAAAAAAAGAGACCAGGTTATGAACAAAAATTATTGTCATAGCTCCACAGAAAATCAGATTTCCACTACTGAGGAAAAATAGTCTCCACTACCTAAAAATAGTCTTCTGTGATGACAGTATGTTACTTAGAAATATAACTTGCACTTTTTTTAACAATAAAAAAATCCAACACCAGTATCATGGTCTCCCCACATATATATGTGTTCTTTACTCACGTTGTGATGTGTTAGCTAAGTGACAAGAACTAAGAATTCCACTGTATGTCCCTAAAAGTCCTTCTGTCTGTGACTTTTCCTCACAGCTGCTTTATCTGAGATTAGTCTCTATGCTTGAGTAATTCCCATTGGCACAGTTGCAGGCAAAGCACTACTGTCTGCCAAGCTTCTGAACTAATCATTGGTGAGTGTAGTACCCCAGGAGTGAGAACCTGGAGGCTTAAAATTTACATGAATCCATTTTTACTTTTTGTAGCTCTGGCACTGAGCAGAGTGCACTAGAGCATGATCTGGTGCATCAGCTTTGCTTTTTAAAAACTAGAAAAAAATTAAAACATTTCTTGTTTTCATTTCTTTCCGACCGTGTGTGAGCATTTTGTTTTTTTCATTTTGTAATTTAGTCGTTCCAACTGTTACTTTTCACCATTTTGTATGAAGTCTGCTATTTTATGTGGGCATCTTTGTCTGTCAACAACTGTCTAGAAATATATACTCCTAAATGAGTTCTGAAGTTTTCTCTCACTTCTGTAGACAGAGCCAACAGAAAAAAATGTTGCAGGTGAGCCCTCAGGGTCCCAGTGAAAGATACGGAGACTGAGCAAACCCAGATGCAGCTTCCTTCACTTGGTTGTAGTGACCAGCCTGCAAAAAGTTAAGGCAGAAGTTTAATTTGTTCTTAAGTTTAAGAAACTTTTTATCTTACAAAAAAGAATAAGCACCTTAGAATTGCTGGTAACCTGGTCTAGAAGAAGGGAGGGTTTAGGGCAGCTGCCAGGGATGATTTGAAACATAGGCTGTGACTATTAGCTGAGTCAGGAAGAAGTGGGGTGAGGCAAAGGATAGCTTTAAATTCAATTGAGTGCTATAATCACCAATCCATTATGAAATAGATATTATTTCCAGCTCAATTCTACAAAAAATTCTCATGAAAACTTTGGTTCCTTTGCTGAACCTATTCTTTTCCTAGAAAAGATATTCTGAAGACAAATTTCCGGTGAGATCCATCCAGTATATTTTTGCATTAGGCACTGACTCTTAGACAGACACCTGAGTAGTTTAGGGGAAAAAACCCCACTTTTCATCCTTTTCATGGATGGAAAATAGATTGAATCTTGTAGCAGTTTTAAGGACCAATGTCGAGGCACCTAGATTATTCACTTATACTTTGAATAAGTAATTGGAATAAGAGGACTTGATTTGCATAGTAAGGCTATCCAGAATACACTCCCTCTTAATTGCTGCAGATGAAACCAGATAGATTTTATCTCTCCAGCTTCTCAGCACCTCAGATTCTGTTGACTTTACTGCATTTAATTTTGGTCCAGACTAATTCAGCACCTTGCAGAAAACGAGCTTTATGTCTTCTTTGTGTGTAAAGTAACCTCCCTAGCACTTTCTCAATGAGGTGAATTTTTCAATTATTGATTTATTCTAGTTGGCTTTGCTGGAATACCCTCTATTTTTTCCAATGTCATTTATGTAAAGAGGGGACCATTATTTTTATGAGAATTACAATCATCTGTCTTATTAAAATCTCATTCACATACATATATTCAATTTCCTGTAAATATCAATGCATTTTTTACCTATCCCAGCCTTCATTGCTGAAAACAACACTGTATATGAAAAATGTTCCAAATTTCACTCCTTATGGGTTCCCAACCACTCCTCTTTATTCTCTCTAATGGATTTCCTTAACAGCTCTGTTGAACTGTTGCAGTACCTTTAAGAAAGATTTTAAATACTTCTACCAAATTTTGTACCTGGGAAATGGTCAGGTTGCATGGACCTCCTAATTACTTTCAAAGATGAAATTGCTCTCTCATAATCTATCTCCAGAAATTTCCCTTTCCAAAACACATAAACCAGCATGTCAGGTGTTATGGCATGTGAACAATACAAAAAACTGGTCTGCCGAGGAGTTTTACTGAAAGTGATATTGCATTCGTAGTTCCAAGTCCTAAACTTGAAAAGTATGCACCCTCACTGTAAATAATTTTTTAAAATATTTTAATGTGCTTACTATTATATCATTACTGTATATAAGAAGAATATCACATTTTAAAAAAACCAAATCATTATTGGCATTTCATCACCATTAGTCAGAAATAACCTTTTGAAACAAAAATTTTTCCTATCCTGTTATTCTTGTTTGGAGCATTGATATCAAATTTTATTTTAACATGACCTGTTTAAAAAACAAATCCTAGCATCACTGTAAATGTAAAGACAGACATACTGTGTTGCTACTGCAAACGTGAAGATGGCACGATATTTTTGTCAAAAGACAGGTAGAAGTATAAGACAGAAATGGGATAAAACTATAGTCTAAAATCAGACAATAAGGTAGCAAATAAACCAGAAGTAACATGCAGGGTATTTCAAGAGCATGCTCTAACCTTTAAGCAATTCCGACTTTTGATCTCTTTTGCCAGGTTTAGCTTATATTCTGAAGAAAGAAATCTTACCTTTGTTCCATTAACACCTTGTACTTTCTTAATTGATTTTAGTGCTCTTTGACTTTCCTTTTGAAAATTTATTTTCAATGAAAAGGACATTTGACCTTAAGGTTATTGGTTCTAACTCTAGCTTCCTCTGGTAAAGTTAGTAAAACATTCAGAAGAGGAAAATTGTTATTATAACATGCTAAGTACTGTATTATTAGACAAAATTTGCTACCATCTAGTAGGGTTTCAGTTGCTTATAAACAGGTGGATTCATTTCAGGGGTAAGAAATAGGTAAGATGACAAGAACTCTCGTGGTAATTGGCAGTCCTGATGTTGGTGTCAATGGCTGAGCAAACATTACACACTCGAGTACAGCTCTTGCTCTTTGGTGTTGATCTTCTGGTGTGGACTGCATGTGATCTGCACGATTTCAGTGTGGACACACTCAGCTTCCCTTTCGAAGAGACACTGTAAAGAATGTAGTTTACACCTTTAAGAGCTCAATAATTTCTACAATAATGAAGTTTACTGGAATTTTTGTGTGTATATGGAGTTTTGTGTTTTGAAAAAGTGAAAGGTAATGCTAAAGTTTTGTAAACTTTGCCTCACATTGAAAAAAAGCCTTGGCCGTCAAAATAAGGAAATTATTAAGAAACAATTCAATTAGTGTTTTAGAAATATACTGCCAAATCATAATGAGATTGAAGGTTGATTGTCTGAGATAAATGAAAAAAAAATCCTTATGATTTGGTCCCCCTAAAGAAACATCTTTATGCACAATACTAATATTTAATATTTTAATCTTTTTTTTTTTTGGTGGGGATGGATTTTAAGATCTTAATTCTTCACTCATTTAGGTTTACATAGGTGTTAAATTAAGCAAAGTCTACGTGTCTTCTTTGTGCCCCAGTAAATCAAAGGAAATAATGCTTCTAATGTAACTCAGATGATCTGACAATAAATCCACTGCTGATTATAAGAACTCAGACACTAATATGATTAACACTGCTCATAAGCTGTTAAATACAGAAATTAATTTACAATTAATGAGTTCCTAGCTCACTCCCACAACAATGATTGCCTCTCTTCCTTCAGTTTCAGACCCTGTCATGAAACTCTCTCAAGTACCTATATGGCCTGGGCTTTGACTTTAGATTTCTCACAAGTTTCAGTGGCATTTGTTCTGTTATTGCCATTGCCTACCATCTCCTATTTACATTCATTTACTACTACCACCAGTAGACAAAGTAAACAGCAGTCAGGACTATCTGTTAGGCTGACTGTGAGAGGCATTATTATGGTTGCTTAGCAGCCAAGAAGACAAGATAATACATAACTTTCATACAGGGAATGAAAGAGAAAGCAAATTTAGGCAGTTAGAATATTAATAACCAGTTACAGCCCTAGGATGAAAAGTCTGAATCATGAATTATCCTAAGAGATCAGCATCAAAACTTTGTTTCAGGTCCAAAATATCTGTCTACTCTGTATGAATTTTATTTCCCACAAATATGGCTTAATTTCACAAAGGGCTTTCACATCACGACACCATGATTTTAAGCTTTGTCCCTCCGTGGCCTCCTAGCCTCCTTAACTCATCTACAGATGAGTAAATCTGATATCTTTACCATATATTTTGATAGAATGTTTTCTGAAAATGAAATTTAGGAGGCACATGGATTAAAAATTATATATTGGTGAAGAATCAGCATGATCCATTTCACCCAAATCCAGTGAAATTCATTGAACAATTTGATAAGCATACTGGCAAGAGACATTTAGCTGGTGTAGTCTGCTTTGATTTTCAAATAACATTTTTCAAAGTCTTTCATCAAAGCCTCTTATAAGAAATTAAGCTGTCAGAATAAAAAGCAACGTTTCCACATGGATAAAGAAATCTGTAACATATAGGAAATATGGTAAGAGCAGTCAGCTTTTAAAGCAGAGGAACAACTCACGTGTGGCTCTGCATTTGTATCTGTGTTGTTTCACATAATCACAAATTAATCAGAGAAGGGGATTAAATGAGGGAGGTGGCCAAGCTATGGCAACAAATATATTACTACAGGAAAGAAAGATGATGGTCTGCAGCAAACGAGGACTTCATAATACTGAGTAACTTCATAATAAAAGGGTAGACAAAATTAAATATGAATAAATGTTATGCAATGTGTATAGAGAAAAGCGTATTCTTAGCTTACTTACATATAAGTGGAATCTAAACAAATTATTACTATTAATGATTGTGATATGGATTTATAATCATACATTCCAGGAAGTATCACGTTATCAATAATTATTGAGAAAGCAAATAGAAGGCCAGGAAGTATTTCAAAGGGAAAAGAAATCAAAAGAGGAAGCCTTGGTATGACATACTTAAATCCGTGGTACATCTGAGTCTTGAATACCTATTCATTTCTAGCCTTTGTATTTCAAAAGAATAGGCTAAAATGGAAAAGATGCAGAGAAGGCTGGAAGTGATGTTCAAAGATATGGTATGGCTTTTGTATGATGAAAAAACAGGTAATTTGTAGTTTTCAATCTGGAAGAGAAAGATGAGCAGGGAATATGATGAAGGTCTGTAAAACTGAAGGTGGCAAGGAAAAAAAAATAAGAGTCACCTTCTAAAGAAAAAAAGTTAAAATCATCATGTAAGTTTCAAAATGAATGAGTAGAAATACTCCTTGATATAATAGCTTTTTAATCTGTGAAATAGTTTAACAGTAATGTTTTGTGTGCTGAAACTCTTCAAAGGTTTTTTAAAAAGTCTGGAAGAAAAACATACGCATCAAGAACTATTTAATACAAGACAAAATTAAATTCAGGAAGTCTCTGAACCTCAGGTTTCCGAGGAAGCTGAAGGAAAGTAGGTGGTAATGCCCACTTCTCTAATGCTTACAGGCAGTCCTAGGCACCCATGAGCAGTCACAGCTAAAGGTAGAGTGGGTGATCCCTACAGAAGGCAGGAGAATTATTTTCCTACCCAAGAAAGTGTGTATTCACTTCCATCCTTAGATGGTTAGCATGGTACAGACTGAGTTACTCTTGGGAGTGTTCAGAAGCAGATTTTTAGGTGCTTATGGAACCTTACTAAGAGGAAAACGAGATGTTGTTGGAATATTGGAATACAGGCATCTGCCAGCGCCACAGAGCAGCTAAACTGAGAACTGACCAGTATTGCAGGCTAAGGTTCCTAAATCTTTTTGTGGGCATAACTCAGAATATTTAATTCATAGATTATTTTAAGACAGTCAGTGCCTTGAATACTGAAGGTATCCGTATCAAAGCAAATATTTTAATCCACTTAATTCAATTTAAGTTCTAGCATAGTAGAATGTGCCTCTTCCCCTCTCCTCCTCTGCCACCTACCCCCAATCTGGTCATGTAAGAATTTCCAAAGCAAAGTAAGGATTAGGGGAAAAAAAGTATTTTTAATTATAGTTGCTGAAATACTTGCTATGTTTATGGATTCCTTTTTGGTAAATATGCAGCAAAATATATAGTAGCACAACTCTGAAGAGCTTCATTGCTCCTTAATACTTTAATAAATGTTCACCATAAATCTTAGCAGCACACTATGAACACATCAAATCCATTTATGTAGTGGCTGAGTAGATTTAAGATCCAGAGATATTATGTTGATAGCATCACTTTGCTGGTTATAAACAAATATAAAGAAATGTGGGATTCACCATGAGCCATTTCTATTTTCCAGGTCTTAAAAAAAAACTAAAACAAAAAAAAAAACCTCCCAAAATCCCAAAACAACAAAAAAACCCAGCCAAAAACCCCTCCAGTTCTGAATAGACTGAACTGCAATCAGTATGTGACTAAATGTTATGTCTCCAGTTTTTGTAGGTAAACAATTCATGGTCAGTTTGATCTATCAGCCCACATCCATCCCCCCACACCCATCTGGTATTCTTTGTTGTGATTTTGACATCAAAGAGTATAGGAATATACAGAAATTTTAAATTCCAGAGCTTTTTATTTCACATCACAAGCATAATAACTTCAAAAAAATTTTCTGAAGTGCTATAGCTCTCAAAATACACTTCAGACCTTAAGGATTCACCCTTCTTGAGACAGAATTCATTACTTAGATAATTACTATGAGCACTATTAGAAGCAGATGAAAGACCTGAGAATTTAGAGGTTTAAGAGAGTTTTCCTCACAACAATTCAATGTTAAAATTTGTATTGATTTTAACGTGAGACAATTGTGCTCCAAACCTTTGAAGAACAAACTGCATTGTTGTCAGGTTTTACCAGTGATAGCTCTGAGAAAGAAACCACACCATACACAGTACTGAAATTCAGCTTTCATTCTTCGAGTTTAGAGGCAATTTCAACATAAAATGAAGTAATCTAGGAACTGGGCATTTGTGTAAGTGGTATGAGACTCCTGAAAAGGCATACTGTGCAAGTGTTGCTTTTAAGTCTGTTCCAGACCTTGTTTCATATGTAAATCTAAAAGAGTAACACTTAGGGCTTATATGGGGAAATATACCATCAGAATTAGACTGGTAAAATTATACCAATGTAATTCCCTGTTTAGATTATTTTTAAACTTAATTCATTTGCATTTTTAACTACAGTAATACTGCATTAGTTATATATCACAAAGGTTAGGGGTTAGATTAACAACTATTCCACATATGTGGACCCTTAAACATAGCCAGAATCTGTTTTTTATTTCTTTTACATCAGAAAGCTGGTGTTCAACATCTGAGATTCTGTCATGTGAAATGACAGATAAATGGGACAAAGCTGATCTTTAAAGAACAGATAGCTATCTATTTCTCTATAATATGTGTCATCTGAAACAGAGGTCTTGCTGACATGCATAATTTGGGTCTGATACTTGCACTTTGATCCTGTAGTCCTAGCCTTCCTTTGCTGAGATTAGGGCACAAACAGTGCCTTGGAGGAGCAGTCTCCCTGTGGGAGACCTTGCCCTCCTTTCTGTTCCAGTACAATCAGCCAGATCAGTGTAAATCACAGAGGATTAGTTTAAAAGTCTTGATTCCAAAGGGAAACAGAGGAGAAAAAGTGCTTTGGTATCAACAACTGCCAGCCAGGGCAACACATTTGTATGTGAACACTTTCTCACTACTCTTTACCCATGGTTTAACCTGACCTGTTTGTCTTTATTCTGAACGAGAACAGAAAAGAGCAAATGCCCGCAAACAGTGTTAATAGGGATGCATCAGCACAGTATCACTTCACTCCCGCAAAGACCAGAATTTATTACGCCTGCACCCACGTCCTAGCCTTTGACTGACCCAAGCACTACAGAAGGAAGGACAGTGAGACAGGATTAGTGCATTGGCTGTGCGAACGGGCAGCAAATTCAGGCACAAACCCAATCTCAACCCTGGTCTGAAAAAACACTCTAGAAGTATACAGAAATTGTATGCCAAATTACTCGAATTTTGGACAACATAAAGGGATTTATCAGTTGAAATAAAAACTACACAATTTTTTGGTGTCTGCTTTGCAGCACAGCAGTTTCAGATGAATTCTGATTGAGATCTTGATTTAATTAAAACCTAAAATTCAAGTTAGCAGTACAAGAAAAGGACTAACAGAGATAGCAGCAAAAAAACCCCCACCCTACTTCCTTGAATTACTTTCCCTGCTTAACTAATTTTTACCGCGAATATTATCAGGAGTGTCTTCCATGCTGCCTAGTGGGAAAGATGCTTAAGAATCTCTTGGTGGCCGTGTAAACACTAACTTGGGAAAAGAAAATCTCTACCATTAGTATCCATATGTCTCTTTTGGCACCAATGTCATCAGACCTCAATGTGCTTTTATATCATCACAGATGCATCTTATTATTAGTTTTAATTGAACAAATACTGTTATCATGCCTCAGCAGTTTGGTCCTCTGGAGCAATTATAAAAAAACCTTTGGGGCATTGGTGCCAAAGGATGACATTTTTATTGGTTGTTCTCTGCCAGCTTCAACAATGTGCCTGCTGTTCCTTCATTCCACGTCTTGGTTGTGTTTCCTTTCTTTATCCTTCTTTTCCACCCCCTTGCCCTAGGGGACACAAAAGCTTTATCCAGCAATGTTCTCTGACAATCCCTCTGTTGCCTAAGCCCTAGTGCTTTCAAGAATCCACTTGAGNAAGAAAAGAAAAGAAAAGAAAAGAAAAGAAAAGAAAAGAAAAGAAAAGAAAAAAGAAAATAAAAGAAAAAAGAAAATAAAAGAGAAAAGAAAAGAAAAGGAAAAGAATACATCTCATAGCAAAGGTTAAGGTATTTCCATGACTTCTGAAATAACATTTTTTTGTAATTTTATTTTTGAATGTGATGATATTCTGATGCAATATAATAATTTGGTGGTTCTACTTCCCCATGGGTCTGGCTGGGAGAAAAACATGTCTACAAAAATACACATTCAAGAGTTATAATTTATTTATCAGTTTATTTATTCATTTTTAAGAGCTAAAAATTTTACAACTGTTTGCATTTAGAGACACTGAAAGCTCTAATCAAATCAAGTCTTTGATTTTAAAAAATCACATCAGTCAGCCCAAAAAGTACCTGTAGGTAAGGAAAATGGAATATCATAAGTTCGTATTTATTTGTTGTTTTGGTGTTTTTTCTTTCTTTCCCTGAAAGTGATGCATTCAGTAATAATACACAAAATTTAATATAACAACTGGCAGCCCATCACCTGATGGAACATGGGTGGAAGTTAGTGAAATCCATTCCAGCAGCTATGAAAACCACTGCTGTATATTTATTTAAAAAATTTTTGGTAGCAGTCAGCTTCACAAATTCCCAATAATCCTACCCCCAACTGCTCAATCCTATCCCAGTATCACTTTATTGCCTCTTCAGCTGCTTCAATATAGCTGTTTTAAGAGCCTTAGTATAAACCGGATGATTCAAATCATGATCAGAATTAAATAAACAAACACACTTTTGGAGGCTTCTTTTAAACCTGGATCATTTCGTGAATCTGCTTTACAACACAATCCCACAAACAGTTATGCTGACACAAGTGTATGGGCTTCACGTTGTGCTGGAGAACCAGAAATAATCAACCAGGCGTGAGGACTTGGGTTCCCAAAGCACTTTTTAAAAACAGGTAGTTAAATTTCACGTGACTAAGACTCACAGAAAATAAGTTGGCCTCCCATTGGCAGATCTATCAATGAAACTCTGGAGTCCAAAGTTCCACTTTCCTGCCTAACTAAATAACACCTCTGCAAAGAAGTACTGCAAAATTTTTGCTAAAGGGTTTTGCATCAGTATGGAAAACTGAGCTCTCCTTTCTACCCTGAGGATCTAAATCTGAATTTAGGTACAGCTTCCAGCAATACTCTCTGTGCTAAATAAGTTTATAATAAATCCTTGTCACAATAATTTCCCTTGCAAGGAATGTATCAAGAAAGAAAAATCCATATTTATATTTGTTTAAGTATGTACCCCAAAGCTCAGCACAAACATTGCTCTTGCTTGTACGGTTGGTCCACATTACCATTACAAGCTCCAAACTTCAAGCTCACAGAAAGTGTAAGTGTGATCTTACCATTTGCATGTTCTGATTGGCACTAGCTACACTCAGCCTAAAATTTGAATTATTGTGGGGATGTTTGTTTCTATTTTCTGTAGGGTCTTTCTTCTGATTTATTTTCACATTGGCCTCATTTTAAACATTTCTTTTTTATTTTTCCATTTGTTCTAATTAAGGTGCTGCTAGGTCTTATGAGCTTCTTTCAATTAAATTAATTAAGGAATTTATTTATATACCGAAAGATAAGCAACCCATCAAGCTTGCTTTCCCAAATGCCCAGAGCTCTAATAGAAAGAAAATCAAAGGCACCTATTTTAAAGTTAAGTACCTGCAGCACAGGTATTGTATTTTGTGATATGTGTATTTAGTATTGTGATAAAAGTATCAAAAATATTTCACAGATATTTTGGGGGGTTTTGACACTTTTTTGTTCCCTCAATATTCAGAATATGACTTTAGCAATGATGGTGTAATAAGAAAGTCATCTGCTCTAAAATGAAAGGTCCTATCCACATGACGTGGAGGAACTATTTTTCACCTTCAGGGTTCATAACGCACAAGTGAGCATTTCTGTTAGAAATACCTAAGATTCATACAGGAAGAGAAGTCATATAACATAGTAAGGATTGTAGAAATAATTTCATTTTCTAATATAATTAAGACAGTGCTTAGGTTACAATGATGTAAACTCTGATCCCTGAGTGCTCTGTTCACTGAAAGATACTCAGTTTTAGCACTGTGTAGTATCTCAGAGTTTGCAGACATCAGTTCTGTGACAAAACTGGAGAACGTTTATTTTACTGTACTTTGAAGTTCTATTTCTTTGCAGTCAGGACATAATCAACTGGTTTGGAGACAAAAAGACACTTCCTAAATATACCTTTCTTGGTAACAGATGTCCTACAGGCAGATCTGGGTTAATCATTTCTATCATCACAGCAAAAAGTTACTGTTTGCCATATGAGCAAGATTTAATTCCTCCAGCTGGGTGCTGCCAAACTCTTCACAGCACATTGCTCTTGTCACAGTGGTTGGGCATAGTTTTAAAATACATTTACTTCAGCCTCAGGCTAGTGTGGAGCCCTTTTGCTTGTTTGCTTTTCTTTCACCTTCTTTCTCCCAGTATATTGAAAGGAAGTTGCTGATAAGGAAGATCTTGATAAGCCACGTAAAGCCAGGATGGTTAAAGGGTATTGATAAAAATTTATTCTTCTTTCCAATTTATTTATGAGAAATAAGCTTGGGGTTTTTTTTGGATGGGGGGAGGGCGGATGGTGAGGTAGTGCGATAAGAGATCATTGCCTGCACTTAGATCTTTGCAGTAGACATTAACCAGGCCATCAAAATAGCTGTGCAAACCAAATCTGGATTTCCATGCAACCCTCTCCCCAAAGCCTCTCTTAACCCTCTTCCAACAAAACCACTCATAATGTCATAACGGACCAAATAGTATTTATCTATTCTGGACCATAACTTTGTAGTAACACACAGTGTTATTACAGAATAATAGAATATCCTGAGTTGGAAGGAACCCATAAGGATCATCAAAGTACAACTCTGACAATGGTAGTACCTTTAGACATTACATTCAAAATATTTTTATGAAAAGGAAAGACAAGGAAGTTAGAGTAAAATTTCTGACAAGTGAGTAACAGGAAGGTTAGCTCAAAAATTATGCAAGATAATAGTTTCTGATACATGTACCAGAATAGTTATAACAGTTTCTGATACATGGTTCCCTACCATAAGTACAATCTCATGGAAGTCAGTAGCACTATTTTCAGAATAAGGCAATAAATAAGGATTTTGGAATATTACATTGTGCCGCAATTAAAAGCAGAGGTAAATTGGTCAGAAACTCAATTAAGCCCAGAGAGCACGATAAGCAGCTGGAAGCATTCTCTCACTTCAGAGACTGACTAAAGACTGATCCATTTGTTCTTATTTTTCAGATCATCTGCACTTGTTTGTTTTCATTAAATATAATTTTAATCACAAATCATGAGCCAACTCAGCTGTTCTCTGTGCCTTCAGCCGTACACCCTGGGCAGTGTTTTCATGAGATATTAAAAATTAAGGAGGGTTGAACTAGGTCACTACCTAAGTGTAATGAAACCCCAAGTGAGAAAGAGCCTGAATTTTTTCTTCAGCTACTACATGTCTGTTTGGAAAATGGCACTTTCTGTAGAATATTTGGACACAAATTATGTAATAAAAATAAATACGTAGAAAATAAAAATTTTTAAAATCAATTAAAATATTTCTTTGTAATGACTTCATGCAACATGTACCTCAAGTTACCTGGAAGTGCCCCATTTGGCTCAGATGTAAAATTGACTGTGTATATTTATTTCCCCTAATAGACTATTTCTCTATGCTTTTCATAAGACAGCAAGTGATTCTTTTAAAACCATATTAAAAAACAGATGGAGCATGCATACTTTTTTCCTGAGATAGTAGCTGTATATTCATTTCAGGAGTCTGTTTCCTATTTCTCCGCTATGCAGAGCAGCAAAACTTTATCCACATGTAACCACAAGCCTATAAGTATGCGATTAATAGTGTATTGCAGAGAATATATCTACAGCGACAAATAAAACAGGGCCAGGCACTATTTCCCTAAGTCCAAGTGGCACAGGCTGTATCTGTGCATGACAGAAATTATTCCTGGGTCTGCTGTGGCTTGTAAGTTATTGTTAGTCCTATTTTACTCTTTTAGTCCTGTAGGTGTAGTGATATAAGGGCACTGTCACTGTGCATTAACATGTTTTTTAATAGCATGAGCCTAAAGGTAAGTGCTGCTTGCCACTAGTTGTGGTGTGAAGCCTTATAATGTCAGCTGGGGGAAAATTTCCAATAACATTGAATAAAAATGTAAGCAAATTAATAACAAAGTGAGCAAAACTTGCAGTAGTCCCGTTCATACTGCCTGTTCAAAATGTTTTGTCGTCTCAGCTGTAAAAAGATACTGCCTTGAAGAGCATCATTTCATACAGATCAAAGCTAAACAGAGAAGATACTAGTAAACAGTAAATAGACATGAGTAAATAATAAATAGTCTGCTAATACTGTGCCCTAGCTCACTTACATTGTGTATATGTATATATATGTATATGTCTATATCCTGACCTCATGCTAGGCTAAATAAGTACAAAAAAATACAGTAATTTGAACTTAACTATTTCCCATGAGGATCCTTTAAAATATGACCACTCTGAAGAATTTCAAGAACAATATACATGAATTTGCACAAAGTGTCACATGGCTTCTCTAAACATCTGCATTTAAACTACCATATATTTTAATGACAATATTGCTCATCTAGTTGTACATTTGGACTTATGGCTACAAGCTTTGTTCCATCAAATGTCTCTGTAATATAAATGCAAACAAATATCTTTTACTGTCTTCACCAAATCATTTTCATGTAAATAATTGCTCAAGTGAATAGCAGTTGTCGGATTTGGATAATAATTAGCATGTCTCTAAAAAAAATTTATGTGCCTGCAACTACATCATAAAGCAATGTTGCAATATAAAGTGGAGACAGACTCAAATCATTAAAATATTTTATAGAAATTAGCCAAAATTTTACTTGTCTTAATTACACTGTTTTACAAGTACAAGGACATAAATAATATTGGAATTTTTTTCTCTGAATTTGCAAGTGTTTTTAAAAACAAGTTTTGCCCACTTTGTTAGCAACTTTCTTGCATTTTTATTCAATGTCTGTAGTCCCTATCTGGCCTATAACCTGAAGGTGAAATCCTTTGTTGCATGATGCAGGGTTGCAGAGCTGAAGTACTCAAAGGCAATTCGAGGCTCTCTTGACTGGCAACAGGGAATCAATAGATGTCACAGGATCACAATAGTGGGTGTGATGGCATCTCCTTCAAGATGGCGTTATAGATGGTTAGATAAAAGAAGGTACAAACAGGAAGACCCTGCATACTGATGATCCTTAAGTCCCTTGGAATGATAAAGCTTTGGCTGTACTATGCAAAATAGTAGGCAACCTGGTAGTCGGATGAAAACCGAATCAAGGCTAGGTGGGAACCAGTAAAGCTTCAGAATGGGACTGCTTGAAAGAGCTTAAAGCAAATCAGTGCAATTTTTCACATCAAAGAACATTTTGGCTACATCCAAGAGTCTGAGCCTGTTGTCATGTCCCACTAGTAAAAACTAGGAATCCACTAGGAATGGATGTTTATGTACCTGTCTGTATGATCCTCTACATACAAAAGACAGCAGTGGCTGTAAATACATGTTGACCTACCAAATCAGAAATAATCCATGCAACTGCCTTTTGAGAAATATATCTGGCACCCTCTGATGATGCTCCAGCAGTCATCACCAAGCGGCCACAGCACAGTGGCATAAACAGTGCTGACTAAACCTCTGCAACAGCTACGAAAGGAAAAGACACAGTGGCTATTCCAGCCTCTAGTCCTTAGGCTGCTAATGTAATAGTTACAGAACAAATGCAAGATGTTATTTTAAAAAACTCTCAAGTTTGGAAAATGTGATTTTATCTCTCTGAGATTAAAACATTAAAAACAATGATAGCATTCACTTTCCTCAGAAGATAATGATAAAATATAACTCTTCTAAAGAGTACAAAAACATTAACACTTTAAGCATTGTAACACCCTTTCGACAGATGTCCTGTGAACATCTATCTGCCTATGGCAGAAAAACCAATATGCAGACTTTTCAGAATGGTCTGAAATTTTATTACAGTAATAACCAATTTGTGTTCCTTTATTTTTTGCATATGCATAAATGATGTTCTAGAACAATGCAAAAATTAGACACAAAGAAATGGATTCACCAGTTCCCTCAGTGACTTTTTTTTTTAAACATGATATGTGCTACACTGTCATTACCTGTCTCAGGAGACAAACAAAGAAAAAAATGTTGGTGGCTAATATTAGGAAGGAAACCAAACAGCTCTAGAAAGAGTAAAAGTAGCTGATACTAAACAGTCCCAAGATGGTCATTTGTGGTTATGCAAGATGGCTTTTTTATTACAAAGGTTCTCAGAGTCCATATTTTTACCAGCTACTGCAGATATTGCTACATGAACTCTAATAGCCAGGAAAGGTCATGCTGCCCTGACAAAACTTTGCGCTTGTTATCCGACTCGTGCAGTCACAGGTGCATTCCCTGCTGCAACCTAGCCCTGCTTTGGCTGCATGTCCCAAAGATTTTCAAATCTTACTTAAGCTCCCAGTCCTTTAAACTCTTTAAAAGCCAAGGGTGTCGGTATTTCAGGATCAGGACCTTTGAGCATTTGAGCTTGGAAGAGAAAATGAATGAAACATCAACAAACCCAAAAGCACAGTAAATCAGCCAGGGCTCAAGGTGTCCCAGAAGCCCAAGACTGTTACCACAAAGATATTATCTACTGAGGAGGAATCCAGGCTTCACTCATATCAGAGGAAGGCTGCAGTAAATTAGGAATTAATGTTCTGGAGTTAATTAATTTAATTGATTTCAAGCTGAGTAAGGGAGTTAAGGGTGGTATTCAAACGGAGAAAGAGTATTTAAATTTAGCTGTAATTGGTGGGCACATGTGGCATTCACCAAGTATCAGGACTTTTGGCTCTCGTAGTATGCTTTGAGGCCACTTGAAGCCTTTTACACTTGTGATTCCTTCAGCAGAATAGGGAAAAAGTTCATAATTTTCTGAAAAAGTAACAAACGATTAACATAAGACGTGTAATTTAAGGAGAAAAAGGAGACTATGGGATTACCCTCCATGGAAGCTTATGGCATTGGTTAGGGTCAGGGGGCTGAACCACATTTCATGGCAGATCTTGCTGTTTTCAAAACACCAGTATGTCGGGTCCCAGTCCCGGAAGAAAACTTTCTGATGCATAACTATGTTCTTTAGCAGATGTGTTCGTTGCTTACCGGCAGCTATGCAGGTGGGATTAAACCCAATAATCAAAGCAAAATATTTTAAATGTATAAAAGCCAAAGAACAAAAAGAAGTGAAAAGTCAGAAGAAAAGTCCTATGATAAGTAGGTGCTATTCATATTCTTTCACTGAAACCATTTTAATGATTGAAAATGATTCCATGTTTTCCATCTTAGACATAAAAAACTAGATAACCACATTGATTTCTTAAAACAGTAATCAAACTGAAGAGTTTTTTTTCTCAATACTACTCTAAGCTTTCTACTACTGTCTTTAAATGAGAATATAGTATGACAGAATCTGTATCTAAAAAGCCTTCTTGATGTTCTTTAATAGTAAACAAAAAAAAAATAAATAAAATCGAAGCTCTACAAAAACATGCAATTATATGAACTGTTAAAAATCAATACAGGGCAGTGACTAACATATCTCTCTTTCTACAATTGAGTTAATATTCATGCATTAATTTGCTTCACATTCTCCATTACATAAATTATGTTTAAAAGTATAGTCAAAACAGCAACAATATTATTGATAGTAATAATGTGGAACTTACATTTTATTGAAGAAAAGTTTAGGACTTACAGTTTACATCATCAGATTCCAGTGTTGATTTGTTACAGATTTTCTGTGAAAATTGTACAACCATAAAATAAGTAAGTGGGATAATTGAAACAAAAATTATTCTCAGCCTCAGACAGCATCTTAGAGATGCAGTGCTTCAATGCCTGTAGAGCATTTAAAGATGTCTGTAAAAAATACACTTTGTAAGTGCAGACTATTCTTCTTGATGTTCAAACACCATGTGACAGATATAAGACAGATTCTCAACTATCATACAGTAATGCTGAAGGTATATAAAAATTTAAGGATCACAAATTTATGCTCTCAAATCTCCTTGCCTATTGTTTACATTTTACTCACCTATCAGATTTTGTGTAAATGATATTTCTTTGGTTAAACTTTTGGGAACAATTTTTCTCACTTCAGTCTGTAGCATTCAAATGCACATATCATCATATACATGTGGCATCTGTTATTTCTTCAGGAAATGCCACAATTAACTTACAAAATGTTCATCATGCAGTTGTAGAGTAGAATTACATTTTAATCAGTCTTGTTATTTATTGTGATTACTACTATTTTATTTTTTTTTTTCATATCTTGAAAATGTAGTGTTGGCTGCAAGACCACATCATAAGACCTGACTTAATTTCTTACATATAAACATATAATAAATGTTGTTCCTGCTCCATGGGCCTTAAAATTAAAGCATAAATTCAAAGACAGCAAATGAATACCAAGGTCTATATGAGAACTGAAGGGAAACACTATAGAAGTGCAGCTGAAGATGCAACTGTAATGTAGTTTATCTACAATTCCATTTCTAGGAGAAGTCTATATAAGATTTTGTGGCACAGTTTACATGTCCTCTTTCATTGCCATATTTTTCCGCAAAATAGTTGGAATTTGACTTTCTTTTAGTTGTAAAACTAATGTAATATCAAAACAGCAATTTGAATGCATTGTACACCATGATAAATTTAGAACTTGGAAACTTTGGAAGAAAGATATTTAAAATGCTAAAGAAATACAGAAGTCACACCCTCCAGTCAGGGTGCTAGAGGAAAGGACAGGACCTCCTAATGTCTGATCAGCTTCACTGAAGTGTTTAAATACCCTCAGTTTTTCACATCCTTGACATAATGGAATGGAATGGAAAGGACAGGAAAGTAAAGGAAAGGAAAGGAAAGGAAAGGAAAGGAAAGGAAAGGAAAGGAAAGGAAAGGAAAGGAAAGGAAAGGAAAGGAAAGGAAAGGAAAGGAAAGGAAAGGAAAAGAGAAAAACAACCAAAGTTATAATTTCAGTACTGATATACAGAACTCAGATAAAAGATACATTGACATCAGCCAAATTAAACCAGTAGGAAGGAAAGAATTGAAGAAAAAAATGTCAAACTCAGCAGAATGAAAAGCAATGGAAATAATGTCAAGGAGTTATAGATGAGGAATATGTATGATTCACATTCAAGTTGTCTCTTTTTAGTTTTATAGAAGGCACAAATCCTTACAATAAGTGATAAATCATCATTAATTCCTTTGATGGAATCCTGTTAAGAAGAAACAAATGTTTGTGGAGTTGGTAGAACTGTCATGCATAATTCCATAAACATCATATCCCATACAGTATATGACCTGGGCAGGTGAGGCCAAGATTATAATTCACTGATCAACATGACTACCCTGATACCATAAGAGCAACTAAGCACTGTATCTTTTTTTAAAATAAAGCTTTAATTGTCCCCATTTAATATGCATTTCTGTTTGCTAGGGCTTATTCACTGGTAGGGTGCATTTTAACGTGATTTTTTAAATTAATGATCTGTAATAGCAATTGTAAACTGATATCCATAAACTGTAATTTTATGTACCTTATTTTGGAAACAACCTGCAAATATTTGTATCAACCTAATAGATTATTTTTACACCTAAACAATAGTGATTCTAAAACATAGTGCAGCCTTTTAACGTTGTGTGTTAGTAAAAAACAGATTAATAATTTATGCCTCACACAGCTTTGCTAAGGCAAGTTATACAGGATAAACCATGTCGATGTCTAAACATTGTCCTGGACACTGAAGTTAAAATGGAAGATGAAAATTCTCAAGGAATTGGGATGTGTGTGTGTGTTACTGAAAACTCATCAGGACAACAGTTTTATCATATTTGGTCCCTGGCCACCACTATGTCAATATTTGCCTCTAGCAGGAAATTCTCCAACAGGAATGACAAAGGTACTTCATTCTCTGATTTTGAACTGTTTCGGGTTTTTTTTCCATCCATATACATCTTACATAGGCCAGTAAAACCTCATGATGAAAAATTTTGTTATGGATATAAATCAAAACTTACAAGTCTTTTCCCATGTTTGATTAAAGAGAAACTTTACAGCTTGCATGGTATTAATAAAGCACAGTTTTGGTTTTACATTAATTAGTGAAAACCTCAGCAATGTTCCGCAATTATGGAATTGTCTGCAAATATAATATTTGTGCCTAATGTGCTGGAAAGAATTACAATGACCCGCTCAGAATAATGTGGTCTTGATTTTTGCCCTCTGTCTTGAGTGCCCAGTGAAAGGGAATGAGCTGATCATATCCAAAGCACCCAAAAGGAAATAAGACTGGAAACACTTTCTTAAAGGCACACTACAAAATCTTTAAACAGTCTTCTCAGCCCAGATGTTTCCAAATAAAAAAAAATAGGTGTGGAAGAGGATGTTGGATTTCCTCTTGTATGTACTCCTGGAACCCCTCAGTCTTGAGAATGCCCCTGGATTATTCTACATAGAGCTGATTGGCAAGGAGGCAGCTCCCCCTTGTACCTGGGGGTCCTGGGAGCTGGGGTTTGATGAACAACTACCCACTGGATCTACCTTCAGCCTTCCTAACTCCAATAAATCCTTGCCTTCTCTACTTGCCTGTTAGGTTAGTCTTCCTTATTTTCCTGCCATTACGGATGGAAATTATCTCTTTCTCTAGTGCTAGTCCATTCATTGTCTTTTGCACATGTAGGTTTAGTGCATTTGAGTGGGAATAGATCTATACAGCAATTTGTAATATCAATTTACACAATTTTATTCTGAATAAATTTTTTTATCACTGAATTTCAGCATAGTTAGTCAGCATTTCATCATTATTTCCTTCCACAAGCTTCTCTTAATGAAGAGAAAGAAAAATTAAAATTATTAATTTCTTTAATTATTTCATACATTTTAAATCCTCACTTTGTATTTTACCATTATTTTTTTTACTAGGAGACGAGTAATTGTTTTGATAAATACTTTTTAGGGTGCTTGCATTTTCCTAGATTCTTCCTAGGGAATTTCCTATAGGAAACATGAGTGGAGCATTAATTTGTCTTATTTGCAATTAGATTGTTTTTCCCTCTAGATGTTTCATGAATTTCATTTCTTTTTCCTTTTTGAGATCTCTCAGCTAGTAACTCCAATCACATAGATGAAGATCATATAGCACTGGACCTTAACTGCAAAAGTTATAAAGTGCCGTGGAAAAAATAAGCCTGCAGTTACTCTAGGAAAATTTACAAAAAATTCTAGCAGACCTTCTAACAGTGAACATAACTCATATTTGAACTTACTTTTATAAGGCATGAATGATCAGCATTTCAGATGCTCAAACACCTACAAATATGTAAAACTCCAGCTGGGGGATAAAAAAAAAAGGGCAATGGACAATGTGGAGCGCCTGTTCTGCTGCTTATCCTGCTGTCATTTTTTTCTAAAGAATCTATTGACAGTCTTACTTTACTTATTATTCCTCCTGTCAATGTTTCACTAGCATGCTCCTGCTCATATTTCCCTTTACTACATTTACTCCTGTAAGTCAGATCGAGGGACAGCACAATGGCTCTTTGCAGTATTTGTTTTCATGTATTCCTTCATTATGAAACTCATTTCAGCTGGACCTTTAAATAACTTCTAAGCAGCAAGAAAGAGGCAGTACATCCATCACACGGTGAATACGAAGCATTTAATGCAGATCTCAAATCGATTCTTTTGTTCAAATGCTAATTTTTATTTATTTCCCTTCCCCAGGAGGCTTAGCAAGTAAAAATTATATTCATGCCAGTGTGGATTTATAACGCAAGGAGGGAGATGAAATAAGAAAGTTGAGCATACTGTATTAGCTATTATTCATAAACTATTTCCACTCGTCAGACGTTTGCTGTGAGGCTGAGAATGCAGTACTTCACCTCTCTCTCAGTTTGACCATAGCTGATAAGTTGCTTCAAGTTCACACATCACTACAACTCAGAACAAATTCCACGACTGAAGAGACTCATTCCTGTTTCCTGGCACACTCTGTGCCTTCCTCCTAAACAAAGCTTAATTAATATTCTAAAGGCAGAAACCCAGACAATGTCTTCATAAACATAGAAATTTTCAAAGGAAAAAAAAATTACTCCCTTCTGGGATTTTGATCTTGGTAGTCTTTTTTGACATTGCTGCTATTGAGAATAAAGCACGATGAGGCCTAGGGAGACTTCAATCTCAGTTTAGATTTCTTTGATCCTTTCTTAAGTGAAGCCCTTTCATATTACCAAATTGATTTAATGTCAATATGCTGCCTGAAGTTCAAGTTGGGAAAAAGTGATGTCATATTTGAAAACATTCTAGGTAAACTTTCATCTTTTCAAATAACAGACTTTCTCCACAACACTTTCTTATCTTCCTCCAAGCCCTCTATCCCCATGAAACCCCACAAAAAAAATTTGGCTCATGATAGTTTTCAGCTTCTGCCCATGAATAGACCTACACATGGTCCTATGTGTTATTTTTTGCAGACATAATTGTTTTAAAATATCAAGGCATTATAGCTTTTGGCAATCTCATATGCTTTTTTCTTTCTGCTAGTCACTCTACACATTTAAGCATCTAAAATATATAGATGAAATTTACATATGACAGTCTAAAGAAGGAAAAGAATTTTAATTTTTTTAGAGTAATGATAAATAAAATGTGTAGACCATTTGGTAATTTTCAGTCTGTGAATGTGTAACAAGATAATATTTTGAGTTAAAAATTAGGAAAGATATGTTCATATGTTTTCATTACTCCTCCATGGGGGTTATTAGCATTTCCAGTAAATATTCATACCAGTTGAACCTTAAAAATATCTATCCAATAACATCCAGAGATGCTCTGATTCTTTTTTTTAAAAAAAAGAACCTTAATGGATGCCACAATTAAAATGAGATATCAGGAAATTTGCCAGTGTTAAGAATCCCTTAGGTCAATGGTCTGGCAGGAAATGTTATAGAATTTCTTTTGTCAGTGGAAGCTGAATATCAGCTAAGCAGGCTCCAAAATGTGAGTCTGTGGATGTATTTTGACCCATCCATCTTCCACTTTCAGGATTTCCACAGAGTATAAGTGACCTGAAGACAGCATATGATTTGGGGAATGCCAGGAGTGTGTATTATTATCAAAATCCAAAATCCAAAATATAGCTGATTTACTGTGTATTAATGTATGTTTGCTTTAGAATACCTCCCTTCATCTTTGGGATTGAAATTACAGAGAGTAATCTTTTCACCTGCTCTACCAATTTTACCTAATTTAGTTGTAAAAGAATATTCTACAAGCCGTTCCAAGACTCCTAATACTTCTGAGGAAAAAATATAAGTTCAATCTCTTTGATGTTTACAGGTATATACTCAGCAAGATCAGAAAAACCTGCTGGGAATTACAGGTGAATATCACCAGGACAGTGAAGGAGATCCTCCCAGCTTTTTATGGCAAATGGCCTGTCTGGGAAGGACAGTGGATAAAGTTGAGGATTAGGAGGGAAAAACATACTTCTCACAAAACTGGCAGTCATGCTTCTGAAAGTGTCAGATTGAATTCCTCTTGTCACTGAAAAATCTGTTGGCAAATGACAATCAGAAGTGGATTCAACCATCGTGGTTTGCCACTTAACATTACTATCCAAATCCTGTAAGCCAGGATTTCATCATGAAGATAACATCTCCAGTGAAAATTTCTCAATAGTCTCTTGCTTCAGTTGTATTTGCTTCCTTTCATTTTTCTGTTTGTGTCAGGAGACTCAAGCATAGAACTTTGAGCACATACCTTTAGCAAAAGCTGCCAACCCATAAACCTGTCAGGGGTACTTCATCTGATGCCATGGTCTCAAAAGCCCCTGGGGATGTATGTCCTGGCTATTACTGTGTTTGTAACAGACCCCTCTGAGGGGCCAGTGTGCACCAGCTCTGCTGCCTCATATCTTAATTCAGCTGTTTTCCCCTGTTTTACTCCTGAATGTGTAGCAATTTAGATCTCACAGTAGGCTGTGTAATAGATATTCTCTTAGGGCTGACCTGCTCTGGAGAATTGCTCAGGTTTTGCAAAGAAGGGTTTCATTTAACATTCTCAAATTTGTCATGGCTGATAATTACTGCCACTATTGCATCTAGTACTGGTTTGCTAAGGGAAAAAGCTTAAAGCAGTTTGTTTTGTTGGTTTTGTTGGTTTGTTTTTTGGTTTGGTTTGGTTTGGTTTTTGTTTTTTTTTAATGCCATCCTCCTTCCTCTCTTCTCTTGCCTGAGATCAATAAAGGAAGCGGAGTGGTCTCTGCACTTTCTAACATACTGTTACTTCCACAATTAATTAGAAAAAAGCATAAGTGCTTTGCATTGATATAATTTAGACTCTGTGAAAGATCTTTTTCTCCTGACCACATTCTATGCAAAACAGAATCCATTCTGACTTTGTGGTGGGAAAACTTATCCCCTTGAGATTGAACAAGGACCCTACCCTTTATGAAGAGGCTATTTCCTGTACTCTCAAGCTGAAGTCTGGAGAGCTGGGGTTTGGGATGCTCAGTGCAATAGGCTCAGTGGAACTTGTACAGTACCTTCTGGCTGCACATTTTGGAAAAACCAACCAACAAATGACTCCACAATACCACGTGTTTCAAGCCTTTGTATGTTCTCAAAATTTCTCTTGCTTCCTGAATAAGTTACCTCACCGCCATGAAGGTGGCTTGTTCCATCTATTCTGCAAAATAATCCTTTCCCTGAGGAGCTGGCAATCTCCCAGCAAAAATCTCAAGCTGTTTGTTACTTGGCACTGTATGAAGATTGAAAGCGTGTCTCTATGATTGGCCCTATCACAGTAAGACAGGAACTATGAAGTGCTAGAAGGGATGAAATGGATGTATCTATCGTGCTTTTGACATCTTTCCTTATTTGCCCTTCCTTGATAAGAAAATTTTGCATTTTCATTCCCACAAAAAAAAAAGAAAAAAAAAAAAGAAATGCCCTGAGAGAAAGAAGCTGTTTTCAAAGCAGTTTTCACTCTTTTTTATGCCTGTGTTTGTTTTCTCTCAGTGTAGAGCCAGACTACAACAATGTGGGGTT
This sequence comes from Ptilonorhynchus violaceus, assembly GCA_013397565.1. Classification (NCBI taxonomy): domain Eukaryota; kingdom Metazoa; phylum Chordata; class Aves; order Passeriformes; family Ptilonorhynchidae; genus Ptilonorhynchus; species Ptilonorhynchus violaceus. The sequence goes on along the minus strand of VZRJ01003181.1, from coordinate 875,047 downwards.
AATCAACTATAAAGCTTCACTATTCTTAATGATAAATGGTCTTTCTAGAATTCGCTTCTTCTCTTGGACACAGACAATCTGGTTTGTTCCTCCTTTTTTTGCTTTTTTGAACAAAATGCTGTATCATCCTAATAAACGGAGATAAACTAACAAGGAGAAAACTGGTAGATTTACCCCAAATGATCGAGTTTTGCCTCTGTGTTTCATGATCCATTAGCACTCCTGCTTTCTAGACTGCTTATAACATAGCACCCAGTGAAAGCATCAGCTGACAAGAAGGTAGTGGTTGCAATTTTGCAAGGAAATAATATTTTTTAAAATCAGAAATTATTTTAATACACAACGACCTTTTGATAATCAATATTTCATATTTGATTATCTGCCTCTGAAATTTTCATGCTTTCAGGCCTGGACCTCTAGGAAGCATGGGATTCTCTCATCTTTTGGGACAGTAACATTAGGAGGGGTACCGGGGACTAGGTGATTTTTAACAGCTGCTGAGCATGAACTGGTTCACAATAAGAGCATTTTTGCTTGGAGACAGACAAGGAACATGCATCTTTCTGCATGTGAGTTTCTGACCAGGTGCTTTTTAAGGCTTGTGATGCTCCTGCTCCTCCGACTCAGAAAGACAGTCTCACAGCTTCAATAATTCCTCTCCCTCATAGAAATTCACTAGGCTTTCTAGGACTTCCAGAATTGTTACCTTATTTTGTTCTTCATTTTTCTGGATATCCTAAAAGTATTCTGAAGATTTGTGCACCCCAGGAGGTTGGTGTAGCTCACTATAATGCAGTAGAAGATTAGAAGTGATACCAGCTGTGATAGGGCTTATATCTTTTTGAAAAAGTCAAACACAAACAATATAGTTATTTTTCTCTACAACACTATATCAACAGTATTTGTAAAATAGATGCATATTGGTATTAGAGATGGTGGAAGGAAGGAACAGGAAAAAATCCATATCTCTCTATTCATCTATTTACATAATATGAATTCCCAACGCTGAAAACTTATCCCGGTCTCTCAGTGTTCACACACGTTTAAGTCCATGCTCTCCTCACCATGTAAGGAAGGGATTGAAAAAAAAAAAAAAAATCAGCATGACTTCTCTTAAGTTAACTCAAATGTTTATGCTGAGTTTTACTCTATTCCCAGACTGGTAGTTTCAATCACCATAGTTGCTTCACTCATTTGATAGGAAGGTTGCAATGAAGAGATGAAGTGAACTGAAGAGCTAAGGGTAGATGTGTGTATCTAAACAACAACTCTGCTAAATACAGTAGGAATGAGACATTTTGAAAGGAAATCAGGGTTAATGGATGACCTTGTAAAAGTACTGGAACTATGGGACCACATAATCTGGCAGTGGTTGTACAACACCTAAATAGGTTATGCTCATCCAAGTAATATTTTTAGCTTGTTTTCCCTCTTATTCCAAATGTGCTTTTATGTATTTTTAGTCAAGCTTTCTATCTCCTCATGCTGAAAAATTGCTGATGTTTTCACTCTGCAGAAATTGAGGACATTTCTGCTCTCTATGCCATATGAATCAGCAAATCTTCCTCTTAAAAAAACTGAACACTTTCAGAACAAAGGAGGAATAAATAGTGATCTTTCAATTATTTTTTTGTCTCCTTTTTACTTAGCAAAGGAGAGGAGAAATTAGTCCAAAAATTATATCTATATCTTCTTTCCAGATTTTTCCAAAATATTCTCCCTCTCAATTGTTTGCATTTTTGGATTTTGTCATATTACTATTTTTGAGATGATTATTTATATAGATCAGTACAGAGAACTAAATCTCAGCTTTTGGAGGAAAAAAGCATGCATTTCAGATCCAAAGTTTTTCTGTTAGAAAAGATTAGGAGTTTATTTTGAGCATACTTTTTCACATGCTTTCAGCATGATTTTTTTCAGCTCACTTTCCTTCACAGCAAACACTGGTACTCTGCCTAGTTTGGTTTACCCTGTCATACATATAAAAGTTCCTTTTCATTTCTTGGTGCTATATATAACTATATAGAATGAAAGCAATTAATATTTTCCTATTTCTAGTACAACTTTTTGCCAGATTTACTTGCTTTGTCATGCCAGTAACTACCAAAAAAATTGTGCTATTCATATTTTTTCACATATATGTGTTACTATTTATTTGCAAGTAATTACATACAGCACACCAATGCTGCAATCAAACAGGGTACTAAGAAGAACAGAGAACAACAACTGCACCAAAAAAAAGAAACTATTTGTGGCTTGCCTTCCTCAGTATTCAGGAAAATGTCTTACAGGTCATGGACATCTGGAGGGTTGACGGTCGGTATTTTTCTCAAATCATGCTCGTTTACTGTGTTTCTAACTGGTCACCCAAAACATGAGTCAATAAAATGTCATTATTTCATTTGAAAGAAGGAATCCTGAAATTCCAATTGTATTCAAACCCAAGTAAATAAAAGTCTTGGAAAAGGCTAAATCCCAAACCTATAGAAAATTGCTTTTCACTTTAGTGGAAAGTGGCACTTTGACTTTAAAAGTTTGGTGACAGGGAAGGGAAGGTGTGGTAACTGGGGACTGCACAAGGAGTAAGGCTACACAAGAACGTTATTTCATCCTGAAATTTACAAAGCTTTAACCCAAAATTCGAATCTCCATCTTGAATTCTCTGTTCCTTTCACCCATCTTCTGCTTGCCAATGCAGGAAGTAGCTAGGAAGTAGCATATGTTTATATTTTCACATACACGTACTACTAATTGATGTTTCAACATCATAACACATTCTGCAGAATAGGGGGGTGTTTTGCTTTGTTTGTTGGGTTGGTTTTTTTTTAAAGATGGTATGGCAATATGTAACCACTTTATGATGGCCTCTGAGAGAAGACCAGTAATTTTTCAAGAAGTGTCAAAGAATTTTCTTTTGCCCTCTGTGAGAACATGTTTCAAGAACTCAGATTTCTGGGATTGATGGCCTAATTTAGGAAGGGCACACAAAAAAAGAGGAAAGAATAGACCTCAAAAATTGCCAACTATATGTATATATATGTGTGTTTCTGGGTACCACTTATATTTTTTGTCCACCTCTTCCAATTCACAGAAAGAAATATTGTACAGTCCCTATAGTTTCCACTGTTGTAAGGTCAAACTCAGTAATTTACTGAATACCTCAAGTACCTCCTAGAGTTTTAGTGTAGCCGTTTATATCAGAGCTGCATCATTTTAAGGATCAGCAAAAGAACCAGGGCTTTGTATTGTATCCAAACAGGTGAACGAAAACTGCATCCCACTTGGAAAGTGAGGTGCTAAATAGTCTGTGATCCTCCCTGTTGGTGGGTTGTGTTTCCTTCCATGCTCCTTCAGCACATGCCAGTACATTGCACTAACGATGCCTGAAAGAAACTAACAACCAGATAGGATCCTCACCAACATCTTGTCTGTCTCCTAATTCTTATAATTTCTCCATATTTGATTCTTTCTTCACTTACACCTTTTAAATCTGCAATTCAATTGACAGTGGAACCATTACACTAGTGCTCTATGTGGTAACTGAATGGAGAATAAGGCCTTTGGCAGTAACAAACTATAACATGTGCCTCCAAGTCTTTAACTAAAGTGTTTTCTCTTTTGTAAGTAACAACAATGATACAAGTTTTGGTTAAGGAAGTACAAATGCAAAGATAGTCTTTTGCTTATAAAATACTACAAGAAAGAATAGACATAAAAAGATGGATGTAATAGGAATGTGACTATTTGAAATTGTTTTATGCTTCTTTGACATACCTCTTTTTCTCCTTGTCCAAACACCATGACAGAGAAGATATTAGGACTATATTTGCTGGAATTGAAGAAAAAGCGAATCTTTAAAATAATTTCAATAACAACAATAGAAACTGCATTTGAGAAATTGCTAAATACATTCCAGACAAAGGTGAATAAGCAGTGAGGAGAGAGTGGGTGGAGGACAAGCAGCAGACAGCAGGCAGTATTTACAGGTGCTTTTATTAATGTGCACTCAATGTGCTCTTCTATTTACAATGAGTCTTTAGTATAACTAACAAATGTTTTCAAGAATTTGTGTTAGGGACATACAAACTCAAGGTGTTCATACCATTAGTCTTACTCAGAACAGTTCACAGAATCACAGAATATCCTGAGCTGGAAGGGACGCACGATGATCTCCAAGTCCAAATTCTGGCCCTGCACAGGATACCCCAAGAGTCACACCATGTGCCTGAGAGTATTATCCCAACACTTCCTGAACCCTGGCAGGCTTGGTGCTATGCTTCACTTCCCTGGAGAGCTCGTTTCAGTGTCCAAAGTTTTGCAGTGGTGAGTATTTGGAATAATTTGTTTTCTAATGGAAAATATTTGTAATATGTATTTGTAATATGTAATAGACAAACATTCTCTGATTCCACTTACGTGACCAGCACTCTTTTACTCAGTTTTTGCATTGTCTTGCTAGTTTGTTTTTAGATTTGCCATTTAATCTACTTTCTTCTCCTGTTTAGTTTAAGCATTTCAGGGATTTATGCCTTTTTTTCCCCATCTTCCTACTGTAGAAGATTTCAGCTCCTTTCTAGGTCTGTTCTCATTTAAGAGTCGTCTTTGAAAAGCAAAGAATAATTTCACACAAAACCTCTTTCATTGTAAGTCAGCCTGCACACATTATCTTGCTCCTGCAAAGGGTCACACATGTTGTTCTATCACAGCATTACCACAGAATATTCTGAGTTGGAAGGGACTCACAAGGATCATCGAGTCCAACTCTCAAGTGAATGGCCCATACAGGGATCAAACCCACAACCGTAGTGTTATTAGCAGCATTTTCTAACCAACTGAGCTAATCTCAGTGGCATATTTTCTCTTTGACCTTTTTCTACTATTCATTAGAATTTAGAGTCTCTTTGTTTTTATCATTTGGTGGTACATAGTCAGGTAGTTTTCTTTTAAAAGTCATGTTAAAAAGTATGCTACCCAGTGACAGTCCCAAAGTCAAGAGAATTGCTACATTTTTGTGTGTGTGTGTGTGTGTGCCATGTGCCAATTATTCACTAAAAGGCTTTTTTGGTTTTTGAGACCATTAGAATGTAGTTACCCTAGGCTTAGAGATTTGTGTTTAGATATATACTCTTCTAAAAAACATATAAATGCATAAAATTGAATTATGATATATTGTCTACCATTGCTATAGTTGCTTTTCCACAGTTCTTATAGCTGAGACATGTCCTGCAACTTAATTTTTTAATAATGTTATTTCTGTCTAGTGTGATAATAAAACAGAGCAAGCACACATTCTTGGGTTTGCTTTTGTTTCACTAGCTACTCTAGTTATTTTAAAACATACATTTTCATGGGCTTAAGTTATTCATTATTATCTTTTTCTCAAAAAGAATACATTATCTGATATGCCAAATTTAGTTTACATCCTCTACTTTCTAAAACAATAACAAACTTTTTAAAGGTTATTTTACCTGAACACCCAGTTTGGATAATATATTAAAAAATTATTTGCCCAGTACATAATCAGTTCTCTTTGTCTACATTCTATTTCTATTTTCTCCTCATTATTTTAACTCAGGCATTTATCATGCTGTCTCATGCCTAGTGTCCTGCTCATATGTCCTGTTCAGCGAGGTCTGATTCCACTCACAAACTGCCTCTTGAACAATTTCTAGTAGTTACACATTCCTGAAAATAATTCCTCTTGCACTTCTCGTGCACTCTTCTGCTGTTTTTTTTTTTCTTTTCCTTCTATGCAGTAAAAAGTTTTTCTTTCTAAGAAGCACATCAGCTTTGTACAAAGGCAGAATATTGTTGTTTAGGGCTTCATAAAGAGACAAAAATCTGGTTTCAACACTTTCCTTTGCTTCCCACACTTCTAGGAGTACTACCTGTATAATTGAGTACTGTATTCTCCTCTTATTATTTTTCTTCCTGTGTTGAATTTCAGAGAATGGTTTCTCCCAGTTCTGATGTTTACAATGTAAGTCCTTCTCTGCAAAGCATTGTCCAATCTCTCACTGACCTAATACAGTCTAAACTAAAAAACAATTCACCTAGTCCTCAGGGAGACTCCAAAACTTGCTGTGATTAACCTCCCTCCAAGCCATATGACTGTTCTACTTTTCTCATCTTTTGTAACATTTCAAAATTGCTAAGGGAATATCTTCATAAACAGGAACAATTATTAGTTTGTTAAGTGAATGCACTGTAATATTGTTCAATTCTCCCTCCAACATGTTCCATCAGCTTGGAAAAATTTAATTGCCATTTTAAATTCGAGACAGTAACTTCCATAAACCCTTATGGCAGTTTCAGGCTTTCAATCATAACCTAGTCTTAAATTAAGAATCCTCCAGATTAATGGTCACTAAATTATGAAAAGCATTTCCACAAGCCACCTTCTTTCTTATTACTCATATGAAGCTAATATCTTAAAAAGAAGAATCTTTCTGGCAGTGCAGTGTTTTCCAAACTCCTGCGCATCATTTTGATAACTGGCCTGTTCTTTCTCCTTGGCTATTAAAAATACTAGATTTTTCATCACACAAATATTAAGAAGGCAGAATGAAATACTTCATTTGTTTCAGTAGTTCACTTAATTTCATGAAATGATACAATTCTTATTACTCTATTTATATCTTTGCTTTTTTTACACAATTTAAACCTTAGAGATTGGTGTGCTTAAGTCAGGAAGCTTTCTTTGTGTCTGACATGAAACTCTTCTGTGTTTGTGCATTTTTCCTACATATAAGCCTGTAGCTTTGGCTTCTTACTGAAACTGTTTTCCATGTAAACAAGATGCCATCAGGAAGACCACAAATGAGTGCCCAAATCAACAGGTAGAACTGGAGTTTTCAGGACCTCCTGATGAAAACAGAAAATAAGAGACAGCTTATTGTCCGGTTATATTGTGAGTTATATCATTTCAAATCCAGACACTGTAGTGTAACTGACTCAGGAGACTCTTATTGGCTGGAATCCATTCTTGCAGCCAAAGTTTTGTGCCGCAGCTGTGACAGCTTATTGCTATAGCGTGGGCTGGTAGATGTATCACGCTTCCACAGTGCAGCACAGGCAAAAGCCAGATTCATAAAATTGATATCGCTTTCTTCTCAAAAACTGATGAGTGATGAGTTAGTCCAGTTTGTTACTTCTATGGAGATTTATATAAAAAGTAACATATACTGAGTATTTTAAAAGTTTGAGAAAGTCCCAGGAAAAATTAAAGGAGACCACAGCTAGTAATTTAGGCTATCTTTAGTTGAGTCTGGGAAAAAAAAGAAAATATATCCTTTGGAACTACACAGCTATGGGATACAGAAGGTCTTTCTACAATTCTTTCTCTTTTTAAACTTTCAGTGTTCAAAAGACTGCAGCCATTAAAGACTGCAATTTCTCTGCTTCCTTGCAAACAGAACTTGGGGGCAAGGTTTCCATTTCATCTGTAGACCATAAAATCTCCCAACCATTTCTTCCTTTGCTAGTATAAAACTACTTCTAGCATTAGAGTTATTTTAAACTTTAAACTATGACTTTAAAAAGTCATAAAACTAAATCATACTTTCTAGCAAAGTGCTGTAAGAATTCCTTGGAAACTGCAGAGGAAGAAAAGCCAGAAACGGTTTTGATTTTAAGTGGTTTATTTTTAATCAAGCATTTTGCTGTTCTTCACTCATCTGAAATTCTCTCGAATCTAGAGCACTGTATATATAAGACATTGAACGCTGGAGAATCCTTAAATGCTCATAAACACAGTAGTTGTGATGCTTTATAAAGAAAAACCACTCTCAAAAGTATAGGTCTCCTTTCACTATACCAATAACCTGATGCTGTCTCTTCTGCACCAATAATAACTTTGGATGGTACTGAACTATTTGCATGTTCAGCAAATGAAAAAAAATTATATGTAAATAGACTTTGGCAGATCATTGTTTTTACCCTTCAATTTCTATGCAGCAGATTTTTGAGTGCTGCATTACTGGTGCCAATTCTGCAAATTTAAAAATGGCAGGGGTGCAAGTTCATGATGAAAGGGAATGAATTCAGAACACAGAAAGTCCGAGGTGTTTCTAATGTTGTACAGGTATGATGGGCACAGGTTAGCACTACCAGAATTCTGATGCTGTTAGGATAGCCCAGTGAACCCCACACATCCCAGGAATAGGTTCACAGAGTTGGAAGGCACCCATGAGGGTAATTGAGTCCAACTCTTAAGTAAACTGCCTGTGTGGGAATCGAAGACACAACCTTGGTGTTATTAGCACCAGGACCAACTGAGCTAATTGCAGGGTAGAGTTAGGCCTTCTATATGGAACATCCCTGCCAGTAGGTACTCTCATGTGTTTCAGTGCAAAATTTGAAATTGCAGAATCACATGTTGACTATTTCTTGGAACTTTTATAATAACATAAAAAGTAAATTAGCCAGAATTTTAAAAAGAATTGCATTCTCATCAGATTTTATAAATTATGCTAGGTCAGCACTTAGGAAGAATAGAGATGTGCTTGAGGAAAAAGAAACACCCGAAAAAAAATCAGTTCGCATCATGACACAGAATTTTTTTTTGTGCTTAGGCAAGACATAAAGAATTTTGAAAGGTAAAGGTGGATCCTGGTAGCTTTTTGAGAACTTCTCACTCCCTCCCACATTACTCTCCAGTTTCTCTGATGTGGAGCACAGAAAGCTATGTTAGGCATGTACTTCTCCCTGTATTATGCAAGACACCTCAAAACAAAATCAAAAAGCAATTGGATACTGAAAAGAGACACATTTAGAACTATCTGAGTAAAAAACTGAGCAATGGCCACTTTGGAAAACAAAACTCACCTGACATTCCTCTCGAGACAATTGCCTTCTAAAGCTACAACCTTTCAGAGATATATGAAAATGATTCTTGATATTTGAAGCATACAGCATAGGCTGAGAGAAAGCAGGGAGAAGATTTATAGCCCACATTCCTAGACTTGATTCTGTAATTCACACCCCTGTAAAACTGTTTTTGTGCAAAACCTTGCTGAGTAGTCATTAGAAGCAAAATCTTCCCCATTTCTAGATGAATTTGTCAACCAAAGCAGTCCAATGACTCTATTTTGTCAGTGTTTGCCCAACACTGACACCACTTCAGCAAGAGAGGAGACATTTGCATTCCTTTAATACCAGCCTGCCACTGCTGAGCAGGGCTTGATTGAATGTTACCTTGGTTTGATTAGCACAACACAGAGTGCAGTGGCAAACCTCCACAAGGGAAGAATAGCAGCAACTTAACATTGACTAGGGAAAAGTCTGGAGGATTAAGAGAACTGACCAATCACTTTTGGCACAGGCAAGTCCTATTAATATGCCTCTTGTAATGCTTGAATATAATATTCAGAAAACAAAGGAAAAATCCAACGAAGAGAGCTACAGGCACAGACTATTTATTACAACAGTGTATTTTCTTAAGTTCCTCGCTGTAAGTCTGACCTCATACAGGGTTATCAGTTGAATGGAGCTTATTACTGTAACACTGATGTGCTAAGAAAGCCCAATTATTTAAAGCCTATGCATTTAATTGCTGAGAAAAATCAACTAAATGCTGAAGATAATGTCTAAATGAGAAAGAAGTAAGAAATGCCAGTGCTAAGCATATTGTCTTCATGACAGCATCTAATTGCTGACCCTATAATCCTATTGTGCCAAATGACAGCGGATCTTACTGATGAACTTCCTGATTCTGGAGAGCAGAAATTAAATTAAACCTTGGATCAGACTGCTCTCGGATCAGTGCGCTTACTGATCTTGATGAGCTTCATCCTGGAAGATGCTGAGTGCTGCTGTGAAGCATGAATTGTGTGCAGCTTCCATCAGAGAGCTGAGAGCTTCCAGCATCTTCCCATAGACCCCCAGGACCCTACAGAATGAAGCTTCCTATCCAGAACTTAGAAAATAGCTTTGGGACTAATTACTGTGCAGTGTCTCCTTCCTCAGCGTTTAGCACTGAAGTCATCTTATTATAAACAGATCAGATCAATTTCAAACCAAGACCTTGACAAAAAACAAGCTCTAAGAGATTTCTTTTGACTGCTACCTGAAATTCTTCATGTATATAACACCTGCATGTCATTTGTCTTATATACAGTGTGATGGAAATGCACATACAGGTTAAATCAGCTTTTGTTTGCCTGCTCCTATCTGCTGCTTCTGAAATAGTACAATACACTGTACAATAGCACTCAGCTGTGTTAATGCATATGAATTTGTTAAAAATACAAAAATCATGTCTACAGGCCCAGTGAATCAACTCATTAATGTTAAATCTCCCTGAACCTCAATTTTGACAATGAAAATTAGGGATTCGCATATTCTTAGACTAAAAACCATTAAAGGAATTAATTGGTGTGAGACAATGCCAGCTATAGTTTAGGACAGCAAGAAGAAAACAGAAAAATGAACTTTTGGCTTTTGGGATGGTCTGATTTTGCTTACTCCAGGGTGTGTTCCTGCGAACAGTCAGAAAAACAATGATGTCTGTAAGTGATCTGAGATTTTACTAATTATACATGAGGAATGCATTAGATTATTCAACCTGTCTTCTCTCTTGGCATTTTTTTCAGGACAAAACTTGGTATCTAATGCAACACAGTTCAGTGATTTATTCATGTGCTTCAGTTTTCTTTTGCATTTCTTCCTTGATCTCAAATGGGACACTGAACTGAAATTTGGCAAATATTTTTAAACATTTGATCAATTCACAGCTTATCAATCTAAATTTTTTATTTTTACGCTTTTAAGAAGTTTCATTTGGTTTTGCTTTTTTTCAATTATTAATCATCATTCAAATGAAAAACTATTTCCAAGATATGTGAAACTTGTGTTGAAATATGCGGGGTTTGTCTGCTTCAGAACTCTGTCAGAATGTATTCTAAATGGAAAATTTATCAAAACAGGTTCCTGGTTTTGATGAATATGTGTGTTCCATGAAAAAGGTGATCAAAATATTGAGCAGCTCCACTGTGAAGCTTTATTAATGTTTGATCAGCACTTTGAGAGCTTAGCTATAGAAGTGCAAATTGCTCTGAATACGATAATTAAAATCTCACAGCAAAACAAGGAGACAGGAAAAGCTGAAAAAAAGTGGGGAGGTGACAGTAAAGATGAGTAACTTAGAAAAATTTCAGGAGTCTTGAAGTAGGTTTGTTCACAAGGTAGAATTTTGTCGTATCATGCTCAGCAGGAGAGAAAGAAAACATGGTCAGATAACTACAAATATCAAAATTAAATACTAATTATATTTCTACAAATAACTCTGGTGGGCACATGCAATGTAATTCAAAAAAATCAGCCAGGTGTTATAAAATACATTGTTTCCAATATCAAATAAATCAATGTCTCAAAAACCTGTTAATGGCACATACAGACTTCACATATGTGAAATATTAGTTCTCACTTAACTAGAACATGCCTAGAAATATCATATAGATGAGTCATTTCTTGCTCTAGAGAAATTCTTTGTGCTTGAGTAAAGGTTTCCTCATATCACAGGGATCAAACTAAGCCAGTGCAGGCAGAAAGCATGATTCCAGAACTGCAAAGTGCTCCCTCACACACAATCAGGTCACAAAGATGTTGCACTTTAAAAACCATAAAGGTTATAATCCACCTAGGATTGGCTGAAATTGCTGATTTGCAGGTGTGCAAAACATCCATAGCACAAGAAATTAAGCACAGGTCCCTTTTGTTAATGGAAGTGGACTGGTGGTAAGAGCTACCAGCATTTCCAGACTAGCAGACCAGTTCTCCAAGTACCAAAGTCAATTGATCTCTTGTATCTGAGAGCAGTAAGAAAAGGCTCAAGTTTTGGTTCTAGCTATAAGTATTTGCCATGTTCATGCCAACTTTAATCCACAGCAGAGAGACACTGCCTTCAAACAACCTCAGCTCCTCTAAGGATTGAAATATGCCCTATCTAAATGACGAGCAGGCAGTAATCTCACCAATCTCAGGCATGGAGCTTCTTCAGGAACACAATGGTGTCTATCGTAACAGAAGGATAGACATACAAGCAGTGTTTTGCAGTATATCACATTACAGAATACTGGCCGGATGTATATGGATTGTCAGGGAGACACTGCAGATTGATTTATGGTTCTGCTTGTCCAAATATTTGGAAGCTTTGTAACAACCAGAGCAGTCTTTTTTTTGTCTACTATCTGTGTTTTTATCCAGCATTTTGTTATACATACAGCAAACCATTTCCCTCTGAGCTCTGGTATTCCACTACATAACAGCACATTTAAAGCTAAATTGGAAATCCATCTCCCGAAAATAACTAAATTAAAGAATTCCCAGTTCAGTTCATTTTTTTTTTTCATTTTCTAGTTTGCCAAAAAGAACCACAGCAGACAAAATGCTGGAGCATTTACTAGCTGACTTTCCAGTAAGAATGACACAGTTTGTCCAGAAATGGCAAGTGCCCCAGTTTATACTGTAGCTGCCAACCCTCTTTAATATTCAGAGTCTAATGTCTGCACAGTTATCAAAGGCAGACACTTGTTTCTGTTCACTCAGGCGAAGAAATATTCCAGCTAAAAGTACAGCCTCCTTCCCCTGAGTTTTTAAAAATTCTTCCAAATAAATACATGTTATTTAAGAAATAAATAAAGAAAAAAAAAACCCTTAAAAGCTTTTCTCTTTCTTTTCTGTCAGACAATGCTAGACTAACAAGCTGCTTTATCTTTTTGACATGGCCAAAATCATCCAAAGCCATCCTCTAACATTCATTTATTTTCTGTGAAAAATAGAAATCTGCTCCTGATCAAACACCTGACATTTTGACTAGTGGAAGAAGAAATAAGTGAAGATATATGTCCACAGGATTGAACAAAATGAATGTTGTTATCCCTATGCACCAATAGGATTAAATTTGCCATATTTTATTCAACAATACGAAGGTCAAATTTGCAAAAAGGTCATTTCCCAACCAAAAGAAAAAGAAAAAAAAAAGTCCAAAAATCTGACCTCTGCTGGACACCTTATGTGATTCCTTAACTTCAGTTTCTACAGTGTAAGAGGCAATGATTTTTGTTGACCTCAGTGTTTCAGCACATATTTATCCAGAGAATTCTGCAAGAACTCTCTTGAAAGTGTCTCTATGCAATAGGAATTTCTCAGTTGGTTCCCACTGCCTATAGTTTTATATTAGCAATGCACCGTTGATTTTCACTGGACAGAAATGTGAATTTGCAAAATGCAAGTATTCCAGCACAAACTTTGTGTATCTATTTAAAAATGGGTAAAATTAAATTATTTAAAATCTGAATATAAAACATTACTTTTGTTTCAGACACAGCTGAGGTAAAATAATGCATTTTTGTTAATTCATGAGGTATTTGGTAAGAAAGAATAACAAATAAATCTTCTGAGATTCCACTAAAACATTCAATTAGCTAGATGTTAAATTCTATCCTGAACACATTCTAAAATGTTCAGCTTTAATGTTTTACTGAATTGGGGTGCAGTGCCTTACTGAATCAAACCTATCTGTGTTCTGTGGAACTCAAGAGAGTTCAGGGCTCGGAGGACTCGTAAGATACAGTATGTTAATTAAAAATGATGAAGCATTAATGAAGTCCATTAATACTTGAAGAAAATATGAAAATGCATAATAGCCTTATGTGGTCTTTTATGTTTTGTCACAGCACTTCTGTGATGTATTATGTTCCTTTCTAGAATTGAATACATCAATATATTGATTTTGTTGTTCTTTTAGCACCTGAAGTTTGAAGAAAAAACTAAGGCTTAAGAATTATCAGGCCCCAATATCTTTAGTTAATCCTTTTTCCATCTACTCACATTTTCCTGTAGGGTAATTCCTAGGACTGAACTAGGCCTTATGTATAGAAAAATGCTATTCATTTTCAAGATACTAAATTCTAGTCTCAATAAAAAGAAAATAATTGAAGATTTAGCCTATAAATGTAGTACTTGTAATCTCTCTCTTTGAGGAGTAAATTTATTTTTTCATTCATTTAAAAAAAATCCAGCAACTAAGTGGTCTTAAGTTAAGAAGAGAGCCCCGAGGACTTTTAAATAGACTTTATTGTTAAATTCAAGCTGGAAGTTCCCAAATTTAAGAGAAGCAGGTTTCTTTGGAAGTTTCTTCTAATTAAGAGATGAATTACTGAATCCTTTAGGTGTTTTTCAGAGGCATCCATGTAAGAAGTTGGTTTTTTGCAAAGCTGAAGAAAACTAGGGATTGATTGCACATATTTCAACCCAAGCCGCAAATACCTGTAGTTGCCAGGAGGCATTTTCCCAGCCCTTTCATATTTGGAAATTGCAAAATCAACTCCTTGTGGGGATGCATTTATGCTTAAAAAGCACACAATAATCCTATTTCTCTCCCTTTTGTACTCAGACCTCAGGAATACACTCTGCCAGACAAAGGCAATCCAAGCATAGGAGTGCAAAGCTGATCAGAGTTGCATGGTGCACAGCACAGCCACCACAAAAGCCATCAGACTTTCCTGTGTGGCACCTGAGCTGCATTACCAAATGTAAATAACTGTACATTTTTACTGTTTGATTTGAAAGAAGGCTTTTGCTTTCCAAAAAGTTGATCTTCTTGATGTTCTTTACACTCAGCTAGAAAAAATGAGTCCAATTCTGATACCAGCTACATGCAAGTAAGATAAGAAAGTAAGATAAGAAATGCAAGCATGTAAGTTAAGCAATGTTCTTCATGTTTGCATAGCTTTAAGTCATGGAAGTCCTTGCAGGTTAGATTTGATCTTCCAGATCTACACAGATATTTTGCACATATAAGTTTTCTGGTTGCAAACACTTGAAATCTTCTCGTTAAAAAAATGTGTGAATAAGAGCTTGTATAAGGAAATTATTAAATTATTCACAACTCACCTAAGGACTAGGCCTTTTTAAAGACATTTTTAAAGAAATGCTATGTATTTTGTTTTGACTAACATCATGGCTCTAGATTTGTATTATCTTGAAAAAATAACCTCTGAGCCTGAAACACAGAACCCAGAATCCACTTCTTTTTCTATAACATTAAGACACCTCAGTGATACCCTCCACCTTGGTGATACCACCTCTGTTCTCCCCTGCTAGTTTTAAAAATTAAAAAAAGAAAATAGAAAAAAAAAAAAAAAAGACCTGCTTTAGGGTCATCTCAATGTCTCAATGAATGTGTTTCAATTAGCTGTATAAGATACCTGCACTGAATTGGTAACCTTTGAGAATGGGGCGAAAGTAAATACTAACACTGTACTTGATTTTATAAACAGTTCTTGACTTCATGTCATGAATATCTAGTGCTCAGTAAAAATTGCCAAAGAATTCTGTTGCCATTAAGTTTATAAATCACTGGGGTTCAATCTTATGGGGCAGTTTCAGAGTCTCATTCTATTTTATATTGATACATGTCACCTTGAAGAATTCCTAACCATTCAAGTTTAAATTTGCCCTCAAGTGAAATAAAGGCTGATGTAAGGGGAAAAATAGTAATTCCTTTAATAGGGTTAAAGCATGTTTTAGGGAAAGAAACAAGTAGAAACTCATGATAACCAATCAGAGCTACAAAGTTTATCCACGTATAACACTGGGGATAAATCTGTTACCTTTTAAAAATATACAAATAACTTTGTGAGAGAATTTGGATGCTTACACCATCAAAATTCTTTTCAGCAACCTTTAAAGCATAAGAAAAATCCTCCATAAAAATAACTAAGTCTGTAAGAAGCTTCCTCTGCTTTCAGACCCTCACTTCACTACTCGGTTGAAAAGGAAAGAAAAAAACCCACGGCAATCGAGGTAAAAAACACCAAGATCGCTACTTCTGCTTCCAAAACACACTTAAATTGTCTTTTTCCTCTGCTTGTCAAAACTCATCTAGCACAAAGATTGTAAGCTTACCTGATTCCTCTGCTGCTTGTTTATGAAATGCTTAACATTAAGGGGAGATGCCTGATGCAGAGGTTGTGCTTTGCTCCCACAGCACAGTAAACAGCAACACAAGCGGCTCAAGTCTTTTTTTGTTTGTTTCTTTTTTGTTTAAGGGATCCAGCTGGTAACATTTAGAGTACAACACAACATCTGAAGAATTTTTTGCTTTATCTCAGGCCATTAATTCAACAAACCCACTGAGTAAATCATTGGTATTGCTTCCTGGAGTTCCTTGATTTTTTTTGTGGGTGTTGCAGTTAAATGCCAACAAAGTCCAGACTTTAAGGTTCTGAGTGAATTGGAGCCTTATCTAAATTGACTGATTATTCCACCAGAAGACTTCTGCTTTCTACAGCTTAAATTTTCAAATTTTTCCTAAGAGTGAAAATTGCAGAACTTCGGTAGTCCTTTCGACTATCCTTGTTGAGAAATTAAAAAAAAAAAAAACAAACTAATTTAAGACCTCGAAAATTCTTGCTATTTATGCTTAGTTTTGTTACTTTCCTCAGCCTCTGATCAAGACAAACATCTGTTTGCGTTGGTACACTGCAGTAGTTTTCACCCTGAAAACTTTGAACTTCTTTTGCAAATTTATGATTGAGCTTTTGTCATTTCAGTGGTGGCTCAGCTATAATACTGAGCTCACTGGAATAAAAAGTTATAAAAATGATTTACTACAAAATAGTTCTGTTGTGGGCAATGTCATCACTTTTCCTTTCTTTTCACCTACATTTACTAGACTAATTCAAAGCTTGCTTTAGTTTTAAGTCTTCTGAGCTAGTGATAAAACAATGTATGAATCTGGAAGTACTAACAGGACAAAAGGAAAAAGCTAACATTGGCAAAGAAAACATTTTTCCTAATGAAGGAATAAAAAATTTTTAAAAAGTTGGTAAAATGCTCTATTTTCAAAAACAGAAACCTGTTTTAACTTAAGTAATACATTGATCATATAACCCTAAAAAAATAACCTGTGCCAATTAGCACAGCTATATTATTTAATAAAACTTTACAGCTATCGACACTGGAAACGAAAACCCACAGATATTTACAGCAGTTACAAATACCTACACTTCCTGAACATTCTACAACCTCAGTGAGGAGATGATATCAATAATAATGAGAAGGATGACTTTACATTTTCCTGAGATCTTGGTTATTTCCATTTGATAATTTAATCTGGAGCTTGATAACTAAATTTTATGGCCTTTATGTTGAGTGAAGAGTATAAGTAGTTTCATCTTAGTCTCTAGTATTAAGATATTCGCCTTACAAAAAACCCACTTTGCTTCATTACTATTCATTACTATTAAAGCCTCTGCCACTGGCTGATGGAATGACATTTGGCAAGAAACTTGCCTCTGTTGCATCATTTCTCCCCTTAAAATAAATAGGAATAATGGTCTTAAGAGAACAGGCTTGAAATGCCCAAATAGTTCCTTAAAGGAAATAATATTTTATTTTTGCCAACTCCGCTGCAGGACTCCTGCTTTAATATCTAGGTGATATTAATATCTTCCTTTGTACAGTACACCCATTCATTCATTCTCAGCATTAAAACTCCTCAGTTGACATTCTAGGCTGATGCAGAATAATTCTGGACCTGTTTTTACGTAACCTTTTCATGATTTCTCCTCTTCTCCAGAGGAGAAGAAATTCTTGTCTTAAAGGCCTTTCCAAAGGCTTTAGTACTACTGTCTGTGGCAGAAGTATTTACCTGCACACCATACATCAGGTTCAGTGGTGAAGGCAAGTTGTATCTAAGCTGCGAAACTTCTTTGGGTTTGAATTAAATTTTGGATTAAATGCCTATTTTGCATGTAGGGAAAGCACTCAAGTGTACATCAGCTCTTCCACTTCTCTCACCAAAAGGACTACCTATATATCAGGGAGAACCTCAGCATTTATACCAATATATAGACAGCAGGGACAGATGGTAGAATACCAAAAGTAACTCTATGTTATATAGTTGCACTAAGGTGTAGCATCTAATACATTGATTGGTCTTTGTTCGCAAAGGATTTTTAAAAATTAGTTGTTAAATCTAGCACGGGAAAATTATTTACTCATGATGCAGACTGGTGCTCCATTGCTTTGGCTGCTTGAAGTCATTGATTCACAACTCAGGTGATTATTCAAAACTGGCAAACATCTGAGGTGCTCTGAGCTGGGAATGCCAAGGCCTGGAGAATAACAGTGTGGGAAACCATGTATTATGCCCACTGCTGTTTATCCTCTGTCTGAGAAGTAGAATTTCTGTGTAGAGATAACGTAGGTGTTTACGGAGACTTGGAGGCCTTCTCCCAGACATGCTTGAGCTCCCAATCTTGGGAGAGAGATCAAAGCAGAATCATAATGAGTGCAGAGGAAAAATCACAGCATGGTGGTAAACTACTCATGCACAGGCCTTTGATAAATGGGTGCAAAGAGCAGACATGCCGCCCTGCTCAGGATTGGACTAAGCTTGACAGCACCCGTGTCCTCATTTTGCATGACTCTGCAAAGTCAGTTTTGGAATCCTCCAGCTGGCAAGATGATGAAATAAATTGACTCTGCTATTTCAGTGTGGTTTTGGTCACCCTCAGTCACCTGCGTGTGTTGATTCACACAGGACCATTCTATATTTTACAAGACTCATGAGCTCTTCAAAAGAGAAATGCAAGTTTCAAGGCAATTGCTTGTTCTTTTATATCAATTGCTTGGGAATTTGTACATCTCATCCAATGTTCTACTTGTTATATTAATACATGAACAA
Organism: Ptilonorhynchus violaceus; assembly: GCA_013397565.1. NCBI lineage: Eukaryota > Metazoa > Chordata > Aves > Passeriformes > Ptilonorhynchidae > Ptilonorhynchus > Ptilonorhynchus violaceus. The sequence goes on along the minus strand of VZRJ01003181.1, from coordinate 856,353 downwards.
TACATCCAAGGTGTTCCACCTTCAAAATCTTCTATTTCAGATTTCCTTAAAACTTAGAGCTACAGCTCAGTATTGAAATCTGGAAGTTCCAATTCTTTCAGAGAGAGAGCAGAATATGGGTTTCTTGGCCTCTGCATAAGTATTCCACCCACACAGCTTCTGCCTTCTTCCATAAAAGAAAGAAGGCAATTTCAATACAAAAGCTCGTTAGTGGAATTAGCAACTGACTTGCAAACCAGAATTAAATCCTATATCCCAGAGAAAGACAAGTATTTAGGAAACAAGATTCTTTTTGGTATTTCCTTATTTTAGTGTCTACTATTTTTGTGATTCTTATGCTTAGATACGTACCACAACATATGTGGCTTCATTATTATGAGTGTGTACTGAAAAGTAGGTCATATAGTATTTAATGTCTTGAAACACTTTCATAGATCTAATTTTTGAGGTATCAGAAAATATTATTGTCTTCAGAACCATCAGATATTTCTTGTCGTTCTTACTGTTTGAACGTCAACACATACAATGTATTGCCTATATAACTCATACAGAAAATCTGAACATTTATGTAACTGACTTAGTAATCATGTAAATATAATGATTTAGATCAGACTCCAGTGAAATGCTAATAATGAACTACAGCTGCTATCAAAGGTGTCATGAATGTGTTCTAATTTTCAATAATATAAATGAAGAATATTATGTAACAGAAAACCAACAATCACAAATGCCCCTTTACAATGGTTTTTATGTGGGCCTGGCGTATAAAGTCCTTATTTTCCAGAGAATCATCTCTCTCAAAGTGAAATTCATGTCTGTGTAGACGGGCAGCATAAGGCCTGTGAACTACTTATTTTAACTCAGTTACAAGCCTAAATTAAAATATAATTGGAATCTAAACATTGTAAAGCTCTTCCATCGTTTCCAAGAACAATAATGTCTCACACTCTCAGTTTAGTTAGCGTACAGAAAGATTTTTCAGATAATTTGACTTAGATTTGTCCCCAGTTTCTGTCTAATTATTTGTTACATTTAGGGATCAACTGAAGAAGAAAATCATGAGCTGTTGAAGACAGCAATTCAGAAGACAGAAATAAGTTTTTGTTTAGTACCCTGCCAATGCTGCCATTGTGAACAGTAGCAATCAAGAATCATCAGTGCCAGAGTCTGCAATGGATTCAGTCCAGGGCTCCAGATCCAAAATCAGTCTGTCATTGACTCTTTGTTAATATATAAATCATTTACTGAAGCATAGCCAGTCAAAACAGAATACCATTTGTGTGCACGTGAAGGTCTGGCTGTTCCTGCCAAGAGTGACTCATGTTTAAGGGGCACAAAGAAAATGAAGGCTCAAAATGGGTATTTAAGGTCTGATTTTTTGTTGCTTGAAACTTGTACCAGCATTTCTACCTGTGCAAAAGACTGCCTGATTGTTCAGAAAGTACAACACTTACTTACATTGGAGTAAAACCAGTACAAATTGTTAAGGAATTCTCACAGATTATGTTCTGCATGTATGTGTGTATATACATATATATATATAAAATCCCATATTAAAACTATAAGGATATGTGGATGAGGTATAAATGTATGATTTTTCACTATATTTTCTGTATATCGTTGCAAAAAAAATTAGGTTTTATAAATTGACTCATATACTCATTGTTTTTCCTAGCTGCTGTACTAACAGAAATAGAAGAGAGCAGAACAGAACTGCGTTCTGTGATCATCACTTACACATTGGCAAATGCAACCCTTAGCTGTTTATTACATATGGTACTGCAGTGGGCAAAAATACCTCTCAGGATTAGAAACGAATTTGTTACAGCAGCTGTACATGCATAACAAAGACATAACCTCTTTCTGTCTGAAGGTTCACCATCTAATTTCTCAGCACCTTAAATGCAGATACTTGCAAACAACCTTCATGTGTCTTTGTAAATCATGAAAATGGCTGCAGCACTCAGAATATTCTGGGTACTGCACATGGTTGTAAGGTTACTGTGAATAACATTAAAAAGCCACAAGGTAAAAGTGCACACTTTTCTGCCGTGACTCTGCATGCTAAAATAAATGCAGTTCTGGTGCTCTGGCAGCAAAGGGGTGACTGTGCTCCACTGCAGCCTCAGTGGCATTTCATTAGGGCACAGCAGCACAGCAGACTAGAGACCCAGCAGAGAGCAGTCAGTAAAACTACCACTGCATTTCAAGATGCCATCAGTAAATGCCCTTCAGATACTTCTGTCTAGACTATGCTTTAGGTTAAGCCAGAGAAAATCTAGTTCTGAGTTGTAAAGAGCAAAACCAAATGAAAACCTGACGTGACTCCCTATGTTACAGTGACATTAAGTCTTCCCCACCCTATAAGTTGATGATACTGTGGCTGTTCAGGAAACCTGAAATATTAATGGCACTTGCTCGTCTTGTCAACAACTGTATCGACTCATAGTGACATTAATTCTTATAGTCTGTTCCAAGAACTAAAGAGACAGAGTACTTTTGCTATTACATGGCTGCAATATTTACAGTATAGAGTCTTTATGTTTATCTTGAACCAATCTGTCTTTAATTTCAAAGTCAAAATTGGGAAGTTTTCCACGAACATTATTCTTCTTTTTGGGAAGAACAATTAGTAAGATCAATATTCTCTATCCACCTAGCCTTGAGCAAATATTTTATCACACTTCTATAAAGTTCATTAAGTGAACACGAAGATACAAACACTGACAGACAGGAATCTAAGAAAATTAATACAGAATTAGTCAAAACTAGCAGTATTTTACCTCAGTTTGGGCAGTGCAAGGAGGATAACAAGTAGAAACTGGTAGAAATCAGGAAGATACAGTAAAATAATTGATTGAAAATGGCTTTGAAATTTTGTAAAGTCAAGTCAAAGGATACAATCTATTAATTCACATTCTTAATTTTGAGAATAAAAAGACTGGCAAACAGAAAAGAGAAGATGATACTTTGCAAAGATGCCCCAAGAAAGGTAGACAACTGCTACTTTACCCCGAGTCAGTTCTGGTTCTGTGCTCTGTCATTGGATTAAGACTCCCTCACTTAATGAAAAACAATATATGGTTTACTTTAAGATTTGTTGTAGAGAAACACCTCTTTACACCATATAATGATTTTTCTGTGAGATATCCTCAAACATTCAAACAGAATTCAATTTAATTTATATGACTGATTATATATCAAGTCAATCCAAGCATTTATTAAAAACATTCTTTTTATGTTTATAACTTAAATGAACTTAATATGAAATTCAGGTAAGTGAAAAACTAAACTTACTAATTTTCCATAACTTGTTAATATCTGATTACATACAAACAATGTATGTATTTGTAATATTTCCATGGTTTTAAGGTAGAAAGTAATGAAATATATTTCATGAACTCCAAAAAACTGAGACAACCTGTATTGGATTATAAAACATTGGACTTTAACACAGCACAGAACTTCCAAAGAATAGTACAATTGTAGAATGGTTTGAGTTGGAAGGGACTTTAAAGAGCATTCAGTTCCAACCCTCTTGCCATGGGCAGGGACATCTTCCACTGAGCCAGGCTGCTCAGAGCTCCATCCAACCTGGCTGTGAACACTTCCAAGGATTTACATATTATAGTAACTGATTAAACAGTTCTTTATGCAAATAACTCACATTATCCAATCTCTATCAAAATTTAATCTCTGAATAAAACAAAATGTTCCTGAAAAAATATTCTTTTTTTTTAATTCCATAAAAAAACTCCATCATTCAATTCATGCATATAACACTGAAAAAGATTGGATTGCTTTATTTAGCGTTACTACCTTAAACATTAATTTAACAAGAAAGAATTTGCCATATCCTGTTTTTTGAAAAGTAGGCTTCAATTAATGAATTTATGCTTAAGCATATTATTAAGTGTAACTCATGCACAGCTAGGTTGGTTTAGTTAATTTTATATTAAAAGACATTTTTGGTTACTGTGCAATAACTTTTAGACAGCTGAAAAGTGTTTGAGAATGTTAGCTGAGTAGCCATGAGAGTCGAGTCATAATTATATGTACTGTGCTTTGTTCCGTCGTACTACGTGTAAACTGGACATTTAGGTAGGTGAAAACATTCATTTTCCTTTCTCCTTGCAATACAAAGAGTGTTATTGCTAAAATTAGAAATACCATTAACAGCTTCGCATGGTGATTCACTGTCAATTTTCAAACATTTGACAGCAATTCATGTTTTTAATACAGTTTCATTTCTGACTTGAAACTACATGAACAGACAATGGGTTATTTCTTTTTCATAACTGCTAACAAGTGGCTATTGAAAACACTTGCTACTTCCATGGCTTGAAGGACAAGTGCTTGCAAAACAAATACATTTCCTTTTAAAATAAGAAACCATTTTAAAAATAAAAAACAACCCAAAGCCACACAATACCTCCCCCAAGCAAATCATTAATGGTTTTCTTCACTAAATGAAAGATGTATGTTATATTGGAAATTCACAGAATTGCTGGATTACCAAGTAGTACCAAGATGCTAGAAAAATGGAAATCAAGAGATCTAAATGGATGATGTCTGACAAAATTGGAATAAGTTTTTGTTGCTTTGCATTGGCCATCACATCTTCTATATTTCTAAATTGTCTCATTTTTAATAGTGAAATTTTTTTCAAGAATTCTAGTCCCACAATTTATACCAGAATATTCTTAAGATCAGTTGCATTTTCAGCCTTCAGGCAACTGAGAACTTATAAAACTTCTTTACCCTCTTCCCAGTTCTTTGACTAATTGTGGTTCTGCAGGATTTTGTCAGTGGCAAGATCTGATGGCAGTACCACCCAGATTTTATGAGAACACTTAAAGCTTGTTTCTTTCCCTGGATTCCTCACCTAGGCAATAAGAAACACACATCTCTTTCCAGCTCCACCACAAGTTCCAAGGCTGCACTCTGAAATCTCACTGGCAGCTGAGAACAGATCAGCAGTGCAATATAGCCAAGTCCCCAGCAAACACTTCTCACCGTCAATAAATATTTCCAGGTGCTTCTGGTAAGCCACCGAGGTCATATCAGAATGCATTGATTTATATTATTGTTTGTAAAGTACTCCCTGTTGTTTTTATCTTCTTTTTTTTTTCCCACTGAAAATATTATCTGCATTTTGAAGGAAGTGCTAATTACTTTGGTTTTTAATGAACATCATTATAATCTTTCTTTCTCTGTTTTATTCCTTTTATATATATATATATATATTGCAGTATATAATTCTAAATTCTGGTATAATACTTTTTAACAAGTAACTGAGTGCAGATTTAACTCTTTCAAAGCTCTGACATTGACTTTGTTTCAACACTGTGTTTCTTTAACTAGACAGTAAAGCAAAGTTTACCACTTACAGAGTTTTGCTACATTCTCAGCAGTTATACATATTGCTCTGCAAAGATGTACTCAGTGGATTCAGTCTTCACTTTATTCACACAGCAAATGAAATGAGTAATGTGTCTTAAATAGGGGGTAGGTTGTCAACTTGTTTGGACCATAGTGAGGGTAGCTGGTGTTCGTTCAATCATGACCTATGATGAAGGCAATTTGACACACATGGGATAGTCCTCTTCCTATCCTTTCCTCTCTCCCTCCTGTTCTGTTTCCTTTTCTCTGCAAGTTAATTCCTTTCCTGAGGAGAGAATAACCAAAGAATAAAAAGGACCTAAACAGACCATGAAGCAGTCATTTCTAGAAAAAAAAAGCAGTGAGCTTAAATTTAGTCTGTTTTGCAGTTCAGAGCTTCTATCCAGGATTTATCAACATACCATAAGATCAGGAACTCTGTTTCCCTCCTTGTTTTGCTTGAACCTTGACCTCATTTTCTGCATTGAACAGTAACAGGATTGCATAAACATCTATGACCCCTTCGTCCAATTCAGTCCAATTAAATTTACATACTGCTAAAACATTAGTTTTTAGATTTCAGTTGTCTAGCTAAATTTAACAACTAACAGACTTTACCATCTTTTATGATATCAACACATATCTACTGCCTGTGTGTTGGTAATACTAACATAGCAAATTGAACAATTATGTGATGCATCACCTTCTTCACATCTACAGCCATTTGTGCACATCCCATATGACTTTAAATATGTCTGCCATTTTTTATAAGCATTTTAAAAACTCTTGTCTCACCATATATTAGCTTCCAAATGACCATGGCTCCTTACAAACATTAAATACATAACCAGTGATACTGGTAACATATTTATTTATACATATATACATAGACATTGATGCGTACTGTCTAAAGCATGAAAATTCAGTAGATTATGACTCATCAAGAATTAAAACAGAAGGTCTATTGCAGTGGAAAACAAAAGCTGTCTTTTTCACAAGGACAGAAAGAACAGGTACACAGTTTGTAAATCAGTGAAGTATGCAGAACATTTTGTGATTCAAAGGTTTAAAAAGAGCCTATAGAATATGGAGGATCATTACCATCATTCATGTTCACCTACAAGAAGGGCTGGAAGGAGGATCTGTAGGTCTGTCAGTCTGACTTTGGTGCTGAGAGAGATCATGGAGCAGATCATCCTGAGTGCCATCACGTGGCATGTGCAGGACTACCAGGGGATCAGGCCCAGACAGAATGGGTTTAGGAAAGGCAGGTCCTGCTTGACCAACCTGGCCTCCTTCTATGACAAGGTGACCCACTTAGTGGATGAGGGGAAGGCTGTGGAGGTTTTGGAGGTTGTAGAGGATGGTCTCTTTTCCCAAGTAACAAGTGATAGGACAAGAGGAAACAGCCTGAGACAGGGAAAGTTTAGGCTGGATATTAGGAAAAAATTCTTCACCAAAAAGAATTGTTAAGCTTTGGAATAGGTTGCCCAGGGAAGTGGTTGATTTGCAATCCCTGGGTACAAAAGACTTGTAGATGTGGTGCTTGAGGACACTCTTTATACTTGTGGACTTGACAGTGGTAGGTTTACAGTTGGACTTGATGATCTTTAAGGGTGTTTTCCAACCTAGATTATTCCATGATTTGCTCCCTCATTCAGAGAATCTATACAACCCTAGAAGGGCAAAACTACCCTCTTTGCATTCATAGGTCGTGCACTATCCATGTTTTAGTCCAACAGTAATTAGTAATGGAAGTATATACCACCTAAACGTGTTCCTATGAGTATGTAAAGTTTATGTTTCTCTTAATTTTTTCAGAATTAACATTTGGTAGATTGGAATTTATTCCGAATAAATGAAAACCAATTTCCTGTCACTCAATGCACTTTAGCCATTTAATAGGAACATTTAACCATAGAAGAAAATTGTGCTGTTCCATATTACAAGGAAAGTCAGGGGCAGGGGGGGAATGCGGCAGGGAATGTAAACCTGTATGTACATTTTAATGCTTTCAGTAGATTTAACTAAATTTTTCCGGATTTTAAGCTATACCTCTATGGTTGAGCAACATCTCTGGTAGAGATAAAATTCTGCAAACATATCTGTTTCTTAAAAAAGGTATTTATCTAACCACTCAGTGCAAATATCTGCAAAATACTAAGCTGTCTCAGCTTCCTTCCATGAAAATGAAGGATACTCAGCACCTCAGAGAATGAGCCTCAAGCTAGTACAATTGATCAGCCATTTCTGCTTACATTTCAATGCAATTCTTTAGATAAAGTAGAAAGAAAATCTTTAAGAAAATGTCTAGTTGATGGTCTACCTCAAATATTTATATTACGTTCTTCATTTAGCCAAAGATATCTGTACCTCACCTGCTCTTATTTGAAAAGACTAGAGTTAATTCAGGATATCTCATATAGCTTTCCAAATTACATTCATGTTTATGGAAACAAGAATTACCTGGAAAAAGTGGAAAAGCCCAGGCTCAAACTTAAGCCTTTTCATATTCAATAATGTATTCCTCCAAGTGTCATATTTTCCAGTTTCATTATAAAAAACAAACAAGCAAACAACAGAAACAAGTATAGGAAATAATTATGCGGAAAAGAAGGCTTGACAGAAATTTCTAAATCAATAGCTCAAATCTAGGGAGAACAGAGAGTAATATTTAAGATGAGCTCAAAGTAGTCTCAGAGATATTGATTTGATTCCACTACAGCACATTTCCAGCACTTCTATTCTCTGTGAGTCTTATGGGTATAATTATTCTGTCCTTCAGAAACTATACTGGTTAAAGCAAAAATGACAAAACTGAATAAATTTTGCCTTGTTTTTTTTTAGTACCATATTGCCCTTTAATACTGCGTAGGAAGGAATTTTTTTCTGTCATTTTTACATACTTAAGAAAGAAGGAATGATTGAAAGTGGGTAGCTCTTGACAATTTTCAGGTAGGCTTAGTCTTTCATAAGCTGTGCATCCAATATTCTTACATAAACCTAGTATGCTTTCTGTTGTCAGGGCATCCCCAAAAATAAAGACAACAATGACTTCATTTTCTCCTGTCAGTTTTTCTACTTAGAAGAGAGCATAAAAATTATATCTACTAGCTAACAAACCTACCACACAAGATGTATGGGAGGATGAACTCGTTGACAAGCTCCATTCTGGAAGCCTAGTAAAGATAAAACATCTATTTAAATTTGCAATGCATGTGGATTTCTATAAAATTGTATACATGTCAGTCCTCAGTTATGTTTTGGAAATAAATAGTTGCTCAAAGTTGAAATTCTCAATCCTTTCTAAACACAGAAGTAGAGACTTACATTTCAGAGCTGTTAAACAGCTGTGAAAACCAGGACACCCTGGGAGGGTGGAAGTCTGCTGCTCTATGCCATACTAGCACGCATTCACAGAATGCGCAATAGCTGTCAGGACACTGCTCATTATACTGCTGCTGGAGAAGAGCGTGCTGGAAATGTACGTGTAGTATAACCATCCAAGGATCAGAAAATGGGTTTATTATTTCTTAGACCAAACAGTATCCAGCTCACATATTATTTTTTTTGCAGATGCTCTAACCACGAAACTATGCAAGATGTTCTCCTCCTGCTTTAGTTAGTACACTTTTCTACGAGGATATAAGACTAATCAGGCCAGTGACAGAAAATGCAAGACATCTTATGACTATATTGTCTCTTAAAGACCTACACGGAAGTCCTAATTTGTACTTAAAATGTTGCAGTGTTACTCAGCGTTTCCGAAGGAGCTTTAGATTCCCTTGACCTACACCATGTGTCTAAGAAGCACAAAGTAGAAACATGAACAAAATATACAACATCAACAATTTTATATATTGGAAGTTCTCTGGGCTTATCCCTTGTTGTACCCCCTGGTGCTGCTTATGGAATTCTCTGCACTGTGTGATGTGCCGTGTGCTGTAAGATTTGAAGCACACAATAGACCAGATTAAGGCAAAACCTTGGATATGTCCTTTTTGTAATTTTCACCAGGATCTAAGTAAACTGAAATCTCTATCTCTATGTGAACCACCTTTGAAAATCTCATCTAGAATTTTATTATTTTTGTCTGAATGAAATTGAATAGGAATTTTCAAAACAATGTAGTGAAAGTGCAGCATCCATCCTCCTTAAAAAATGGGTGAATACCTTCATCAAAGTAGACCAATCAGACATAAGTACGGTGTAAGATTAACTTCTGCAGAAACAATTTCAGTAATTTTTTTATGTATCTGCCAAGAAGACTGCATGCATCTTGCTATGCACATATTCAGAAACACATAGACATATATATATTACAATACTTAAAAATCCCTAAAAATCTCACGAAGACTATATGAGTAGAATACCATTGGGCAGAGAACTAAAAGAGAGATTGAGATACATCCAGTGACTGTTTCATCCACATATAAATACATTCCAGTTTCCAGATTGTAATGTTTCTTATCAGCATGCCATGATTTTGCATTCTCATATATTATAAAAATTGGCTCAGTCTGTGCAATGTGTTATATGCATTTCAGTTTCACATATGTAATTTTACATGTAAGTATATCACTGTGATAGTATAACTGTTCAAGATGGCTCTGCCAGCTGAGATCATTTATGGCCTACATCCCCTCTATCCTAGTCCCCAGTAATGAAAATGTTTGACTGATTTGCTATTTATATTTTCTACCAACAAAACTCATTCCTCTGTCTTGGGAAATACTGATATTTTAGATGTCCTCATTTGTTCAGAAGACCCACTAAGCAGCATTTTTTATTATATTATCTTCCTATTATCCCCACTGTCCAATCCCCATTCCTCCTTAGCTTACTCAAGAATAAGTAATCAATATTTCAGGCAGTTTTTATTGAGAGTCATCTATCCATTGAAAAGTTACAGCTTCTCCATGTTGCAAATACCCACACACTCGCATCTCCTCATTAGGAAAGATCCCAGTTCTGCTGTACCTCATAAGGACATATAAAATGATTCTACTAGCAGCTCAAATCAGTTTTAATTTAATGATTCCAGAGACCTCGTTTTCTCCTGAACAGTCTAAACTACCATCAACCACAGGAATCACATGCCCTTTCTCATTTATCCCACTAGATTATAAAGTTAGTAAATTATAGTAGCCTGAAATGGGAATTTGGCATGGCTTTTTAAAGATGATTGAAAAGGGGGAAAATCCAATTAGTTTAGGCCCTAATGTAAGCTTTATGAATATACAGAGAACTTCAGAAGAAATAACAATCTTACATTGCTCATACTCAATCCTGTAATATTTTGATATTCCCAGCTTTTGTTGAATGTGTATATACTTGCATCTTAGATGTTCAAGATAAATGAGGGTTTCTTCTTTGAATGCAGCACGAAAAACATAAATTTGTTTGTAGGTGCATCCTTTCAAAATGAATAGGAACATTATATCTCAAAAAATTTATTGGCATAATATGTAAAGACTTGAAACCTAGTATTTTACATTCATATTGACAGTATTCCCTTAACAAGTAATCATATATCACAAAATTCTTTCATTAAAAAATGCTCTAAAATTTAGTATGTGTATAAACTTTTAACAGAAATTACATATCACTGTAACGAAATCAATGTTTTCATCCAATATCCCATGAGGCTAATGCAGTATTTACATTCATAATGCACTTGTGGTGGCTATTTGACTATTAAAGAAGAAAACTCTCTTCCTAAATTGATTTAGATTTGCTACAATTAAATAGACAGTAGCTACTGGAGATGATTTTGAAAGAGAATGTAATCAACATGTTTTATCAAACTTCAGCTCTTTTAGCAGTTAAATAAATTGGATAAACAGATTTTATCTGAAGCCAGTAACAATGTATATGAAACAAAAAAAGAACCATGTAGGAAACATCAAGGAAATTATAGTTCAGAACTGGAAAATTAAACATTAAGAATTTGAGGACTGTTTTCATTGTACGAAAAGAAGTTCTTTTGTATGTTTGTTCCAAAAAAAGCCTCTGAACTGGACATTTAGGGTCTATACTCTCCTCTCAGGCTAGTAGGAAACAACAGCATGCAAATACAGTTAAACTGACAGCATGTTTTAATATTTGCCTCTGTGTGTGTCTCCATCTCTGTCTCTCCTTGTCTTTCTCATGTTTAGAAATAATAAAAGCACCAGTGTAGGTGGCCCTTCCTATTACCACTACAATGGTTGAATAAATACTTTACAATTTCCACCTATGTCGATTTTGTCCTTTATTTACAAGCTTCTTCGATTGGACTCAACTGAAACTGCCTGCATAAAGCCTTCTACTGAAGCCTCTGCATACTCATTGCAGTAGTCTTGACCGCTATCTAATTCCCATTTTTTTTCCTTTCCTAATTCTGCCTGTTCCATTCTCTTGGCAGCTGCTGGCTATTCTGCCCCGGCTGCTGTGTACTCTTGCCTTCTCTCTAATTCTGCTGGAAGGCATAAATGTTCATCATCTCCTTCCTGCCTTTACGGAAGACAGCATCATGCTGGGATGAAGTTATGAAGGCCACTTTCTTCAGAGGAGCCTGTGTGGTTCTGTGCTCTGTGTCTGTGCCTCAGACATGGTTGATAACACACCTCTGTGCTGGTGAGCAGCACTGGCACAGCAGCCATGCCTTCGGTTTCTCTCTCCACCGCCTCTGCCTCACCAAAGTCAGTAGGGGTTGGGCAAGAAGTTGGGAGGGGACACAGCCAGGACAGCTGACCCCAACTGACCAAAGGGATATTCCAGACCATTTGATATTGTGCTTAGCAGCAAAGGCTGGGGGAAAGATGGAGATAGGAAGGGACATTCATGGTTATGGCATTTGTCTTCCCAAGCAGCTACTAGACATGCTTAGGCTCTCATTCCCAGAAAGCAGGTAGAGATCTACCTTCTGACGGCAAGCAGTCAATCAATTCCTCATTTTGCACACTTGCACACACAGCTCTTTTATTAAAGTGTCATTGTCTCAACCCACAATTATTTTTGCTTTCCTTCATTTTTTATTCTTCCCATCTCCAGGGATAGAGGAATGACCTAAAGGGAGGGTGGCAGTTCAGCTGTTGGCAAAGGTCAACCAACTACATGGTCCATTGTTTATCCAATCAGGATTTGTGTCACTTATCGACACAAATTTATCTTCTGTTTCTATATGAGTTACTCCCAAGAGTTTCAGTCTTTGTTTTCCTGTCCAGAAAAAAATCCCCAGACTATAATCGTAAGTTCTCCTCACGGATGTCTATTTGAACATAGCTAAGGCAATTCTCTGACTCCTCCTTCCGTGAAACATTACTTGTTATCATCTTCCTTGGTAACTCTGAACACTTGCAATATCTGCCTGTCTTTCAGGTCCATAAAAAGAACATTGACTTTGGCTCTCTACAGTGCTTCATGAATAAGCTAGGCCAAAATCTTGATGTTCTTTTTTTAAGAGTAATGAGATAAACACCTTTTTAGGTATTATAACGTCTGTCCGAGTTATTATTATGCTTCAGCTACAACCACATCCTTTCTGCAGCTTTCTGTCTTGACCCAGTTGTAGCCGTGCTGATGTAAGGACCATTTTCCAAGACAAATTAATGTGCACTGTTTGAACACATATAGTCTAATCTACACGAAATACATAATTAGGCAGATTATCACAACTACAATAGACATGCATTTAAGCTTTCATTCTGCAAAGTATGTATAGTCAGAGAGGTATTTAAGCATATGCTTAGACAGACGGCAAGAGAGCAATTAATGAACTACTGAACCATAAACAGCACAATGAGAGAATATTTTCCTGTTATTCCTTCAACGCTCTGTAATGCACTCTTTCATAAATAATGAATCAGACAGCTATTATCTGGTTTTCTGAAGAGATTGCAATATTTTAAAAAATGTCTTGCATCTTCTGCATGGTTCATTTTGATATGGGAGCACTAAGTACAAATCTAGATCCAGTAAGTTGTTATGTGCAGTGAGATAGATCAAGCAGCATATTCAGCATGATGCGTACCTGAGAGTGCAGCAGATAACTCTGGCATGGAAACTGATTGCTAGAGCTGATTGAACACTGTAAAACATAGTGTATGTATATTTATTTAATACTGAATTGCTGTCTGATTCTACCATGTGCCTTCTTATTAAGTCTTATTCATGCACATTTGCACAGGAAAGTTTTAATTCTCACAAATTTTGAGGAAAGATGGCCCGGTACATGAGGTCTTATAGTCAAAGGTGGCCAAAAACATCTGTGGAACAAAAATTCTGCTCTTTATTAAAAATACTGTTATTTGTAAAGTCAGCAACCATAGTATAACAATCATCTAGGAGAAGATGCAGGAAAGATCCCACAATCTCTAAATAACATTTCTAGAGAAGAACATATGTCTCATGTCTAGGTTCCAGATAACAGATGATCTGAATGTCCACCTACTTATAGTCTGAAGATACTTCCAGACATATAAAAGTGCCAGGAAACAGCTTACTATGGAAATAACTTATACCTTAAATTTTTTCTCCTTTTGGTACAAGTGCAAATTGCTGCATCAACAAAAATTAGTAAAGTATGTTCTCAAAGAAAATTTTTTAAAAGTGCTCAATTCATGTTGAATATTCACTATGACTAATTAGTTAGCTACCATCAAAAATACATTACTCTGACCCCTTTTCAGTATCAACCACTTGGTCTCGTCTATCGCAAGTCCTTTATGGAGACACAACCCAAACATTAGTGGGAAAAGAAGGCTTACATATAATATGAAACACATAGTCAACACTAAGTATCTTTCCTGACAGCAGTGAATTTGCATGGCTGTTAAATAACATTCATGCACAGTAAGATGGAAGATCTTAACACTTTTATGAATCAAAGGAATAGAAAAGGGAAAAAAAATGGTTTACCTGTAAGAGTCCTACTTAATTTTTTATATTTTCTCTGCTTTACTTGAGATATGTAAATGACTTATGATTTGAAAAATCATTTAGAGTCAGCAAAAATTACATCTGTTCCTTGAGAGAAGAATAGGCTCCTATTGTTTATAATTGATTCATTAACAATGTGCACAATACTGTGGGCAGATCTTTAATTGCATTAGGTTCTGATGCCAGTCTGTGTCACCACTTCTTGTAGTGTTTACATTTTCTTCAATTTGTACAATTTATGATGTGCTTATGTGTGCATTACGCACTTGTGGAAGGACATTTCAGGTTCAGAACGACATTCTCTCCCATCACATCAAAATAAAATGTAGACAACTTTCACTTCCTATTTCTCACCTGCCTTGCCCTGTTGGAGTACTCACATTTCCAAGGTGGGCCCTTAGGATCCCCATATTATGCATGGAGTGACTTAACCAAGACAACCAAACAAAACCAACAAAACAAACTAACAAAAACAACAAAAAAAGGTTTTCTACAAGCCAGGAAGTCACAGGAATGGTTCCCTAGCACAAAATACCAAGAAAAAGAACAGTGCTTTGCCACACTTTCTCAACCAATGAGGCACTTTCTGCCAGCTATTAGTCATGACCATGTCTTTTTACTGGAGTTAGAAACCTAAGCTATGCATAGCCTATAAAAAGACAGCAATACTGCTTCCTAAATGCTCAACTAGGTCAGAACATTAGCAGATATAAGCTTTTACACTTACTGAGAAGTGTCACTTCCCTTGAAATTCTTCTACTTTCTAGAAAATATTTAAATAACCATTGAACCAAGGAGAGTGGGGAAATGACTCTGTAGCCAATGAAGCAGCATACTTGGAAGACTTTCAGTCTGCTCCCTGCATCAGTGAGCATCTTTCTAAGTATAACATAATCCCTGTGCTGTTTGCAAATTGTTTTTTTCACAGCTGAACTTTTATTAGAATTCAACAACTTTATTTTTCTCATTTACAACCCAAATGGACCAGCCATGGCCTTTTCCATTCATTTCTGGTAAGCACAAAATTCATCAGGATTGCTTGTGCTACTCAGCAGCTTTCCAGGATAATAGACATAGAACAAGTTATTTCTACAACAAAACTAAATTTTAACTAGTTATTTTTTACTGAACAATTTTCCAGATGTTAGGAAGACCACAATCCTATACAAAACACCCACTGCAGAACATTCAAAGGTCCATTCTGTGTCCCAGATGAGATATTTATCATTAACATACATCAGTTTTCTAAATTGTGTCACATGCAGCTACCATGGACCTGAAGGAGGAATACAGAGAGATACAAAAAAGTCAGGATTTTAATTTCAGAAAGTCAGCTGAACTAACAATTAGAAACAAATCATCGAAAAATTTTTACACAATTCTTCCTTACTATGAAAATGTATTTTAGTGAATAAATGGTTTTGTGTGACCAAAAATGAGAAGAAGACAGGAATCTGGCCACATGTTTTCACCTACTGTACAAAACCCAGAAACATTAACAAATAATACTATATGGGAGGATGTTACCTCTGTGTGGTCATACACTGTTTTGGTGCCTGAGACTAGGAAGTAACCTATACTTTCTGAAATCTAGTGAATCAATCTTCTAATTTCATTCAGGAATGCATTGTCTTGCTACAAATACAGAATCAAAACACATCACTAAAACTTGAGGCAGACATTTCTTTTCTGGAAAACAATAAAAGTAAAACGGAATGAGACATATGTAACCAAGAGATTTGATGTTGCAATGGTTTGATCTCAGTGGTGGTTTTGTGTAGTTAAGACAAAAAGTATGGAAAATTGTGGTTTGTATCTGGCAATCTCCTATATTTTAATTTTCAGGTTTGATATTCCTTGTCTCTGTTATTATCTCTTTCTTTCTCAAAACTTTTCATAGTCTATAAAATGAAATACTTGTGTTTGTGATTTCTTGTATCCATCAACAAACACCTGAAAGAAGCAGAAACTTTTATGCATCTCATGTAGGCATGTACCATCAATGAGGAAAAGAGGAACTGTCTTCACAATTCAGTGCCTTCAAAATCTAATCTTTGTCCTCTGTGAAGAAACTTATGATTGTTTGACTTCCTGTGAGATGTTTTTGGGGACTGAAGCAGCAATAATACAGCCTGCTATATTCTTGGCTTCAGACTCAAGATGATTAATGTTGGCTGGGATCGAAAGATGTTCTTTTCTGCAAAATACTCCTGTTGTATCCTGCTGATACTCCTGATCCTGTTGATCACTGTTGGCTAAGATAAACCTGGAGATGCTCTCTACAAGAGACTTTGCCAACATGTCTTGACAAATGTCTTAAGGTTTCAAATGCTAATAGTCTAAAAATATTGAAATAAATTATTACTGAAGCAAGAATTTTCATTTCTGTCATTGATGGGGTTTTGTGACATCTACGTGATTCAAGAGTATTGATTTTACAGAAACAAAAATCCAGTGACAGAAATATAAAACAATATTTCTGTATATCTATAGTATAAAATAGCCCTGGTAGGAAGATGCATTCAGCTGAACAGTGTGTATGACTGATGTTATTTCTGTAACATGTGCACAGTTTCTGAAACACAAATTCCTGGAAAAATATATATTTTTTAAAAAAAATTTAAAAATTAAACCGCTTCTCTATTTCTGGAGAATAAATATGTTGTAAAATAGTAACAAAGTAGCCAGCTTTCAAGATTTCTAATTGCTTTGAGGGTTTTAAGCAAGAGATAAAAACACATAAAAGTTCATGGACAATGTATAGTCCACTTGCAGCAGTCATTCCCAAAAGATGTCATTAAGGCCAAAACTCAGGCTTTAAGAGAAGATTAAAGATTGAAGGTTTGTATAATTAGTAATACAAATTTTAGAAGGATGGGGGGGAGGGTGAGAGTCTGAGAGATCGATTTTCAAGGGAATATACAGAAGTTAAGTGTTTAAATCTCCCTAAAATCCCAGCTCCAGTTTTATATATATTTTATACAGATAGACATTAAAACTATGAAAGCTCTTACAAAAAGTGGAAATTAGATACTCTGGAAATTAAATGACATTTTGGCATGGTGTACTATGCATAGATAATCTACAGTGTGAAGGCTACTTCAAGCATGCGTGAAAAAAGAATGAAGCTGAATCAGAGTTGCCACCTCTGAAACATCAAGAAAACCAGGTAGGGTGAAATGATTTCCATTTTTTTTTCTCTTACTTCTTATCACTTCTATTCACAATTAATATTTTGAGATGATCTAGAAGATAGCTTCATCTATTTTTACATTTGTAAATCAGATTTACAAAGATTCATAGAAAAAAGATTCCTATGAAGAGGCAGAAAAAATGGAGTTAAATTTTTTGCTAAACTGCTCATATTTGTGAACAGCAAACAGCTCACATTTAAACTTTGAAGTGTAAATATGCACCCATAATTACATTTTTAGTAATTCATTAACATCCAGATCTAAAACACGAAATCCATAGATATATGATAAAAAGGGAAGGCAGGGGGGAGGTTACAGGCTGGAAAGTCTGGGAATTGTAACTGGATGACTGCTTTGTGACTGGGGGGAGGTGAGTACTGATGTGCAGCAAACTTTGGTCTCCAAGGAAATTTGGTTAAAAAGCCATTCCAACATCATTTTTCCAGAACAGGTATCATTACCTGCTTTGGGTTTTTTTGCAGTGAAGTTACCATATGTGAATTGGAATCTAATAGGCTGAAGCTCCTCATTTTGATTGACAAATCTAGTATAAAAATAGGAATACCATTCCATACTCTCCCAAACTTATTCTTTGTTTCAAAGAAACAAGTGTCATGATTAGAATTTTTCAGTTGTCTTCTAAAATCAAAAAAGAGAAGGTAAATTCATACTAATGTTGCTCAATATATGTGTGTTTCTTGGGTCCATTTATCAGGATTTGTGACCTCCATCTTGTATTTGTAGCCACTGTGAATATGCAAAATCCACCCATTGACCCAGTTAGAAGGTCAGAGTCTATATGAGGATCATCCATGACATTTTCAAGAGTTCTGAAGAAGAAATGCTCAGTACTAGTGACCTGGAATTGGGCATTTTTGCAGTAACACAGTTGAGCCCTCAACAATGTTTAAATACAGCAAACAAGTCCATTCCACTACAGTCAATGTAACTATGTATATGACATAAAGAAAATATTTTCCTGAATTCTTTACTGGATCATAAACTTCAGCTGAAAAATTATCAGTTTCAATATCTTACACTGATCCAATAGCATTGTTCCTTCAGTTGCTTCATGGTAGTTAAAAATGTTACGTGTTATCATTAAAACCATGTTCTTTGTAGGCAAGACTTTTAGGTCTGCCCTCAGTATAAGAAGCAATTTATTTGCATATAGTCATTTCAATTTGAGAGAGAGAATCACATTCTCATGACCCTGAAAAAGACAAATAAAAAGGATGTAAAAGTTCGGTAAGGATCACCTCCAGTTATAGAGATTACCCCTTTGAACAATTTAAAATAAATTGTAACTATGTTTTAAATCATCCTGTCATCCCTGTGGTATTAATACAGGTTTAGCTACTCAGGGTGCCTTTTTTATTAATGCTTTCAAATTTCCCTTTGATTTGAGGAGCAACACAAATATTCCCTCATTATTCACTGTTCTTTCTATTCCTTAGATGTTGGAAAGTTTATTCTTGTCTTAAGTATCTTTGAAGACACATTCTCTTGAACATCAGAAATGAAGCAGCCTAGAAGTGCAAGCAAGCACTGTCAAACAAAGGAAATTTTCCTTTTTACTACCAATTTGATAAGTGTTTACTCCAACTTTCACATGTTTCAGGTTTTTTGCCCTACCATATGAACACTACTCCCCCATTTAAAAACATCATGTTGTTTTGGCTCACCACTTCTGTGTTACCTGTAGCTTGTATTATCGTTCAAACACAAAGATGAACAAACCCTGTGACCAGCTGGGAAAGTGTGCTCACTGCTCTTGAACAAAGTCTAAGAGCACTGTCTTGAAATTATAGAACAACTGAGCCTGAGGAAGAAAAAAGCAGAACCTGCCAAGGCTTTACACATACGAGTAGTTTAAATGACTTGTGAGGTTTTGGTGGATTGGGTGACTCTTTTATTGCTTCTGCAATCAGAAGGCTTAGATCTACCGCCACAATACATACCACAAAGTCAGTGAGGGTCATCCAATAATTCCTGCATGAGGAATGAAATACCAGGCCTTGAGTGAAGAACGTGAGTTTAGATCCTTTTACCGCAACAGTTAGAAAATACAGACCTCACTTCCAGTCTACACTTCTAGTGTTTAGACTTCACTCTTTAGAGATGCCATTTCTTGGTATATTAGAAAACCGTGAATTATTAGGTAATTCTTTCTGATCACTTTGACTTTATATTAAAAGAATAGAAAAGAGCTTCATAACTCTTTCTAGAATTCAAAACTTTCTGTAACTGCTCATGTGCACGCTAAAACTGACGCTATGTTTTCATCACAGATAGAGCAGCTCATGGCAGAATCACAGAAGTCCAAAGAAATAAGCATTTTAGCAAGTGCCTGAAAGATTTTTAAGAAGTATTGAACCAATAAATGAGAGCTATAATATCTCAAGATGTGTTTTCCTTGACTACGAGAAATTGTAATGTGATCTAGCAAGTTTCATGAAAAATGAATCTGCACATCATTCAAATACAAATATAAATCCATATGCATACTTGTAGAATTATAAACTTGACTTAGAGAAATGATCATGAAATTAAAGAGGTTTGCAGAGGGAATTCATTCTTTAACTGAAAATGAATACGCCCAAATACTTCTCTGTTATATTTGCCCAGCACTAGTCATTACTGCCCAATTTAATTGGGCAATAGATTGCATCTTGATGCAGTGTTATCTTGTTTAATTCAAACCTCAGTGATGCAGTTTTGCTCTTCTGCTTTCTTGCAAAGAAGTGTTTGATTATGTCACATAATCTGAAGAAATTTGTTCTATTTTAAATATTTGAGAAGAAAGGACCTCTTTAATTACACTGTTGCAAATGTCCTAGGTGGACTTGTCCCTTGGACTTTTGTTTTGCTCCCCACTTCTACCCTTTAGTTTACAATGCTTCATTTGGAAAAGCTTCTCTTCTTTTTATTTGTGTCATTGCAGCAGAATGTGCCCTCAAAACCAACTGTATGGGGCTCGCTTTTGGGATTTACATCAAAACAGCCTATATCAGGCTCACTTTGGGGATTCATTTCTATTTATCAAAGTATTTGTTATTTTAATATGCAGTTTAATATTTTAAGCATCAGTCAGTTTCTTATATATTCATCATGAAACAAAGATATCTCAAAAATGCTAGCAGTACTAAAGGCAAAATTTAATTTTCCAACAAGCTGAAAATTTTGGGTTGCAAAATTTTGTGGTGAAGACAGAGTAGGAGGAGAGATGAGAAAGGTGAGCAAAGTGTGAGGGAACAGGAGGAGGACATGGAGAAAGCATATGGGAAGGGCTTTTCTCTCTTTTAACATATTTCTTGTCTCATCCTGTCACTACAGTTTCTGACAAAGTAAAATCTATTGTCACTGTTGGAGGAAGAACACTGGACTAAATAGACCTTCACTCCCATCTAATAGAGCATTTATCATGTTCTCACTTTTTTCTCACTAGAAATCTAAAAAAAGGGAAATTTTCTGGTTAGCATGGTAAAACAGTGAGAAATGCATACACTTAAACACACATGTATTACTAAAGCAAGGGTCATGCTCAGAGACAGAGAGCAAGCCACAATGAAAAAAAAGCAAAATTATTGATCAAAGCCAAACGCCAACCTATTGCCACTACCTGATTTTAACCACACGATCTGTGTTCCCATGACTGCCTGTAGGCACCTCTGGTCTCCAACACAGAACTGTAATGACTGAGAAAACAGACTCAGTAAAATACGAAGGAAGTCAATAGCAAATCCTAAAGTAGAATTAGCACAATTCAAGACACCAGTCCCTAAGAGAACATTCTCTAACCAGCAGTTACATAACGTTAAGTTTTATTTGAACCTTATCCAGTTTTCATTGTTATTCCCAGCTAGAGCACAAGAATTAGATAAAGTATGCCAAAAGTAGTCATGGCAGCAACATACACAAATATCAATTACTTTATCTAAACATACCGATATTGCATTACTCCTTCCAAGTGTAGTTTTGGAGGAAGGATGGTGAGTCTCAGTTTAGTGTCTCCTATCTGGAAAACACTGCTCACATTCCTGTTCTTTACAAACTCCTTTCTATTTGGTAATAGTAACATATTCCATTTAGTTACGCCAGCTAATAAAGGATGCAGATGGTTTTGTACCAGGGACATGTCTTTCTTATTACTATCTCACAAACTTCTGTATCACTTTCACACTTTGTCATGTATGATTGGGTGTGCCGCTTCCAAGTCATGGATATTAAATAGCACATAGGCCAACGTGCAATTAGTTTGTGTTCTCTCTAAAAATACAGCAACTCAGTGTGTGGTATATTTTTCAGACCTCTTAGCTTGCTATTTAATGTGTGTTACGTAGATTTTGTGATATTTTTCTCTCTAAATAAAAAAGTGGTGTTATACTATACTAGTACTACTGTGAAAATTCTTTGCTCTTAACCAGTTTCTCAAAGATCTGTCATTGAAGGGGGATTTTTCCTTCATTTTATCCATTTTCTATAAAGTAGTTCTATTACATTAAATGCTGTCATTTTCCTTTGTTCTTGGTTTGTTATCCATTTCCTTCCATTTCTACTCTTAACCAATATATAGTTTAAAAAATATGAGTGTTGTCAACTTTTTTCTTTCATATAGTAAAATGGTCTTAATGTCACTTCCAGAAGCTACTTGCATTTTCCTCTCTGGTACTTTTTCTCTATATTACTTAGGTCACTGTTCTTTTCCATAATGAAATCACAGCTAATAAAAAGTTTTTCCTATGTCTTGGACAGCCTCTTTTGACTGATGAATACATGATCTATAATTTTTAGAAATTCTAGCAATATTTAGCTACTGGTAAATATTCTAGCAAGTCTCTCAGATTAAAGTCCCCTATGATAACAGAGGTGTGTTATTTTCTTTTTTTTCTAAAATAACAAATATGTCTTTAGGGAGCCAATCATCATTTTTCAACCTCACACGGAAATAGACCTTTTACATAAAACGTCTCCTGACTGTTTTCATCCATTTGCACAGCCCATCACCACTGATGATAGCATTCTAGTCATATGAATCACACCATCAAGCTTCATTAATGTCAGATTTCTCATATATGTGCTCATAGATGAGTAATTTCTCAGGTTTTGGATTACAGTCACCCTGTCCTGGGTTAGTCATATATTCTATTACCACCCACAAAAGCTGGATAAATTTCATAATTACACACCTGGGACTCCTTATCTCAACTGAGATAAGCACTCCGGCAGACAGCAAGCACCACCCATCCTGGTTATCTGATCTCAGCTAATGGCCCATTAGCACCACCCAGCTGATTATCTGATCTCAGCTAACGGCCCATTAGCACCACCCAGCCTGACTAATAGCCTGAACCCTGGATCATCGGAGGATCCTGGGGATCACCTCATCCAAGCTCATTACCAAAGCAACCAATAGAACATCGGAAGATCCTCTTCCATTGTGAAAGTCCCCGTCCCTGGGGGAGGTGCCAGCCAAGAAACACAGCATAAAACAAGGGGTTTGGATGGGAGAAAGCACCCTCGACTCGACAGGACTCCACTCTCGGGACTCTACTCTCGACTCGACTGGACTCGACTGGACTCGACTGGACTCCACTCCTCGGAATTGGATTCAGCTACTCCACTCCACTACCAGGGCTGGACTACCAGGCCTTTCTGCAGGACCAGTGCCTAACTGGACTACGCAGCTACCACCCTGGTCAACAGGGTGTCAGGTTGTACCGTGACTCTGTTGGTTTGTTTAAGCCGCTGTTTCTGTACTACTGCATTTATTTTAACCTTTTTTATTAAAATTGTAATTTTGACCTAAAATCTCTCGAGGTGTTTTGTGTGGGGTTAATTTCCCCTGCTGGTTTACAGTCAAACCAGCACACACTCCAAGAATTCCACCAATGAATTATGGTTGCTGTTCATATAATCTCTGTGTCAAAATTTTGAACTAAATCTTTCATCTTTCACTTTTGCATTTTGTTTCAATGTCTTCTGTCTCAATAAAGCACTTCAATATGAAACCACAGCCAGTTAAAAAGAAGGCCCTGGGCAGTAATACCGTGGCACTCCTTTTTAATGCAGTTTAAACAATGTTTTGCAGCCTTTCCATGTGATAATGGGCTTCTCACTGGTCTTGCCCAGTACACTAAGCCCAGACTCCCCTTTCTCTCTGTTGCCCTGAACCCAGATGTCGTTACAAGACTGCAGGTTATATTAATCATGTTTGGTTCCTGGGGTTTTTTTTGCTAGGGTGTCTACACAACTCAATACTAAAAGTGCAAAAAGCATCAGAAACTGTGCTAAGGGGATGTAAGTAGACTCTTAAAACCATATTTTTTCAGTTTATTTTTTCCAAAAGTATCTTTCCTTGCTTTCATATTTGTTTTGAAGCTTAAAGTTTACCCTTGTCCCACTGTGGCCTATACATTCATTTTCACTGGCCAAATCAGTCTATTTGCAGCCTATTTTTACCTTTCTGAATTGATCCAACCAAAAAGGCACTTGCTTAGCAGATGCACTCTATCCTGTAAAGTTTGTGTAATCAGAGTGACAGTTCTCAACCAAAGTACAAGAGAATTCAATTAACCAACTATATCATCCTGAGCATGGATATTCATTTGATAAACTGTTGACTATGATCATAAAGGGGGGAAAATGATCATTTTTATGTACCTTGCCAAGCTATTCTATGAACTTAATCATAAGCCTCAAATAATGAGTCAGTATGTCCCTTTCTTTTTATCTATCCATTTATATTTGGTGCAATATTTATCAATGTACTTCTATAAAAAATTAAGTCAAATAAAAATTTGCCACCCTTATTAAGGTTATACCTAGTAGTTTTCCATAGGATGATGATGGAAACTCTGCTGATTGCCTAGCTGCTCAATGCTGAATTTGATCACCTCTTTTAGCTAAGTAATATTACCCAGGATTTGTTCGTGCTTACGGCATGGAGAATACTCCTGATGCCATATCACTATTTAAAATGTCAAACGTCTTTGATGATAATGCAGTTCTAACATTCTGACCTCTGTACCTGCAGTGATACGTGAAAGGGATGACTTGACATCATGACCTGCTGGGAAAAGTGGGATCTAGATTATTAAGTCACCAACTTTTACTTTCTTTTTTACCAGAATTTTTCAATCAATGTCTGCTCTAAATAACAAATGCTGCCTCTTAAAAAGTATTTACCAAATTACGGAAACAGTTTGCAGAGGTGTGCTGGTTTGACTGTAAACCAGCAGGCGAAACTAACCCCACACAAAACACCTCGAGAGATTTTAGGTCAAAATTACAATTTTAATAAAAAAGGTTAAAATAAATGCAGTAATACATAAACAGCGGCTTAAACAAACCGACAGAGTCACAGTACAATCTGATACCCTGTTGACCAGGGTGATGGCTGTGTAGTCCAGTTAGGCACTGGTCCTGCAGAAAGGCCTGGTAGTCCAGCCCTGGTAGTGGAGTGGAGTAGCTGAGTCCAATTCTGAGGAGTGGAGTCGAGTGGAGTCGAGTCGAGTCAAGAGTCCCGTCGAAAGTGGAGTCCCGAGAGTGGAGTCTCATCGAGTCGAGGGTATCTTCTCCCATCCAAAACCCTTGTTTTATGCTGTGTTTCTTGGCTGGCATCTCCCCCAGGGACGGGGACTTTCACAATGGAAGAGGATCTTCCGATGTTCTATTGGTTGCTTTGGTAATGAGCTTGGATGAGATGATCCCCAGGATCCTCCGATGATCGAGGGTTCAGGCTATTAGTCAGGCTGGGTGGTGCTAATGGGCCGTTAGCGGAGATCAGATAATCAGGATGGGTGGTGCTTGCTGTCTGCTGGAGTGCTTATCTCAGTTGAGATAAGGAGCCTCAGGTGTGTAATTATGAAATTTATCCAGCTTTTGCAGGTGGTAATAGAATATATGGCTAAACCAGGACAGGAGAGAAAAGAAAAAAGCCTCCAAAATCGTAAAGAAAGAAAATGTACTGAATAGATATTAAGATATAGACACGTACATTGGAGCTTGACACTGCAATAATACCGATCAGTATAGAAAATGGTCTTCAGGATCATAGAATGCTTGTAGCCATCATTGTCAAATAAGTTATGTACCTCCCATGATACCTGCAAAAAGAAACATGGTTCTGCAATAACCCATAGTAAATGAATCATAAAACACACAAATATAAATCACTGCTCTTCTTAGTGACAAGTATAACACCAAACTTTGACAAGTCTGGCCTTGATCCAACAACATTCTTTCAAATTTTGATTAAACACATCCAATGTTTAACTGGTATTATCTCTGACTATAGTTTTTTAACATTGAAGGACATGATTGTGTGAAGTTAATTGGATTTCTGTGGCTAAAAAGAAATTTCATATAATGGTGAAAAATATTTACTTTTTATATCAGTCTGTCAAATGCTCTCATTTGGAGATGATAAAGGGTGAAATGGAACAAGCTCTTGCAATCAGTAAGTGGCATTCAGGTTATGTGACATGCTGTCAGAGATCACAGAGGTCTTCATAATATAAATGTAGAGAATTGTCTGTCTTCATCAAACCAGTAGGAAATTTCTACTGCCCCATTCCTAATGGAATTGTACTTATTCTGCTGAGACAGGGGAATTTTAAGCCCTGGAGAAGAAATCAGAGAAGTAAGTATACCCATCATCAATACAAATCACACTATCTTCATTTTCTCTCTCTCCTAAACAAAAAGACAAATAAATAGCCACCAAATTGCCAGTCTTTCCAGATAGCTTTCTAGATTGCAATAACTGAAGTTCACATCCAATCCATGTAAACGTTATTAGGCTATGTGTTCCATTTTGCCTGTTCTAGCTGACTGGAGTGCTGACTTAGTGCACAGAAAAGCAATGTACTTTGGTTTGCTTTCAAGGACCATGGATTACCAAGTGACGGAGTCATTAAAACAATTCCTAAGGAGAAAAAAATACACTAACAGAAATTGACACTAACATTAATCTTGAAAAACCCCATCAAATTAAGTTGGCCAGAGGTACTGACTACACATATTTTTAAAAATAATTATAAATAGTTCTTGGACTATTTAAAAAACACCCAGCTAGGAAAGAAGGCAAGAGAAGAAAATGTATGTGTGAATGATGGAATGCAGAAGAACATATACTGTATTTGATAGAAGATAAATCTACTATGAAACAGTAATGTTATCCATATGGGGGCCAAACATAAAAGGAAGGGAAAGGGTGGCAATTTCAACTCTTCTGCAGAGGGGAACAAAAGGCATTTTACAGGAAAAGATTATAGGACTGAAAAAAATGCCAATTCTGCTGTGTGTGAAGGAAGGAAATACAGGACAGGTTTGTATCAGACTGTCCAAGATCCAGGGTTATCTTTATACCAGAGTCCAGAGAAACATACAAATACAGGTTCAATGAGCCATTTCCGATTTCAAATCTATCTTTTGCCCATCAATTTTGTTTGATCCTCTGAAGCTCTATACAATTTTCTTATTGGCCTTTCTGATGAATTTACCATACTCCTTTACTTAAGAGCATCACTACTAATAGTATGTGCAGTGTCCAAAAAACAGAATCAATCCTTATATCAACCGTTATGGGATCCTGACAGTACAACCATCATAACAAAATAGAAACAACTGTTATTTAAAAATAAGTGAGACTCGTGGACAATTGCTAAAAGTAATATTTTTAAATGGTACCTTTCTCTTCCAGTAACTTAATATCCAAGATCATACTGGGGATAATCCAAGGTTTGAAGACAATTTTCTTTCGAATAAAAAGATAAGAATGAAATATAGCATATGACCAGATAGTAAAAATGTCTCTGGAAACAAATTATCCACCAATAATCCAATTGCTTGTTGCTTACAGAACTTCAGTCTGTTAATTATCTCCATTCATTCTGAATAACTTCTTCATTACTGAGATTCATTACAGGTCCATTCAGGTCTCTGAAAGTATTTAACACCTTTTGTGTCCAAAAAAGTACAGCATCATCAAGCTTTCAAACCTCAAAGGTATGGTTTTGTCCTTCGATATATTTATGTATTTCCTATTACAGTCAAATAAGTTGGAACACAAAAACTGATCCAACAGGGTTTTACTGCTTTATCACTGTTTAAAAGATTCTTCATATATTTTTATGATTTCTAATATCATCTGAAGATTAGAGGCAGTTTGATCCCTGTCTACCTAAGTACCTGAAAAAACCCCAAATCTAATAGCCACATACAGTCAGGCCTTTTTGATTTCATTACACTGGCACCTCAATATGGTTCAGTACATATCCAGAACAGTTCAGTTTTCACATAAGAGATTTTTTGAGAGTGTGTATCCATGTAACTATTTAAAGATTCAGATTTGAGTGGAGGCATTCCAACTGACACTCAGTATGAAAACTGGACTCAAAAGACTACAATCATCGTTAGAACTTAAACACAATGCAAAACTTAGCCACTGAATGTCCAGAGGAGCAGTAGGATCTTTATTGCAACACAACAATTAGGAGAAATAAGCAGGCATAAAATAAATAAAAAATTCATTCCCCCAAAACAGCAAACTGAGCAGCTCTTTAGGAAATATTAAGGTTTTGAAGATGCCCAGGTCTATCCTGTCAAAAGCTCTGAGAATCCACAACTGAAGCTGAAGATGCTAGCTTTGTTTGGGATTCACAAGAACTGAAACAAAATTAATCACTTTGCCTTTTATTAGAGACGTGGAAACAAATGCCATTCATTTCTTTAACATTTAACACAGTCACCAGGGATGAGGAAAATCAGGGTATTTTTATTGTAAAATGGCAAGTCAATGATCTATAGGAAGTTGAACATGAGTCAGAAGTGCCTTGGCAGCCAGGAGGGCCAACTGTGTCCTGGGGGGCACTGGGCACAGCATTACCAGCCAGGCCAGGGAGAGGATTGTCCTGCTCTGCTTGTTCAGCCTGGAGAAGAGGTGACTGAGGGGACACCTCACAGTAGCCTACAGCTTCCTCACTAGGGGAAGCAGACAGGCAGGCATGGATGTCTTCTGTCTGGTGACCAGTGACAGCACTCGAGGGAATGACCTGAAGTTTTTTCAGGGGAGGCTTAGGTCAGATATAAGAAAAATGTTCTTCACCCAGAGCGTGGTTGGGCACTGGAACAGGCTCCCCAGGGATGTGGTCACAGCACCAAGCCTGACAGTTCAAGAACTGTTTGGAGAGTGATCTGTCAGGCACATGGAGTGATTTTTGGGGCTGTCCTGTCCAGGAGTTGAACTTTGATCATCCTTCTGGGTCCTTCCAACTCAGGATATTCTACAATTCTATTATTTAAGTGCATATCATATATGCATTTTATTATCAAAGCATGTATTAATCCCTTCCCTGTGTTTCTGAACTACATACAAATCAATGTACCCTTCAAGGTAGCTCCAGATACTAAATACTCTGAATTATGTGTGGAAACTTGTCACCAGTGGATGCATATTAACTCAAAATGGTTCATCTTAAACAGGTAAGCACTGAAAAAAACCCATCATCATCCAGTTGTTGGCACGGTTTTCTGACAAGTGTAATATAATCAAATTTCTCTCAGTACAAAAAGACAGATCTCAAATTCATTTGTTCATAACCCACACAATTATTCTAACCATGGGGATGGAGGTTGCATGGAAAGGTAGGTACCAACTCCTCCATCTTCATCTGCATGTTGTAAGGACACTCTTCTTTTGAGAAGGTAGACTCAGTAAAATCCCACTAGTATCTTAGGTCCTCACTAAAGCCAAGAAAACTTTATACATAAAGTACTCTGCAATCAGTAAAATATCTCTGTACATTTTAAGGATTAACATCTTCATACATCATCTATACATTTGGAATTGTATAGGCAATATAACCTACTCTGCAGTTAGATAGTAACAACAATAGTGATACTGTTATTTTCTAACAAAGTAACTTAGAAAACAATGATGTAGGTAAAACAGGCTTCTTCAGTACTATAATTCCCTTACATCCAAGCCTTTAAAAGCGGTGACCCTGCTATTCCAGAGATGCCCGGATTTTTTTCTTAGCTAACTTATTTCACCTACTCTAGAGTGTATTTGAAATAATGAAAGCTGAATAACCATACTCTGTATCTTACTAACATCTATCACAATGTGTTATGGGTTAAATGAAGTCAAAATCACTGAGACAAGTTTTGCTTTTAGAAATGCACTGCAGAAAAGGGAAATGTCTCTTTTTTACCAGTTTGTCTGTTTTATCTTAACTGACACCAGGTAAGTGGTTCTGCAATGCCCTCTGTATTTCAGGGTGAACTTTCATGTAAAGCCCAGATCACAATCCTTGTTTTAATAGATTGCTATATTCCTTATAAGAGGTTAATAGATGGGAAAACTCACTGAACTTTTTACTACATTTTGGGAGCTCAGAAGAGAAACTTTTCCGAGGGAATTTAACTCCATTAACAAAGACATTTTAGAAGGTTTCCAGCTATGCGTTCAGTACTACATTGCCTGATTTTTCCAAAATCACAATTGAAGGTTTTAGAATTAGTACCTTAGATTTCTCATTCACTCTACTAGAGTAATATTATTTTATCCCTATTTTCATGTGAATTTAGCTATTGAGAAGTATATGTTTGACTGTTTAGAGTTTTTCCAATATGCAAAAATAATAAGTAACAGCAGCTGAAACATATCATTCTTAATACTCCTCATCAACATTGCTGTAGTCTATAGAGGACATTTGTGACTTCCCCTCACTTCCAGGAGAATAATGAGATTTGTGCAGACATCATGGAAACAAAATTTGGCCACTGAATCTTTATAATCAAGGAGTGTGAAACACAAAACACCCAGCATGAGTATCAGACCACAAATTACATTTGTAGACCTAAGACTCATGAAAAAAACCCCTCAACTATAATAATAATAACCCAAGAAATAAGCTAAAAGAATAGCAGATCCCTTCCTCCCTAGATATTCTTCTGCTTATAAATCGAAGACACTTGATCTGCAAGCTTTGGAACATATTGAAAAAGCTCATATGACTCCCACAGCTGTTTTTGTGTTTTTATACTATTTATCCTTATATTTATAATATATTATATTTATAATTACTCTCCTCTAGCATGCAAAACTACTGATTACCTCTGACACTGATTTCCACAAGAACCTGAGAAAACATCCAACCCAATATGGACTCGGTCTTTCCTGCAATACTGTCACATAAAATGTTGGAGAGTTATGAAAGAATTTAACTATGCCAGAGACACATTCACACTGCATTGACAGCCACAAAGATGCCTTTCCAGGACTCTGTTGTTACAGTAAGTTAGGAGGCAGAGCTTACATTTTTCACTTACACTATGGTTTGACAGATATGATAATGGATCCTATTCCAGTGTTTATGAAAAACCTGCAACTTGCCAAGGGTGTCTTACAGCTTTGGTTGCATAACAGGCAGCTATGAGCTTTTAGTGTGAGCTATACAGAATACCCTCAAAGAGTTAGATGGCTTACTTTAAAGATGAAAGTATTTATATGTAGCCTACATTTATATGTAAGAAATACTTCTTTAAGATTGAGGAACTGCTAATACCAAGATGGAAAAATGTTTACTGAGGCAAATGCATTTTATTGATATGAGAACAACCTTCTAAACTTATCTCCTTGAAAAGGATGTAATTTCCAATAGCTGATCAAATCAAATCTATTTCAAGATATATTAGTCAGCCTTCTTGGAAGTCTATAATTACTGAATCATTAGTTGGGTTGTCATATGCAAAATCTGATTCTAAATAGTTTGTATTTCTTACACTGATTTTTTTTTTTCTAAGTCATGCTAGGGAACACAAAATGAAATAAAGCAGTGTATGTGAAGTAAAAGATTCACTAAAGTTTCAGCTCCTTATTTTCAGTGCCAAGAGAGAAACACAGAGGGTGTCATTTCCAAATGGACACGTGTATATCTATTTAGGAAGAAGGACATGAATTCACAGGGTGGCAGTGTCAGCCAATAAAACATGAGAAGAAAACCCTATTTATCATCTTCCAGTTCTACCAGAGTCCCAAATTCTTTAAGCCGCCTACTTCAACACGAACAACTGATAGCTGCAGAACAGAGATTTGATGTTAAAGTCACTGCAGGTTAAAGGGTACTAATTAGTCTGAGGGAAACATAAAAAAAGAGGACAATGCAAGGTGTGTAAGGAGAGTTATTGTTGAAAAAGGGCTAATGCGAATTTGTTGAAACTGTATAACCTCAGAGAATGCCCCTCTGAACTTTCTTCATTTGTGTGGTTGCCTTTGATAAATTCAATGAGGAAGCCTGACAACTTCATGCCAAGTTACTGGAGTGAAGCTGTCCACTGACAGCATAAATGAAAAGAGAAAGCAAAGTAAAAAATCCAGATAAAGAATGAAAAATTCCTCAACTATATGTTAAAAAAAATATCTCTGGGAATCAATAAAAAGTTGAATGTTCAGTATTAAATCCCTGTCAGAGCATATTATCCTTGTCAATTTATTATTAAGAGAAAAATACCAAAGGCACGCACATATCTACTAGTAAATATTGCAAAAGATTTAAGGACTCTGCTATTATAATTGTAACTTCTAAACTTATGGGGAAACGGCATATTAGTTGGGAATTTATTTTAATTGTTAGGCCCACATCAGTGAAAACCATTCATATCTGTGTTTGCAACCTTGTGTATTTCAGCAGCCTCCACCTGTGCTCAGTTTCAAAGGTTCTTCAAGTTACTCTTCTGAGTACACAAAGAAAGGCTCCAAGCTCACAGGTTCTGTAGCTCACACCAGAATCTGGAAAGGTCACATCCACTTATCTGTTAGTCAATGATCTCCCAGATCATTCCCAAGAAATATTTGACCCTGCTGGCATAGATCAAACCCCACCCAGAGAATGTGTTAAGAGCTGTTCCCAGTTGTCACTTTGCATAGCAGAAACATCATTTTGGGAACAACAAGAAAGTTTAAGAATGTAGACAAGATAAGCCATACCATTCGACTCAGGGCCAGCAAACATTTTCTAGACTAAGTTCAAGAAGCATCTTCACATCTGGAGCCTAGTGATTAAGATTGTCTTCTGGGAGACAGATTTTAGCTCCATTAGGCTAACTGAATTTTTACCTTTTTGTTTAACAATTGTTACAATGACTGTTGTAATAAGAAAGGTAAGAGGACATCATGCCCAACCGCAACTGGAAAGATTAGCTTGTATCTAGGTATAAATGTTCCCTGACTGCACACCCAAAGCAGAGTAGCATTTTCTTGCAAATTCCTGAGCTCTAGGGCACAAGGAAAAGGGGAGGTTGAATAAGTTCATAGGGTTATGAGCATCTTGCTTAAAGTTGGGGTTTAGTATTAGTATATAAAGAGGCACTTAAACCCCTTCATGTACTGTGCTACGTTTGGACTCCAAAAAATCGCTAGAAGAGAGTAGGCCTTAGTACTCTTTTATTGAGAGCCTAGTCCAAAGTATTGCAAATGCATTGAATCTTTACTAAATAGTAGGTTAGCTTTGAATTTGATTGTGTAGGAATTCACTTATTCATATTCACTCATCTTGCAACCAGTATAATTCTTCTATTAAAAAAAGAAATCTATAGATTTAACAGGGAAAATATGAATAACATACTCTGACCTTTTAATTAATATTAGTCTAATCTTGGAGAGTGGCAGAAATGTATTCATTTCAGATTTATAAAAGGCACACACTGGACACAGTGATGTAATTTACTTAACTGAAAAACAAACTTAGCACAAAGATCACTCTAAGCCTTGTTCTCTCATTATGTTACCTCTGGTACTGGAATAAAATGGAAATAATACATAAGATTTACAACATGTATGGAATGTAAGGATTAACACAGTCTTCCTTGGACCAACTAGAAAAGCTAATTCCAATATTAGTGACTCTAAAGCAGGATACTTGCCAATTTCACTTACTTTGTCAGGATTAACTCGTCGATTCTGTTATCATGCAGGAAAGAAGCAAAGAAATTATGCTCCAGTGAAATTGGGCTGGCATAAGCAAAATGTGCAAGAGGCAGAGCATACCTTGTTTTCCACTTGTAATTCAAGACTACAAGCCCTCAAACTTTGCAGTCTATGGAATATCTTTCTGCATTATTCGTATCTCTGCAGTACCTGTCTCTAGAGATGCTTATAAATGTGATATATGAGCTCATAAGGCAGCTGCCTCAGATCCTGTGCAGTTTAGGATCAGTGTAAATGTTGTATAAAGCAGACAGCAAGAATTTGGCAGTCACCCGCATGTGAATAATTTTTAAAAAGAGGGTCAGAGGTGTAAAGTAGAAAAAAAGTTATTAGATCATAGTCTGCAACTTAGTGAGTTCTCTGTCCCTGTAACCTTCAGTCCTCAGGTTGCTGAGCTGCATGAAGAACGGTGTTGCTATACGGCAAGACAAAATCTTCTAATGCAAATACAATATATGCAGGCTATTTCACCATAACTAAGTTTAACACAACAGGGCATGTTGGCAAACACAGAGCACCAGCTGTCAGCACTCAGATCTGACATGGTTATTCTTTGTTCAGTTAGTTTTATAGGTTGGTTGATTGCTATATTGCAGCCTAAGTAGAGCAGAAGTTATGTGATCACTTCTTTCACTGGCCCTTTGTCTGTATGGGTCAAATCTTACTTTCAGAAGCAAAATTCTCTCATTTGTATAAATTTTGAGCTCTAGGTTACAGAGACAAGAACTGGGACTAATTTTCTCATTCTTGTTCATAACAGTAAAGACAGAATTTTTGAGGTTTTACACTCTGAAGACTATCACTTAATTTTAGATCAACAAAGTAATATGTGGTAGAAGTGAAAATTACACCTTAGACTTCCTTCTAGAGCTCAAATGCTCTGAAATACTTAGGTCCTGGGAAAAGAGAGATTTTGTAATTGCTTTTTTGAATGCAGGATCTAAGTAGGTCTACACATAGCAATCACAAAATGGACAGCCTCAAACATTTGAGAGTTTGTTCACAACTGGAATAGTGTGTAACAGGCTCTTGAAATTTGACAGGGATTGGAAAGTTTTGACTGAATAGGCTCAAGTTTTGTGTTATCAATAGGCAACCCAACCCACACAGCCCATTCTTCTCTTCCTGTTGAGAAGCAATGGTAATTTCACAAGACACTCTACTAATGAAGCAAGATAATAGTGAATGCTATTTTGGAAAAAAAAACCAAGTTTCCATAAAAGCCAATTATATTCGTATACTTTCTATGGAGAATCCCATCATACATGCTGGTCCTGTGGAACTATTAAACTGAAAGACACAGATTTTTCTTAGATGTTTTGTGCTTTAAGTAATCACTTTTCAGCTCCGTATTTCTGTCATTTCGTATGGAATTTAAAACAGTACTGATTGTGTTATTTGGTCTGGAAAGTGCTGGGAAGAAAAATGAATGTGAATATACTGTGAAACCACTTTTAAGAAAAGTATTTGCAAGACATTTTCTAAAAAAATTATGAAAATTTAAATATTTAACAGAAAGGTTATTGCTTGCATCTAGTTTTGTGCATATGAAGAAGTGCTGCTGAGGCACCTTGAAAACTTGTGTTTGTCCTTAATGAACTAAGAAAAGGCTTTATCACATACATTTGTACTGAACTTCTCTCTAATGTGGCACTGCACCACACATCTAGTTTTTATCTCTTCAATTTATAATATAAAAGTCCATTTATAGCAGAGAATAATGGGCATATTTTATTTCCAATTAAGATTACTCATCTGTTCACACCCACTAAGATTTCTACCATGCTTTTAATTTATCATTGCTTACTTTAATGCACCCAGTTTAATCACAGTATCATCAGGAATCAGATCATTATAACCAGAGCTGGACTGAACTAATTTAATCTTCTTGGGGGCAAAAAAAGAGTATCAGAGAACATTTTAGATTCAAAATACTTGGGCTTTTCTTTTTCTACTTACCGTCTCACGCTTTTATTTCAAAACTGCTTAAAATGATGAGCCTGACATACCAGTTTGACTATGCCGACTCCAAAAAAATTTCAGCTCTCCATCCAGAACCATAAAACATTACAAAGGGAAAGACTTGATTTGATGTAGCACTCATCATCAACTACAACAACAAAAAGAATGTAAAGACAAGAATGTAAAGACAGGAACAAACATTGTTACAAGTCCTTAGAATGTTCATATTTTCTTTCACACTTCTGCATACTTCAAAAGCACCACAGGATTTTTTCAATGTCTGTGCATTTCTGTGCAAGAGACACCCATATCCAGGGAACATGGAAGATCAGGACTAAGGTGTTCTGACAAAGCTGCCTCAGGAATAGAGGAAAGTTACTGTAGAAACTTGCTCCAGCCAAATCAAAATGATATGTTGAAATAGTAGAGAACTACAGATAAGAATTACTACTGTTTGTGATACACAGGAGAGGTGAAGGAGTATGAGTCCTGACATTGCAAATACATGTAGGGTTTAGGGCAGCAGTTAATCACAGTAACAGCTGAAGGATATCCTTTCACAATTTTCTGCTACAAAGGCATTTCCAGGACTTAAATATCATGGTTGAAAGATACAATTTTAGAAGTAAGAACAACTTAGGGTTAAAACTTTTGTTGATTTAACTCCAAATCTTTCACTCAAGGAAACACAGGACATAGGGTTGTTTTCTTGGTAAGAGTTATTTTGCACCATGTAGTAGAGATTTATTCACTATAGCAGTTAGTCATCAAGAACTTCAATCAGTAGAGAAGAAAGAAAGGTTATTTTCCAAGGTGAATGTTTTAGACTGTGAATACCCCCTGGCCTATGAGTTGCACTGTTTCTTGTAATGAAAAACATCTTAACTGCCTACAGAGTTTCAGGTAAGTCCCAGGCAAGGAGCGCAGAGCAAGGAGATGTTACTGTAGTGACACTTGATTCTGTCTGTAG
This sequence comes from Ptilonorhynchus violaceus, assembly GCA_013397565.1. Classification (NCBI taxonomy): domain Eukaryota; kingdom Metazoa; phylum Chordata; class Aves; order Passeriformes; family Ptilonorhynchidae; genus Ptilonorhynchus; species Ptilonorhynchus violaceus. The sequence continues at coordinate 819,929 of VZRJ01003181.1, read as the reverse complement.
CTGCTTTGAACTGCAGTCAGCACAAACAAACACAGCCTTCAGATCCGAGACTAACCAGAGTAACAATAACCACTGAAGAGCAGAAAAATTGTAAACTGGGATGGGATGATATGTTGATCTCCAGCAGTAATGAAACTGTGAAACTTTAATACCAATACCAGCTTCACTTACATGCATCTCTTTTGAAAAGTCCTAGCTAAGAAAGAAAGAATGTGAAGGAGCCACATGCACCAGCAACGTGTCTCAAAGGCACAAAAATAAAATTTCAGAAAGTGTTTCAAGTCAACAACAAAATCCGGTGTTAGAAGAGGAGTTGAATACAAAAAACCCCCACACAACTAAGGTATGCCACAAAATGTAGAAATGTCTACCCTTAAATACTTTCAAAAGCCAGAGATAAAGCAACGTGCACAACATTGCAGCTCATGTCAGGAAATAAGAAACAAGTGAACATAAGCAATTTTCATTAGAATAAATTATAGTCTTTTTTCTCACAGGCTTTGTGGCACTAGTTGCTTGCTATATATCAGCTTGTTGCTGTACAGGCAATGAAGCTTTTCCTATCAAATCCAGTCAGCCTTCATTGCTTATGGTAATGAATGACATAGTTTTATCATTTGTCTCTTCTTAATTTCAAATTGTAGTGTATAGGAAGTGATATACTTCTTTCTGTAAAGCACCTGTAATTTTCATGCCACCTTGAAATACTTTTTCTTATTCATCTGAAGTAGATGAAACTAATCTTAATTTTTTTATTTGCAGGTGCTTTACAAATGGCTCTGTGTTTAAAGGTAGAAGGTATTGTAGGAATGTGGACATACATCTGTCACTCCTACAAATAGTTATCACTAGCAATATACAAAACATCCCTATAAATCCTCGGATTATTTGTGCATAGATTTTGGAAGATTCCAAGGAATCATACACCAGATATGCAGGTGAATGCACAAAGAAGGTAGAGCCATCATGGTCTTTTCTATCTTACGTACACTGCAAGGGTTGAACAGTACCTTCCTGCACTCCAAACCCACCATGACTAACAAAAGAGTTGAGACTTGAAGGTTCCAGAGATACTGTGGAAAGGAGAATCCTATCCAAATACCACAGGAAAGGACTATGGAAGAAAGAAAAAAGAATTAGAAAATAAGAAGAGTGTTATTGCATGAATTTGAATAATTAAATTCAAGACAAATCAGCATTCTGCAGGAAACTGATCCTTCTACATTAATTCTGCTTGAGTTTGGAGCACACTGGTAAGCATAAGGGAGTTATGGGTACCAGGTGGAGGGTCAGTCCAATGCTGAATAGCACAATGAATAAAGAGAACTTGATTCTGTGGAATTGTCAATCTGGCCTTTTCACAGAACATGAAATTTATTAAATAACAAGACCAAAGCATATCTCTGCCTCAATTACTCCATTTTTCCCTGAAAGTTAAAGAACATAATTATGTTCACGTGTGTAAGAAACTCTTATAAAAAGCAAAATCTATTAATCAGTTAATCAAGCCACACTTCAATAGAACCCTTAATGCTACATATCCAGGGGTTCTTCACCAAAAGACAAATTAGAGACTCAATTAATTATGAATTATTTTAATAAAGTACTTGTAAGCTTGGATTTAAAGGAGATATACATATGCCAATGTATCAAATTATCATGGGTATGGGAACCCCAAAGCTAGCATGAGCTGCAGCTGGAAACATTGTAAATAGAGGAGGCTAAGGATTGGTTTAACCTGAATTTAGAAAAAATTTGAAAGCTACTGAATTTTGAAGATCCTAATAGAAATCTAACCCCACAGGACAAAGAGGAGGAAGAAAGTATAGCATGTTAACCATGCAAACTTTCTAGTGATTACCAGCATGCCAGATACTTTCAAAGTTCCAAAACTTACAATAAAAGAAACAAAAGTTAGGTTAAATGGCTATGAAAAAGAAAAGCTTACTACAGGATTGAAGCTAAGTAGGTCACCTCATATATGCTCTGATATGAACACAGACTGAAGTACCTGACCGAACATGAAAAAACCCCTGCATTTTCCTTTCCAGGTATGTAATAACTGTGGAGTACGGGCATACCCAAAATATGAAGCTGTTGCAGTACCACATTCCTGTGAAGGACTAATACAGAGGTTTGAATGGTGCCTACAGATTTAACAACAATTTTTATGCAAGCGTACTCTGTTGTCTTGAATATAATTTAAAAAATTGTTTTCAGGCTTTCTATTGCTTGAATACTTATAGTTTACTAGAAGCTTTGTTCAGCTTACATGAGGAGAAAACAAAATTTGCAAGCTGCAGTCTTCATAATTCCCTGGAGTACTCAAGAGATCTGTACAGTCAAGGCAATAAAAAGTTGTACAATATCATTACTTATATGAGAAATAAAATAATTTTACTATCTGTGGTACTTGGATATCATCAGCTTCATGTCTTTTGGTTACACTGGCATCCTCAGCACCATACAGTCTCACTCCTGTCAGCCCTATTCTAGCCCTCAATGTCTCTTTACCCTTTCCAAGACAGTGAGCATTTACAAATGGCTCTGACACTTTCCCATTGCTCTACTTTGTCTGATGAGGTGGTGAAAGCTGCCCCAGGCATGTGACCAGACTTTCAGAGCACAGAAAAGGATGACTCAGGAGATGTAACACCATCTTTGATGGGGAAAAAAGGTAGAATGGAGAAGAGGAAAGTGAGCAAAATCTGGGAAAACTAATACTTAACTGGATGTCCAGGCATGGAGCCCTCTGTGAGTATTTCTCACCTAAAAGATTTTCAAGGGGAAAATTCTTGCAGCAGCTTACATTAAAATATCAGTCTGTCAACTTCTCTACGGACTGTAGACTCAAGGGAAAAATCATATACTGCCCCACAATTGTTCCATTGTTTTTGTAAAATATTTTTCCCAAATGCAGGTTTTTTTTTTTCCTGTCTAGGTAGTTTCATAACATGATATACTATTATGCTCAACTGAAAGATTTCAAATAATTACTAGAGTAATTGTTTTGTCATTGTAAGTCTGCTACCCCTGGGTTGCATGTGAAACGCATTTTCCTTTTCTACTTGCATTCATGTAATATGTTTTCCTTTTTATTGAGTACCTTACGAAAGGTACCTAAACTCCACTTTCCTCACTCTTTAGATTTTTATCACCAAAATTGACCTTGGAATACAAAGTGGAAAAGTTGAATGACTTATGATGAAAAATCAGAAATAAGCAGCAGGCTTTGTTGAAACAAACAGCAGTTGTAGTAGTCATGGTATATTGGTGCCAGTCCCTGAGAGAATTGTTACACTGTTGGAACAACTCAAGGACTCAAGGGTAAGAGGAGAAAATGAAAACTGCTAGAGAGTGTAGAAAGAAAACAGACTTGGGAAATCAGAAAGCAAGTTACATTTGGTATTTATTATTCCCAGCTGGAAGAGGCTAAAGAAGAACCTGTCTAAGTCCTGAAGATTTCCACAGCTTCATTTACAGGGCCATTAAAAGTTTAATTTACCTCAGGCAATGTTTTTTTAAATTGTAAATTAGAACACGGCACTGATATTTTAAATTTGTCACAGTGCTTTGCACTCATCAAAGGAGGTATTACATTTCCTGAGTCCTTTGCACGATACAAATACCACCATTTCCACCAAGCACATTTCAGCTTGGTGTCCTCAGCACCTGAGGACATGAAAGATATGAGGATGCATAGTACAAAATGTAAACACAAAGCTGAGTTTCACATAAATGTCAGTCTAGTGCCAAAATCTGTAGCGAGAGTGATTATCCACTCTAGGCATTCAAACCTGGAGATAAAACTTATAGTAAGAACCAGACTTAATAGCATATATGTTATATCAAAGCACAAAGATGTTCAACAGTATCGCCTAAAATCAAGAGCTAGTCACATTTGCTCTTTCAAAGGCCACTTCTGCCAGTTTCAGCAGCTGACAAACAGTGGTGAACAAAGCATCCCTAATAGAACATGTAAAAACACTCTGATCTCTCATCAATATACTGTGAATTCTCTAATATAGTCTTCTTAGTCTGTTCTAGTTCATAAATGACATAATCAGCAGTCCCTAAACTGCAGTTCTAATAAGTCACCAGTGCTTGCAGCAAACTTTGTGCCAGGCTTTATATATTTTTGTGACATTTAGTAGTTTTATTATTTATCATTAGTATTCATTTATTAGTAGCAGTATTTATTCCACCTTAATCATGTAGCCAGGAGATACTGTTTAAGTCAAAGACAATTATAGGAGCACAGTTTCTAGTTTTATATACAGTTCTGTATATAAACAGATACATTTCTATCACCACATTGATCTAGAAGGCCTGTGGTAATTTGTTGTCTCAAAGCATTTGCAGTCCTTCAGCCTTTTAACTTCCCATCACTGAGGTCCCCAGACACTGACCTAGAAAGGTCAACCTACACGGGACACTGGAACCTGATCATTTGGTAAAATGTTTTCTGAGAATGTTTTCTCATGCAGTTTTTAGCCCGCCTAGCACTCTCCCAAAGAACAAGTCATCAAGTTCTTTTAGTGCCTGTCATGAATGGGGTGATGTACTTCACCCATGAGACAGAAGCAACAACATACCTTATTGATACAAAACAGTGTTAACAAAACTCGGTTGTAAATATGACAGGGATTTAACAACATCCAGAGCCAGGTAAACTTGAGTACTTACTGCACAGAGGACAGGATCAGATAAAGCTCTCAGGGAGACCAACCCATTGGGTCACAATGTTCAGAAAGGACCCCTTTGCTTTCTAACCTCCTTCTCAGAGAGGACTCTAGATACAGCTGGATCCATTCTAGCCCCAAACTTGGTTAACAGTTTATATCTAAGGGCTTATTATATGTACAATCAATCCTTTGTATCACCTAGATATGATTTCAAAGTTTAGCATGCCATCAATCACTTACGAGGATCTGTTGCAGCAAGGAATCTCTCAGCCCCAAGGAGTGACCTTGAGAGGTGCCCCCACCCAAGGGAGATCCTGGCGTGCAGCCTGCTGATGTCCAGGCGAGCCCAACAGGCCCTGGGCTGTCCACTATTTATAAAGTAAGACGATTCACTTGTATTTGCATACCGGCAAGACATCTGGGTCACTGCTCCAGACAGCCCTTGGCTACCATGCCATCCATCACCCCAAGTCCAGAGTAAGCTGGATGCAAGCACTCCCAACCCCCACTGGTTATGGCTTAAGCAGGGCAGTGGAAGGCAGGGAAGGCACACTGTTACTGTCCCTCTTCCTCAAGCTGTTCCAAGAATGAACAAGGTAATTAAAATATCAGTGTCCAACTGAGACTCAGCAAACGAGAGATGATGAATGTGTGGGCCTACGCTTGAGGAACAAGGAACTCTCATGAGAGTGGGAAGCTCTAAACTTCTTAGTTTAATCAATATTTCTTCTAAAACAGTTTGGTAGTTATTTGAGAAATGGCTGGAATTTGTCTGCTGTTGAGACCAATACGCTAATAGGTCAGTGAAAAAGCAGTACAGAAATGCAGATTCACCAGAGTCAGGCTGACATGGTTTAGCCCCAGCTGGCAACTGAGACCCATGCAGGTGCTCGCCCATTCCTGTCTCCCTCCAGAGCAATGAAGAAGATAATTGGAAGAGTAAAAGTGAGAAAACTCATGGATTGATATAAAAAGAGTTTAATAGATAAAGGCAAGCAAAACAAGACAGGGAATTCACTCACCGCTTCCCATGGGCAGGCAGGTTTTCAGCCATTCCAGGACAGGGGATCACATGTAACAGTTCCTGGGGAAGAAAAAGACATAGTACTATTGCTCTCTGTTGATCCAAGTCCGTAGACTCATGTCACAAAATTGATCACAGACTGAAAAATATATAAAAAATGAGATTATTTTGCTTGTTTGTTTTAGATATGGTTTACGTTGTCATCTTATACTATAACTGTTAATATCATAAATACATTTTCTTTACACCAACGATAGTTTTAAAAATAAAGCCATTTAAGAATTAGGAGCTGCTAAAAAAGTTCAGAAATTATATGCAGTGCAAACACTTCTAAATACAGGAACAAACAAGCATCTCTGTTCTGCAATGTATTTGCACTAAATCCAGTAATTTGAAGGATCCCTTTGACAGCCATTGGAATCCATATGCATTGCCAAGATTAGCACAATGAAAGAATGCTTAAGTGGTCTCAGATCACACTTGGTTTTGACTTTACTATAAGATTAAACAGAATAATTTTTATGCAGTATGATTCACCTGATCAAACAGGAAAGTAGTCTTTTCTACTATTAACCTTAACTATAGTAGTTTGGAAAATTGTCACATGTTCTTATCTCTGCAGAAAATGGGAAATCAAAGTTGCAAAGATGTCTTAAAGTCTTTAAATAAGACCGTAGAAAATACAAACATTTAAAAATAAAATTAATAAAAAACCAAACCAAAACCCAAAAAAAACAAATTGTTTTTTTCTTATTTTGATACTACAGGATTAAGCTGTGTTACTCACTGAAAATGGGAAGCTCTGAGGTCGAGACTATAATACAGGATGAATGTTTTTTAAAAAGCCAATGTTATCCTGAGCTATAAGAATGAACTTTTAAAAATTTGGGAAGAATATTAAACATCAGCATAATCTCTGACTTAGGATGCATCCAACTGCTAAAAACAAAGACAAGAATGGATGTGGAAGTCTTACAGCTTTGTCTGAAACATTAGATATTGGATATTATTGTATTTTTTTGACATTTTTGACATTGTGTGTGACACACACACACTCATACAAATAGAGCTTGGGTCTGGTTCAGCACAGAAAAAAAAAATCTTGGTTTCTTTTTACCTAAAATGAAAAATGTTTTTTACTTTCACTTTATATAGTAGAGTAGTTGAAAAGAATTTGAGACCATATGCAAACAAAATAGGAATAGTATGACTAGGACTATTGTATAAAATATATATTTTTAATATTCTTTCGTTCTGTTTTTTGTATAATTTGTGAGACACCTATGCTTGCTGCAAACACAGAAACTGTAATTAGATAGATTTAAAAAAATAGGTACTTCAAATAGCTTTTGGAAGGGAAAAAGCTGTAAAAAGGTACTGATGCCAGCTTATTAAAGCAAAACAAATGGATTCAGGCTTGACTCTTCTTAATTAGTGTCTTTCCAATTCAGTGCAATCTACTTGTATTCTCTTCAGAGTTGTGATTTAAAATGCATCTTGTTACAGCCTTGCTTACAAATAAGCACCTATGCTACGTTCTGAAGTACAGCTTGCTATTAAACTTTTGGCTTAATATAGTATAATATAATAATATAGTATAATATAATATAATATAATTAATGTAATAAACATAGGAGAGATAGGATGAACTCTGGATGCTCATCCAGTTTGAAAGCACCTGGATTTCAGAGTTCTGAAATGTCTGTTTAGCTCTTCTATAACTTCTGAAGCCAGAAACTGACAAACACTATTCACTTTAGAACACTGTCTGCCACATCAGTGCTCCTCTGTAAAGTACAAAGATTTCTAATTTAAATTTATTACATTAAAAATGTTGCTTAACATCAGGCTATAATAAAATAAATTCATAAATCACAACTTACGTAAAATTAAAAAAAATATAATGAGTAGATACAGAAACACAATTGCAAAACTGGAAGTGAAATTTTATACATATTTCTTAGATGCCTTGTACTTTCTGTGAGTTTTTAAGCAGAAGAGTTTTAAACTCTTGACTGCTAATAAGGTGTTAAGACATCAAATAATTCACTAATGTCTTGATATTTTTTACTGCTACATTTCTGGGAAAAAAAATGAATATATATAACAATGAATAGAAAATCGTGCTTGAAGCCATCTACTGTGCATTCATCAAAAGCTCATTGCTCTAGTAAAATAATGAGAAAAAAATTTTTTGCTCCCCAGAGTGGCAAAATTAAAGGCAGTTTGATTTTTTTTTTTTACTTCCAAGGCACCGCTTATAAGCAAAGTAAATAAAGATTAGTAGAACACAGTCAGTAGGTACTTTCTTACTCAGAAGCAACAGATATCTTAAAGTGTAATGCAGCTGCATCATTGCTATAATTTCCTTTATGTGCTTCAAAAATTTTATTTCCTCTCATTCAGCTGTGGAAATTGTTCATCTTGCCTGTCAATAAATTCAACGAGTTTAGTTCTTAGCCTTAAAAAGTGCTGAGAATTATGAAGATGAATACAAATGGAAATTATGAGTATGCTCTAGCAGTTATATGTGAAATATATAAACATATTTCCTTGATTCTGCCTTGTCCATGATAATTTCAAACAGATACATTTCCCTCAAGGCAAAAATTAATACTTGCGATGAAAAATGTCTATAATTCTGTGAAACTAGTAATTCTTTTTTTGTTCTACCCCCACTTTATGTGTGTGGAAAAAAATTTCCTTCAGAAGGGCATAACTAGTATAAAATCAATGAACTATAAAGCTGGATTTGTTTTTGTAGTTTATCACTGAATGTGAGAACACAGGTTCACAGGCTATTTTTTATTTGGTAGGCATAAAGTCCTTGACAATCAACAAGAAATTATTGGAAATTACTCAACTTTTAAGAAATATATCAGTTTGTAAGACTAAACTAACTTCAATATTCACTAAACACGAAAGGCAATTATTTGATTTTTTTAAATTACTAAAACCCCACAACTTTCTAATGGGAAATAATTCAATCTATACGAGACTCTATTACCATTTCAGGGCAAATCATATCTAATCCTTTGGCTAACTGATATTTTTCCAATTTTCAGCTAGCTGGTCATTCCAACATGTATTCTGCCCCACTATAAGCAAAATAAAGACATTTCCATGAGTGATATTAATAGAATGGTAAAAATGAAAGGAGAAAGAAACATGGAATGTACTTTAACTATCTTTGGCAAAAAAGTAAGGTAAAGGTGAGAAAGGATCTCTCCAGCCATGGATATTATATAGTTTGTTTTTCAGAAGTTTGATCTCGTGATGCAGAATTTCCAGAAGCAACAAAAATGTTAAAAAAAAGGCAACTGCATATGTCAAAAGAAATGACAAATTGGACCACCAATGATAATGAAAATTTATGAAAACTAGACCTTTTAAAAATTAGTAGTAAAAAAATCAGTTTAGTTGAACTTCCGTCTTTGTCTTAGCAAACTTATATTAATACAATCCTGATTACTTAGTGCCACTTAATTCAATGAACCTTACATAATATTTCACTGTCTTAAGATGTATTAAACTTATATAAGTGACTCTGAAACACATTTTGCTCTTGACTATACTGGTATAAATCAAGATCAGCTTTAGGGAATTGAACACCAACATCAGCTTTAGAGAACTGAACATTAAATTTATGATGTTTTTATTCAGAGCAAATTCCTTTACATTTGTTGTCATCATTCTCCATTTAATGTTTTGATGTCATTTACATGCAGAACTGAGATGCTAGAAAGATGTTCATCACCCTCTTTTTATTATTATATATTTAATTACCTTTGCTGAGAGTTCAGATGAATATCACAGTTGAATTAAGTCTCTTTATAATGAGATAGAAATGGTTAAGCCCCTAAAAAGTTTAATGTCATCTGTAATTTATTGTCAAAATACATGACACATATAAGTTTAATCATTTTGTTTTCCAGGTTATATATAGCTTTCAGAATCTTTGTGAATCCTGAATAAATTCTTTAATGCTCTATGAGGCTACAAGCAATCTGGTACAAAAGTTTATAGAAAAAAAAAAAAGCATATTTACAAGTAAAATTCTGTAAAATTCTGTGAAGATAAATACTGCCCTTATCCTCTAAATTATGAAGATGGAAAATTGAAGGTCTCTGAGTGGTCATTTGACTGGGGCTCCTCCTTTGAGTGGTGACTTTCTTGCAAGTTATCATTCATAAATAATGTAAGTTGCATCTTAAAACCACCTACATAATTTTCTCTCCTCCTTTCCAAACATGACAAAGCCTCATTCCAACTTCCTTATGGGCTAAATTCCATCCTAGTCAGTTTATCTCCATTTATTCCAGTGCTTAAATTGTCCCTCCGCTTAAGCAGTTTTCTTCATCTCTGATGTTTGTCCTGTGAGACATTCGTAATGAATAACCATCTCCCCTCTCAGTCTTCGTTTTATGAGGTTAAGCATCACATCATTCTAGTCCATAAAATGGGTTCTGTGTTCTCTTGATTATCTTATTTGCTCTTGTCTTTACCCGCTTTTCTTTGAATTTAGCCGCCATGGAGTTGTTCTGGATGCACTCTTACTAGTGATTTGTACAGTGGTATCAATACTTTGCTGGTCTGAAACAACCCGTGATTTTTGAAAGCCTCTTCACCTTGACAGTAGTCTTTTCTAACTGCATTCCCCCATGTCGGAACACACATTGTGGAACAATCTAATCTGACTGATGAAAAAGTAATGGGTGTGAAACTGTATTAGCATGTGTTTAAACTTACATAGTACATGAAACTGTTAAACGGATTCTTTTCAGTACAACAATAATGTACCTAAATTAAGGTGTTTAATATCACTGTGGAAAAATATGCTCAACAAATTTGGTACAGCATGTAGTGTCCAGTCCCAGACAAAACTTTGAGTGGATTTGTTTTATGATTTTTGAACAAATATTTTATGGTATTGCTCTTTTCTCTATGGTTTCAGCACTTGTGTTATCTGCAGTGCTTTGTATCAAAGTACTGCAACACTTTTTAATAATGAACTATTAAATTTAAAGGAAGCTTGAGCAATCATGATGATTTGCATTGTCTCAAGTAATGTTCATGTGTCAAACATTTTTATCACTCTATTTAAATCTATTTAAAATTTTGCGTTAATGCTCTACTCTGTGTGATCTCATTAGGGCACTCAGGCTAAGCTGGCAAGAGGAGCAGACTTTATAGAGCAAAACACTTGGTGCTGAGGACTCAGCATCCACAGTGACATTACAAATGGGGTTTACTTTGGACTGGAAACAGGGTGGGATGACTTGCACATCTGGAGTGCTGCAATGGGTGGCTATAAACCCTCCAGAAGGGAAAGGCAAGGAAGAAGAGCTAGTGGGGTAGTCCCGAAAGTTAGGGAGTGTTTTGGTTGTCTGGAGCTTAGTGATGGTGAAAATAGGGTTGAGGGTTTATGGGTAAGAATCATGGGAAAGGCCAGCAGGACAGATATCCTGGTGGAAGTCTGTTATAGACTGCCCAATCAGGATGAAACACAGATAAAATATTCCGTAGGCAGCTTGGAGAAATCTCACAAATCACTAGTCCTTTTTCTCGTGGGGGACTTCAACTTACCAGATGTCTGCTGAAAGCACAAGACAACAGAGAGGAAGCAGTCTAGGAGGTTCCTGGAGTGTGTGGCAGAAACCTTCCTGACACAGCTGTTGAGTGAACTAACTAGGGAAGGTGTCCCACTGTCACGGGGTTTGTGATCAGGGAAGGACTGGTGGGTGATGTGACAGTTGGAGCCGTCTTGGTCACAGTGATCATGAAATGATAGAGTTTTTAACAACATCCAGTGCCAGGTAAACCTGAGTGTTTACTGCACAGAGGACAGTGTCAGATAAAGCTCTCAGGGAGACCAACCCATTGAGTCACCATGTTCCAAACGGACCCCTTTGCTTTCTAACCTCCTTCTCAGAGAGGACTGAGAGAGAAGACCTTGTCCTCTTTATGAGACTGGCTGAGTCCCTTGGGAGGCAGTCTTGGAGGGCAAAGGAATCCAGGAAGGTTGGACATGCTTCAGGAAGGCTATCTTAAAGCTACAGGAGCAGGCTGTCCACACGTTCCAAAAGATGAGCCAGTGGGCAAGAAGACCAGCCTGGCTGAACCAAGAACTTTGGCTGGAACTCAGGGAAAAAAACCAGGGTTGATAACAGCTGGAAGAAGGGGCAGGCAACTCAGGAAGAGTATAAGGATGTCGTGAGGTTATGCTGGGTCAAAGACCAGCTAGAACTTAATCTGGCCACTGTTGTAAAAGAAAACAAATTTTTTTTTTATGAATACATCATCAGCAAAAGAACGTCTAGGGAGAATTTCCATCTTTTATTGGATGTAGGGAAAAACATAGTGACAAAGGATGAGGAAAAGGTTGAGGCACTTAATGCCTTCTTTGCCTCAGTTTCTAATAGCAAAACTGATTGTCTTCATGGTTCCCAGCCCCCTGAGCTAACAATAGGGACAGAAGATAGAAACAGGGAACAGAATGAAACCCCCATAATCCAGGAGAAAATGGTCAGGCACCTGCTGCTCCACTTAGACATGCACAAGTCTATGGGGCCAGATAGGATCCACCCAAAGGTATTGAGGAAGCTGGGGGAAGAGCTCACCAAGCCACTTTCAATCATTTACCAGCACTCCTGGCTCACCAGGGAGATTTCAATTGACTAGAAGTCAGCAAATGTGGTGCCCATTTACAGCAGAGTTTGGAAGGAGGATCCAGGGAACTACAGGCCTGTTGGCCTCATCTCAGTGCAAGGGAAGGTCATGGAGCAGATCATCCCGAGTGCCATCACATGGCACGTGCAGGACAGGCAGGGGATCAAGCCCAGCCAGTGTGGGTTTGTGAAAGGCAGGTACTGCTTGAGTAGCCTGATCTCTTTCTTATGACAGGGTGACCCATTTAGTGGATGAGGGAAAGGCTGTGGATGTTGTCTACCTGGACAACAGGCTTTAGTAAAGCCTTTGACACCATTTCCCAGAGGAAATGGCCTTGAGTTGTACCAGGGAAAGGTTAGATTGGATATGATGAAAAAATTGCTTCACTGAAAGGGTGTCGAGGCAGTGGAACAGGCTGCCCGGGGAAGTGATGGAATCACCATTCCTGGAAAAATGTTTAAAAGGCATGCAGATGTGGCACTTAGGGTTTAGTGGTGAGCATGGCAGTGCTGGGTTAATGGCTGGACTTGATGATCTTAGAGGTCTTTTCCAAACTTAACAATTCCATCATTCTATGACCTCAATGAGCTGTATAGGAAAACCTGCAGTTTCTTCACAGCACAAGGCCCAGTGAAACTTTGATGATCAATAGTGATTGACTTCAATAGCTGTTAGTCAAAGCACCTACTGTATGTACTGTGGAAACCCTTGTATGACCTTCTTTGAATTGATTAAATATGCCACTGACTCAAACAGATCAGGATCTATATCCTTTTCCCTTACAGTTGCAAAGAAAACAGACCTTCCTAGGGAGCCACAAACCAGGCAAGCCAGCAGACAGGCTTTCCCTTACAAAGCATTTACTTAATTTAATTCTGGGGTGAAAGTAAGGTTAATTATCACTGTGCCAGCATTTTGTTTATGTGTACCTAGACAAACAGATTGTGGTGTTTAATTGCACTGTACCTAATTTATTAAAAGCTTATATAATAGAGGAACCTGGAAGTTTGGGTTTTTTTCACAGAATGGTTCTTATCTCACAAAGACTGTCACATATAGATTCATCTATACATATGTGTGTACATACTTTTAGTATTTAGGTGCATATATACTTTTAGTGAATTCATATATATATATAAACACACTCATCTGTATTGACAGTCGAGGAACTTGCCATAATTTTTTACCTTATTTCAGCCTGAACTGAGAACACATGCAGTCCAAGTCACTGATACACTTCTTTTCACCTCCCAAATCTCAGTTTGTTTGTCCGTAAAATTGCATTGCAGGTAGACATGGTCTTTCCATAACAGCTTACGGAGCACTTGAGATCTGGTTTAGAATCTATGTATTTACTACCTATAAAAGTTGGTGCATACATTTAAGGACATGCTTTTTGGGGAGAAAAGATTTACAAAATTGAACTGATGCATCAACTGTAATAAAAACATAGCTGAGTAGTGAAATGGCAGATTGTCACACCCTCCTAGTTTTAACACCTATTAAGAACAATCTTTGATGAATGCCAGAAAATACAGTGCAAAATATGAAGCAGTCTCCTGCCACATGAAGCTTGAGTACAAGGACACTGTTTATTAGTGGGCTCAAGCAGCTAAAGGCAAAAATTTTTTTAATAGTGCTGGCAAAGCCAAAGCACTTTAAGCCACTGTGTTAATACAGAATGAGTTTGTAGACTCCAATTATAGTGCAAATTATCACTGCTGGTATTCCCATGATGACTGACTGAAAGATGACAGCTATAAAAGGGGTTTCAGCATTTTTTCCAAGGCTTCATTCCCTCATAGAGAGACAGGGAAATTATGGTAAAACCTTAGAGCTCAATTAATCTAACAGGCTCTTACTCGGAGCATGGGAAGCAGAATAAGGTGGCAGGGTTTGTTCAGAATGTAGCTCTCCACAGCACATATCCAGGAGCTGCCACTGCCACGTGGGTCCTTCCGTGCTACACCGTGCCACTGCTTCTAATTCTACCACCACAGTGAAGCCTGTACATGTAAAAATGGGCTGGCTAATTCATCACAAATCTGGTCAAAACATTAACAAGAAAGAAAAGTTCTGGTGCCACTTCTCAAAAGTATTAGACTTTGCCCAATTTATTCTACCTTTTCCCACCAATTATGGAGAAGTCATTATATAAAGGTTTGGAATGAACTAACTCACTCTACTTCCCATTTATCTCACTGTAATGCATTTACTTTGGAAATGGTTGATTACAAATAGATAATCCTGAAACTATAAAATAAATTACTGTGGCTCTACTTTAAACACACATTTTACCTTTTCACATTTCTAGGTACCTATTTCATAATAATTCCCTCCCTCCTTGTGTATGAATTTCCTTATGCAATTTACAAGTGTATTTGGTATAATAAACCCTATTAATCTGAGTGTAAATAATATCAAATCTGTTGAAACAGAGAAGTTGCGAGAGAAAAGAAAGAGAATTTTTATCAATCACAGATGCTGAAGATTAGATGACAAGTCCACTCCCTATATGGTAGGATCTCTGAATTCACCCAAAGGAGCCTTTGGGCTTTACAGAAACCATTCATAATAAAAAGAGACAACTTATTGCTTACAGAAGTGTCTTCAAGATTGAACTGAGTGCTTGATCTAACCTTTACCATTTACCTATAGTATAGGTATACAATTACCAATTCTGATCTCATTGTCAGCTCCAACTCACATTAACTCACGTCAGCTTCAGTGAGAATGTTTACTGCTGCTTCGGGTTTCAGCTCCGCTGACTGAAAGATGTCTGGCCAGTAGGACCAAGTTAATTTGATCCATCTTGTGCTTTAAGGAGATGTGCTTGATCCTTCCTAGTTTTGAGCCAGGGCTGGAGGACAGTCACCCCACGGTGGTGATTTCAGAAGCTTTGAGCAGTCACAGCAGTAGTCTGAGAATATAGTTATGTTTCTTGATATTTTGTATTTCTTCACATTAACGTTTGTGATGTGGAAGAAGATAATACTTCCCTGCCACAGACACCATTTAGATGCTGTGTCTGGTTCATCTAATGATTACCACCAGAAAGATGGATAATTTGACACCTAGAAGCAGGCAGCAGAGATATTTTTGCTACAGGGTGAGCTCAGTACTCTGGAGAAAGGTGCCTAGTGCAGAAGGACCTCAGAATTCTGACATGAGCGCTTTAAAAACAGATAAAGGAACAAATGCATAATGCATTTTAAGAGATACTTACATGTTAAACAGTGGCAGTATATTATTCTGAGACATAGCTTTGAATTGCTAAATTTTTTTGATTTATACATTTTTAAAGCTTTTTGATCCTATTTTTTATAATTAAAGCAATGCAGCCTAAATGGACATCACAGAAAATGGCAGAACATGCTGACACACCTTTGGGAACATGATTGTGTGCTACTTCTTGCAGCTTTGTTTAGTCTCAGAAAATTAATGCTAACATTGATAAGCAACACTCATAAATTCAGGTCAGATAGTGCTGCTTTGTCTCATTCAGAGAACAAAAATCCTTTCAAAGACTTACTCTGCTGTGCTCAGAAGCTTGAATAATACCCAGCGCACTCAGACAGTGGCCAACAGGGTTCCATCAGTGGATGATCAAATTAAGCTTTATTTTAATGCTAATTTGCATGTGTACATGAAGTGTGGTGAGAAATGAGTACAGTTTCTCTTGACACTTTGGTATCTGTAAATAACAAATGGATTTGTTTCTTGACAGCACGATTGGTGACTTTTTAAAAAAAATTATTTATCTTCCTTTAGAACTCACAGGAAAAAAATGTATAAATCTCTTATTTGTTTTCAGCTCTATAAGGAGTAGAGCACTTGTTTCAAGATAAATAAATTTTGAATCACAAATGGCTCTGACTGGGTAAACTCCAGAGACTTCTAACAAGATACAGAGCATTTCACTCCTATGACATTGGTTTGAAATTAGCCCAGGTGAACAGAGAGCAGGAGTCATCTTCATCTAACGTCTGTTCAGCAGCCTACACAAAATGAGTTGCTGGGGTTTAATGCATGCATCTCCTTGGGGTCACACAGCTGCTTTTTAGAAACCAATATTAATCAGTAGTCAGCCTGAATTATGAATATGCACAGACGAACTAGCAGTAGTATGCAAAGTAATCCACATGGGAAAGGGACTACTCTAAATATACATAGCAGCAGACTCCAAAGGATCTGCTGCTATTCAGGAGAAAAATCTTGATATCTGCACTGCTAATTCTTTGAAATCATCAACTCAAATCATATATCTCAAAAGCAATCAGAAAGGCAAAAAAATATTCAAAGTTGCTAGGAAAGATACAGAGAGAACAGGAAGCATCATTTTTCCAATGGTGTTAGTTCCACACCTGGAATATTATTTTCTTTTTTCATTGCCTCATCTTAAAAATACTGGAGATCTAGAAGAGTTCATAAAAACATTTCTAAAAAATAAAAGAGAGCAATGATAACCTGAAGCATGGCACTGATTGAAAAAAAGAGAAAGATCAATTAGACAATTCCTGTTTGGAGGAAGGTCAATGAACAAGATGTATGAAAAAACAGTGAAATCATGAATGACATGAAGAGAGAGAATTGGCATGTTTGTTCATTTTTTTCCACATAAGAGAAAAACGAGGAGGTATTAAATGCAATCACTAGGCAGCAGGTATAAAATAAACAGATGTACTTTTTCATGCTATACGTAATTAAATTATGGAACACATTGCCACAGGATGTTACAAAATCCAAATGTGTTTAGAAAGTGTTTGGTGAGGTTCACGGAAGTAAGGGCCATCAAGGATAATTAACACAACGCAGTTACAACCCCTTGTACTGGAATGCCCAAGCTGCTGATTACAAGTAGCTTAGAATATGAGCTTGGGGAAGTGTATTTCTATCCTACCATTTTATTTTTATGGTTTCCAACAAGATATTTCTCTCAGGCATTTACCGTTAGCTCTGCCAAGAGAGGTTTCTAGGTTGAATGGTGTTGCTGTTTCTACAACAGTCTAAAAAGTACTACTTGCCTATTGTTTTTGTGAATATATTCAAAGCAAAGAACCAATTGTTTATTGTGACAAATATACTTAAAAAGTATCCAGTATCTGATAAAAACGAGCACAGGAAATAATGTATTCTTCAAGGGCAAAATACCTCTTAGAGGTTTTTTGTTAGTTGGGGTTTGGGTGCTAAATGCAACTGCTTTTTCATCATTAATTCAAAAGTGCTATGATAGTTAAACCTCTAAATATGCAAACTGAGAAATATTTGGTGAGTTTACTAGAGCAATAACATTGAGTTCAGGGGAAAATCTGTTTAATACTTCAGGTAAAAAGAAAAATAATCTTCAGCATCTTTGTACTTCATAGGAAAAATATTTGTTTCAAATTTAACTCTATGAATGCTGATATTTTATACACTCCTAAAGAATGAAGGGACTAATTTCAGATTATCTTCTATAGTATCCAGTATATTGTAATTTATAGATGGAGATGAAGCTCTAGTCACACTGAGATTATAACTTTTTTCCTTACACTGCATTTTCAAAATGAGAGTTGTTGCCTATATTTGTTATTGAGGAAGTTGCTATTTTCTGACTCTGTGGAACCAGGCATGTACATACATATTATATATTCCTTCTGAACTTACTTTCTCTGGACTTTTTAGTTTCTCAGTATTAAAAACCACAACAATTAGTTTTATTTCTTTGTGTGCTCTTGTACATAAGTCTATCATATATAATACATAACTGTCTACTATTTGCTTCTTTTAAATCAATAAAGAGATTGTGTTTTCAAATAGTTTTCAAGCATCTGATATAAAAGTGTCTGTACTTTTCTCCCACAAAAATGACATTGTAATAAGAGTTGCATGTTGGTCAAGACAATGGCTGGAGGAGAAACAGCACCAGCTTTGAAATTCAATCAATTCTCCAGCATCCTTCTGCATGAGGGCTACAAACATTCTATATATCACAATTTTTCTCAAAATTTTAAAAAATACAGAATAACGGTTCATGTTGAACTGTCACATCCAGAGGAATATTTAACTTTCTATATGTTTAACTTAAGAATGTTTAACTCTCTATAGCCAAAATTTTCAAAGGAAAAGAAGAAAAAAATATAGCAGTTTCACATGAAGACACTAGTTACATTAGTAGAACTGCCATTTATTGTAGTAATCAAATTTGAATGTCTGGATCATTATCACACATAACGGATGGAAATTTTTTTAAAGTGTTATTTCTTTGTATTTGATTTGAAGTACTGTTATGCATCACGAGACAGGATTTTTGAACCTGAAATCTGAACTCATCAGACATTGAGAACTGCTTATCCAGGCTATTAAAATGTATTTTTTAAGCACATTCCTGGATAGATTCTAAGCTAAAATGGAGATTTAAAATCTCATAGGTGTCAAGAAAAAAGGGAGCTTAACCATATTCATGACAGCCCCCAAAAAAGTAGAGGAATAGTACCAAATTGAAGGCTCTTCCCATAACAATGAGAAGTCTCCAACAACTGACAAAAACCATTTGAGTCTTCCACACTGGGTAATGAAGTCCTAGCTCAAGGGAAGGAGGTAGAAACCTTATGCTGACCCCAAATAGCTTAAGGAACAAATCCTAACACATTAGAGAATAGTTAAACAGCAAAATTCCTTTTAAAGTATGGAGACAGCTTCAGTTATCTTCCCAAATTACTACTGAGATTAAATTGTTTTAGAAAATGACAAGATATACTCGAAAATTTTGTGCAATCATCAAGGATAAAGATCCAATCACCTTGACTACAGTGTGAAACTTAACTTCTACAGAAATGCTCTTTTAAACTCTGGTCACCAGAGGCTGCTGATCTTAGAAAAGAGAATGCAGATGTTAATGACGTGAAGATGACAGATAATCTTAACCAACAGATAGTGAGTACCGAGACCATTATGAACACTGTACAAGAAAAGACACAAAAAAAGTACAAGCCAGTGCGGAAGGGATTTTACTAAGCAATATTCTTCAATCTACTACTTCTCCCTTTGTGACCATGCTGTCTGTGTCCAGCAAATATATCTATATTTGAAAATAAATCCCATTCTGTAATTAGTTGTGTTCAATAAAATTGTATTTTCACTTGCGATAGGATAAACTTTTCTGGGTCTTCCATTATGATCATATTTATCTAGTAGATTAGCTGAATAACTCATATAAATAATGCACCTTATTTTCTCTCTTTTCTGTTCCTTTGTCTTTGTAAAACAGAAAATCTCACCTCATAGATTTTAAGAAATTATGAAGATAGCAAAACGAAATAAATAAAAACATCAATGTTCCACTCAATATATCCCTCTTGCTGGGGTTCAGGGACACTCAGTGGAGAGGGACACATAGTGGAAGGATGAGGGGGAATGGCTTTAAACTGAAAGATTAGATGTTCAGTTGAGATTACAAGTGTCCAAGGTCATGTTGGATGGGGCTTAGAGCAACCTGGTGTAGTGGAAGATGTCCCTGCCCATGGCAGGGGGGTTGGATCTAAATGATCTTTAAAGTCCCTTCCAACCCAAATCTTTGTCTGGTTCTATGATGACAGTACAGTTCTGATTTTGAGACCTGTTTCTGAAAGCGAATAATGCAGCCCAACATCTGACTGTGGAACAGGCTCCATCACTATGCAAGTCTTTCTATATTTCCATATTTTTTTGCCTTCAGTTAATTAAGTTCTCCGTTGAATGTCTGACTATAGCAAGATAATCTCTACTTTGTAAAGATTAACCCCATTAATACCAATTAACACATAACAAAGAAGGCTTTTAATGTTTTACAGCAGCAGGCTAAGGAGGATGGTACTGAGGAGGATTAGAGGGGATCACTTGTATCTTTAGTTTATGACATCTCATTAAATAATTTATAATAACCGTCAAACATTTTATATTGAAGAAGTTGTAAATGTTTAAGCAGTAGGATCCATTAATTGCAGTGAAGAAAAGGAATTTCTCTCATACAGATTACTATGGTGGAGAAGAGGAAAAAGACAAGTCCTATGGGAAGCAAAGACCCAAAGATGGTATCACCAGCATGTGGAGTTGCTGGTCACCCTCTCACTGCTGTGACAGACAGTAATAACAAGCCAGGACCATTGAGGCAGCAGCTGTGTCACCTGGGACGGGCACCACACTCAGACGTTGTTCCAAGTGCTTTGCAGGCACTCTCACCTTCCGCCGACAACGCGGTCACACGATGCCACACCAGCTCCCTGCTGGTCACACTGTCCTATGCGGAAGACGCTTATAAAACACTCACTCTGAAGAACCAGAGAACAAGTCATTCTGATACAGCTTTGTATGCATCAGACTACAAAATTTCCTTCAAAAGCCACAGGTGTTCAGAATGAAATCTAGGTTTGTTTCTTTGTTTATAGAAAAAAGACCCGAACAAAAACCCACAAAAAAACCCCCAAAACAAACAGCCTGCACCCACTTTAAGGCACTCCAAGTTTAATGGAGAAATGATCTTTTTCCTGATTATGGATAATGACTATTCTGGCTCAGTTTCTTATTTACATTTAATCCTAAGAAAATCTCTGACCAATGTCAGCGAATGAATACATTTTTCAGAATTAGAACTTCAAGCATGTTGTATTTTGTCATTGAAAAATATTAAGCATATATTTTTAAACAAAAATAATTACATTCTTCCTAACTCAATTCTTACAAACTTTTACTTAATTGAGAACAGGGTCCTTCTCTGCTAAGGATCTCTACAAAAATAATCAGGAAAAACCCGTCCTGAGGCCTTTACAAGGAACATACAAAAAGCAGATATTAAAATGAAACATTATTATCCTATGTTTACTGAATGGATTTACGAATGTGAAAATTTCATATATGTTTTTTCTCAAACTCTTCCACAACTCTTTCCCTCTCCCCTTTCCAATGGATATGCTCAAACTCACATTGGAAAATAATTTTATTTGACATACTAACATCAGAATTTATTTCATAAACAACAACTGAATTAGTAGCTTGTGATTTGTTTGGGTTTTTTTCCCTTTGAGACAGAGAAGTTAGAAATATTTGAATAGATGAATGCATACTGAAATCCTTGGGAAATATACTTGATATTTCTAGTGCAGACAGAAACTGTAAAAGGAATTTTCTTCCTCTGTACAAGACAGTACCTTTACATGGCATGAGAAAAATAGAACCTTGCATATTTGATAAGAGCCAATTAATCTCCAGTCAAATGCTCTGTTCTGTTCTGCTTGGCCACCCTCCTCTTCTACTGATATTTTATTCTTCTTCCAAAGGTCTGACAATATATTGGGCATAGAAGCTGCCACTCTGGCAGGTTCATGTGAGGAGATGCTACTGTCAGACTGTGTAACACTCACAGTTATTGCATTTCAGTAATTATATTAATTTAACAGAGATACCTATATAAATACAGCGACCTATATAAAGTCTGCTTTGCTGAACTGATACTATTGCTGCCTTGTATTGCTTCAGAGCCCTCCTGCTCCCCCACATCCTTCCTGCTTGTTGCTAGGTAACCAGAAGGATTTCATAAGCCAGCCCAAAGCAGGATTTTGGGTTTGGGCATGAACTTCAGTAATTTGTTAAGTAGAAAATACAGAAATCAGAATTTGCCATCAGAGCCTGATGGCAAAATTACATCTCGAGGGGGTGTGTGTGTGTGTGTGTGTGTGTGCTCATTGCTGACCACTGAAGCAGTCTTTTTGTCAGAACAAAGCCATGGTGCCTTTTCCACATATTCCACAGGGATATCAAATGTAGCCATCTGCTAAAAAATTGCGTTATCTCCTATCTGAACATGATGTACCTTCTCAGAATTTCAAGAGGCCATTATGAACAGTGTGCTATTCAATAATTGATATGTCAAACATGCTTTAAAACTTCAGATGTAGTGACAGGATACAGATAAGTACATATGTTTGTGTATATATCTTCTTCATACTTTCATTTAAGAATATCTCAAATTATTGTGAAAATACAGAAATTATGCATGTGTATGTAGTATTTCACTTCTAGCAGGATTCAGAAGTACTTTTGAGAAAAGAAAAAGAGAAAAGATGTACACACGTACATCAACCTCCCACAACAAATCTGGTCACAGCATATTTTTACCTTCATGATATAGCCACAGAGTTATAATGGCAAAGTCAGAGTTTACAGAAAGGGGTATTTTATAGCAACTCAACTGCTCAATTGGACAAGGCATACTTGTGCCATGTTCATTAACTTCTTCTTCCTTTCCACAGAAGTACTCCCTTCACAACTAATTTCTGACTTTCCTTCTACAGCACTTGCCATTGAACTTTCTAATTGACAGTATTTGAAAGTCTGGAGACTCTTGTCTCTGTCCCAGTCTTCCATGATCTACTTCAGGCAATCCTTTAAAAGATAAATTTTCTAATAGACTAATAACCCAAGGTTACCCTCTTGCTCTTTCATAGAGAAACATTAGAAAATCATATGACAGTGCAAATTGGACAGCTGCCTACAAATCACAGATTTTTTAGGAGGTGATAACACTGTTCAGTCAGTCATCTGGCTTTTGCTACATCCCATCACTTTAACATCACATCTCTTTGTAAGAAATTCCCTTTGACTCCATTAGACCTCTTTCCTCTGTTCACTGAGAAGCCCAGTAGTGACAGAATTCTTCCAACCAACAAACCAGGACTCAGCACACAACACAATAATCAGGAACTGGGCAAAAAAAAAAAAAAGAATATGATGCTCCACCTAAGTGCTCTGCATGGTTTGTACCAGGTAAATAGTAATGATGCCAAACAATAAGCAAGGGCTATGTAAGTCCTGTGCTCAGGACGACATGTTTGTTTCCTAGCTGTTGAAATTGCTAGGAGGAGCTAAAATAACCTTCCTGCACAACTACCACAGCAAATATTTTCAAACCCCAGAAATCTGATGACACATGATTTAGCATAAAAACTTACTATTCAACATACTTCATTTTAAATATGCCATGGCGTGTATGATGTTATTGACCCCACCCTCTTGAAGTCCTCAGTGNTATTTTTTGGTGTCTACCATCCTTGAATATCACTTGAATTGTTTCTCTGTGCTTCAGATATGACCCTGAGTAGTAAATGCCAGTCTGGGAATAATGTAGACTATGAACTGTCTAGATGAATGCAGTTGCCAAGGGGATTGTGATGCAGAGTTCTCTTACCCTGGAGGTGTATAATTGCAGGTACTCAGAATAGACATGAATACCTATCCAGCTTTTGATGATGTCCCATTATCTGCTTTATTATGTCATAGAAAAAGAGGAACAGAGCAAAATTTAAAACAAAAACGTACAGTGGGGAGAAGGGATAGTGATGGATCTGGAATCACACATGATATATTTGGATTAGATCCTGAGGTGTAGCTTCTGGGAGGTCAGTAGACATACTCAAATCTGATTTTCTGAGAATCTGCACACAGAAATCCGAATCACCATCAGAATATCAACAGAGAGCAACAGCATAACATTTAGAAAGTCCTTGTGCCAAGACAGAAGTACCTGTTGCTTCATTGTGAGCAGACTTGGTCACCTTCCAGTATTGCCTGTCTCACTTAGCACAGACAAACCACCAAGTACCAAACACCGTTCCAGTGATCCCCAGGGGAAGGTTTTGCTCAAATGACAATGTGAAGAGAGATGTAAATACAGAAAGGATTATTTATGTATGTAACAAAGTGCTCTTGTGTTTGTGACTTACATCAGCATAGGTGTTTCTAACTCTAGTGCAGAAACCACAGAAACCTGTTGGGAGGATATGAGAAGCACTGTGTCAACATGGAAATTTCATCATAGCTTGAGTTTCCATTTAAAATTTTCTTTCAAACTAAGAAAACCCGATCCAAACAATATGTCGCTGATTCTTGTTTCCAGAAAATCCATGAAGTAATGTGAAAAAATGTACACCTCATCCCAGGGTACTTCCAAAACATATGATCAGAAAGACACTGAATATTATCTATTTGATCTGCTGAAAAAAAGCCTGCATCTCTTTGGGCACAAGCCCTATGTTATCCCATCGTTTTATCTTTAAAACATCACATCCGTATGTTATTTCCCTTAACAGATTTCTGGAAAGAAAATACTAATCCCTATGTTTAAACCACACATCATGTGTGATGCATGAACATTCCTATGTCCATGTACTTAGATGGATGTATTCAGGAGGTGAAATTCATGATTAAGTACTGGAATAGATTTAAGGGGTAAATTGCACATAAATTACTGACAAAAGTTACTGCTTTTAAATGATCACATAATTCTTAAAAAACACAATTAACCTCAAAGGGTAAGTTTATTAAATCAAAAGAGAGCAGCATGGTAAAGAATTGGATAACCTATAAAATGCTCAAACCTTACTTAGTCAACAAATCCTTCCAGCAAGTTCCAGTAAAGCACTGATAGTACCTGTCATAGCTAGGAGACAAGTTTGAAAAATGTTGCATACTCAAGTACATTTTCTGAAAATGCATTTATGTGAGAGACAATATTTTGCATGTCACAATAAGGGTTAAGCCCAAATATGTTCCTTTAAACTGAAGCCATTCACTAGTAGAGTCGTGCAGAAGAAAATAATAGGATTTGATTTAATGACTCCTGATAGAAAAAGCTTGAAAACTTAGTGGATTGTTCAAAGATGAGTACTTCTTTGTAGCTCAGTTAAAGTGGCTTTAAGTAGTAGCAGAATTTGCCATTGAAAGCAAATTTCCTGGGAAGACAATTTCATATGCCTTTGTTTACTTTTTTCTGTTGTTGACTCCACTGAAAAACTGTAAGAAAAATTGCATTCCATTGACAACAAAAAATTAAACCAAAACAAATTAAAAACAAATAAAACAAGCATACCACTAAAAATTCCTGATAAGCTTTAAAAGAGTCAACATGGGATGAATTTTGCATGGGGCTTAATGTCTTCCTTTATGATATATAAAAGGGTTAGCACATCCTTCAGTATGATGCAGCTTTCATCACGCCATTAAGATATATAAATATTACATCTATTTCATTGCTTCTCTAATGATATTTGAAGGTACTTGCTTTCTCCCAAGGGTAGGCTTTTAAAAAGAACAAATAAATAAGCCCAAGCTTTTTTTTTTTTTCATTTACACTTAAAAGTTTGAGCTCACTTAGTAATAAAGGCCTACAGATTTGCCCCAAGAGCTTTAGAGGCTTATTAAACAAAAAATGTTTTCCAGTGCACATGCTGCATACAAGAGAGAAGAATGTTGATAAGACTGTTTTCAGTTTCATTGAAGACATTTATGAATGCAGTTTCTCACACACATGTACATACTCACACTCAGCCTCCTCCCAAAGAGGTTCAATCATCAACCTCCAATCAAATAAACATATATTATGAGAAATGAGATCTGTGTGAGTGCTCTTCATAGCAGTGCTCTTCATTAAAATTCTCTAACATTAATAATTTTACTTTCAAACTGACAACTGAGAACAAATACTTTGAAAAAAAGTTTTTTAAAGTCTCAGTATTGTGAGATGCAAATTTATGTTGGCAATGAAAATCAACCCATCATTTATCTTCATTATGAAGTCAGACTTCCTAATAAGTTATTTAAATTATGTTAAACTGCAAAGTAATGTTTTAGGCCCACTTTTCCAGTTTTAATGTGTTCTGTAAAAGGTACCTCACTCTGGAGATCATTGCCTTCCATGTGCCTTTTATGCATCTTCATGTTTTGGTTGCTTGCTTCCTGGAAGAAGTGGGACACCTGACATGATTTCATGCTGTGGGATTTCATCACCTTCTGTAGAATTCTATCTACCCTCCCCCATATCATAACTTCATACTGCAGAAAATGGAGTTAACAAATTGCATACTTTTTAAGAATTTTTGCTTGAGTACTTTTTTACCCTAGCTCCTTTTCAAGGTTAGGTTAACAATCTGTCCACACTAACCATCTGAATGCAGCAGTCCTAGCAGGGCTTTTTTCAATTTGGTTGCTGTTTCCTGTTCCATTTTGTTGTTACTTCCCAATATTATGTTGTTTTTCTATTTAATATATGTCATATCCTTATTTATTCTCATGTACATATGGAGGCTGTGCTCTACAGTGAACTTTCTAATTTGGGCAACTCTAATCATAAACACTTCAAGCTATATTAGCTTCAGGAAACTAAAGATGCACAAAGGCATATATAAATATATGAGAATATATACATATATATACATTCTTGTATACATATATTCTTATATATATACATGGGATAAAAACAAAAACAAAACAACAAACACCAGTAACTTAAGGAACCAAAACCTTTGTTGCAGATCAAATGTGTATGCTGTGTGGAACCACTCTTTCTCTTCTGTAATTCCTTATTTGCAGGGAATATTTTAAAATTAACAAATTGAACTATTAGAGACCAAACTGTAACCTATTTTCTGCAAAGGATGGTAATTTACATGTTTAGTTTTGAAAACTCCACACCCCTCAATATAATTTATTATACAAAATCCTCCATATAATTTATTATATGTCTTTACAGATGAATTTTTCTAAATTCTTTGTAGGTAGCATTCCCATGCCAAGTTGAACATTTGTAACCTTCCTGTAGACTACACAGCACCTGTGGAATTTCAGAACATCCCTCATCACAGACCTGGTCTGGAACTACTTTCCTTCAAATTTCAGTTGCAAACTACTTGCAGCACTGAGAGGAAAAGTAAATTGAAGACTCAGAAAGACGAAGGAGAACCATTTCCAATATCCAAGGCATGCATAAGTAATACAGTTTTTATATCTTGCTACCTGGACTTAAAAGTCACCCCGGTTTTATTACTGGGAATCACTGTACATCCATTATAAAAGAGAAGATATAACACATTTATGTATTCAAATAAAGGTGCAGATTTAATTTACGGGATTTCAATGAGCAGTGAAAGTGGCTCTTCGCAGCACAATTCAGTAACAGCATAATTCGACCCTCTTTGGTTACAAACATTCTCTGACAAGTGAATTGCGCTCTTTCTTCCACATTGCAGCAGGATTGATTCATTGGCAAACAGGTGTAATTTAATCATTTCCAGTCTACATGACTTACAGCACAAAAGAAGGTTAATAATCTTAGAAGCTTGAACACCTTTTAAGTACTGACCCTTTATTCAGAAGTGAGATTTCCAGTCTCTTGGGTACTGCCTCACAATTCCTGTTTGTATCCTCAAATAATTACTGTCCAAAACATACTTGAAATAAGCTCGGCCTATTTCTTTATCTACACTTTTTGGACAGCCATTGCATTGAGGGATGCAACATAATTGTGTTATTTCCGGCAATAAAACGGTCATCCCCCACAGACAAATAATCAAGCAATTTAAAATGTGGTCATGGTTGCCTGAGCAGCCAGATTCTGATTTCAAAAGGCCTAGCTACATAACCCTGAGTATGTTGTGCTTTTTAAGGGAAAATCTTTTCACAAAATAAATATTACTTGGGGGTGTGGGGGGAAGGTATACAGCATTTATTGCTTTTGCAGACATCTTGTCTGCTCTCTGGATATAACAGCATGAGAAATTCCTTATATACATTTTAGGAATCTTAGAAAACTTCAGTGTTTTGCTTCCCCCCACACACTTTTGCATCTGCTTTTCATACACACACAGAGGTTTGGGGTTGGCTTTTTTTTGGGTGGGGATGGGTTGGGTTTTTTTTAAGACCTCAAGCTGTGGACATTTTGTTAATTTACTATGATACTGTGAAAACTATGCAAAGCAGTTAATAAATCCTACAGACAAGAAAGCAGTTGGAGAAGATTGGAAGACAGATTAAAGTTATAACAAGAGGAGCATGGTTTTGACAGCATAAAACTTATTTATACAGACTTCGTAGCCAGTCCACACTGAATCCAAATGAAATTGGCTGATGCCACGTGTACCAGTCACCAAGTCAGATTCTGTAACTTCACCTACCAAGTATTTGAGATTCTTTGGTTAAGACCTGACTTAGTCTTCTTGAAGAGTTTAAGCCAAGAGCCAGCTGTAACAGGTGATGACACTTTGATCTGGACTCTTTTAAATGAAGTATCAATACCATATCAGGTAGCACAATTCTACTGAGTGTTTTAGAACATAAAACCCATAAGACAAAGGAGGAAGCGGCAGATCTCACCCTTCTCCTTTACTAATTTTCTTTTGACCATCAAATCTGATTTCCTGCAGGCCTTTTCTCTGTGGAGAGCAATATTTTCCAGCTTTCTAAGATGTGCACCCCACTCCATTCCAGGACCTGCTCTTCATCTCTTTCCCTTAGCTACAGCATCCGCCCTCTCAGTATTCCCCCTGGCATCATTTATGCTTCAGGACACAGAGAACTCCACTTGAAGGCAAAACCAATGTGACTCATCATCACAGGACTGAGCAACAACCACCGAGAGGGAAAAAATCAGGACCTCAGACATTCACTGAACAGCTTTGGTATTGTTACATACCATGAATCTCAAACTGTGATTCTATTAAACTACAAATACATTGTCCAGCACCAAACAGTAAACCAGCATGATTACACCACACCGGTGCCTAAGAGATCCCTTATCCCAGTATGCCTATGGCCTGCAGCCCGTGACAGATCTCTCCTTTGCATCATACCAACTGCACAACTTGCTCTCAAACCCATTTATAACCTATTCTCTGTGGCTTGCTCCAAGCTAAGGTTTTCTCCTCATATTTTACAGTTGTAATGAAGGCTCCTTTTCTCACAGTTCAGCAACCACAGACATCTGAGAACTGCTTAGTCTCCTTCATGTACATTTTTTCATTCAACGGTTTTGTTAATAAAAAAAAAATAAATTTTATCTGAATACTTTTAAGTCCCCAGCTATGCATAACTATAATGAAAAGTTTTGTCAGACGTTTTGTAAAACCACATTGAATTTTTTATTTCTTCTGAAAAAGAAATACTGTGAAAGTAAGTCCTATTCTTACCCACATCTGTCATTGTCATTTCTATTTTAACTCGTACAGACAACAGCAACAACAAAACCCTACTTGCTTATATGTTGTTTTTCTAGATGATTATTAGGGGGGGAAGTATTTTTTAACACTGCAACCCATTTCTCCCGACTTAAGTGTCAGAACACCGATGCAAATACTTTGTTAATGAGTTTTGATCTGTTCCCAGACTATTTTTCTTCGATGAAAACGTTCAGAAAATTTTATACTTTGCCATGGGAAAATAATTTTAGAGCTAGAAAAACTTGTGGCACATTGTAGAACATCACTATCCCCCAGATTTTTCCCTAGGTTAGGGGGTTTTTTTTTGTTTTGTTTTTGTTTGTTTGTGGGGTTTTTTACTGAAATAAGGAGCTACAGAATATAACTTCCCCTTCCCCTGCTCCCAGAAATGAACAACTGTGCCAATATTAGAAGACAATAAGTCAAATTTCCCCCTGGTATCCACATCAGACTTTTATCGTATGCTGGTCTGGGAGAATAAATTATTTTACTGTTTTCATGAATAAGTTTGCCTCATTACACTTTTTTGATATTAGAACAATTTACTAGTAGTAGCAATGAGACAACATTAATCATTAGGTAAAGGAATACACTTAAAATGCTTAAGCTATGCTGGTTATGCAAGATTTACTCAGTGACTCTGACACTGCTGATAATTATTATTAAATTAAACTTTTAAAATATTTTAAATACGTATGCTCTTCATAATCACTCATACTCTTCAGGGTTTATACTGTTGTTTTATACTTAGGCTTTCTATTTTGGAAAACAAGAAAAGAGAGTTTCTTGTTAGCTTTGCTCTTCAGTTCTCATAAACTGGAAGAATGGAGCAATGTCTGGGTTGCTTACATTGGCAAAAGAATTCACCTTTGCATTTGAATACAAGTTACGAAATATTTGTTTTGCCCCTATGTTCTTTATTAATTGAAAGAATGGAGCTAAATTTTAAAAATACTGGTTCTACAGGATTCTGCTGCTGTGTGCTATGTTACAGCACAGTGTCACAGAAGTAGGCTGCTTAAATAAATTTATTATAGAAATGTATTCAAACCTGATTAAAGGAGTTGAACACTAGGCACTCAAAGATTTATGTTCAACCTTGAAAAGTATAATAGAATAATAAATAAACAATGAAACCACCTTTTTGACGACATAATTTGTCAAAGATGAGACCATGGAGATTTAGAATAAAAACACAGGGTTGTCCTTCTAATTATTGATCCTTCTAACTATTTCTTAGAAAAAAATTATTACTGTTAATGCAACAATAATCCTCCATTGTAGGACACTTATATACACTACAGTCCAGAAAGAAGTACAGCATTCACAGAGGCAAAAGAAGAAAGATAACTTTCTACCTGTGACACACTGTGAGTTAACTGATCTTTGCCCCAGATTGCTCTACACTAAATAGATATCATGCTTCACTAATGGGAACCAAAGGCAGCCAGAACTTTAATAGAACAAGACCGCTCCCCACATTGAGCTCAAAGATCTTTAAAAAAATTATTTTAAACACAAGTCAGCGACTTTTAAATACATTCGCATACACTAAAATAGTTTGTTTTCTAAACAGATGAAACAGAATTGATACTGGAATTATTTATAAATCAATATCCCTCCCCTTGTTCACTGTGCCCTTCAGTCAGCTAGCTGCAAACTGTGCAACACCTCTGAGTTCCTAGCAAATTTGGTTTTCTATCACAGAAGGGCACAGCTCAGCGCAACATCCCTGCAGGGTCTCAGCAGGCTTGTTTCTCTTCCCGTCCACGGGCTGCAAACCCGTGTCCTGGGAAAAAGCCCTGGCAGAGGAAGTCCCCTGCTGCCCCAGGCGCTCACCCCACTCACTTCACACAGTGAGGAAACAACTCAGACTTTATCGCAACTTTCCTCTAACAGCTGAGGAGGAGGCAGATCGTGAATAAGTGTTTGTAAACTGCCTGAGAGACTCCCTTGGAAAGATTTAGGGAAGCAGTAAATGATAGCAATTCCTCCTTACCCCTGTCAGCATGAATATCCACTTTGTTT
Source organism: Ptilonorhynchus violaceus (assembly GCA_013397565.1). Classification (NCBI taxonomy): domain Eukaryota; kingdom Metazoa; phylum Chordata; class Aves; order Passeriformes; family Ptilonorhynchidae; genus Ptilonorhynchus; species Ptilonorhynchus violaceus. The sequence goes on along the minus strand of VZRJ01003181.1, from coordinate 788,523 downwards.
ACAACACAGTTAAGCTCTAGTTTAACGTGGTGTTTCCTTTCCATAAAGGCTTTCTGCCCTTTACTTGAATCAATCTTCCTGAAGATTGAACATTTCACAGCCCACATTTAAGATAAGATTGAAACAGATAGGGCTGAATGTGCTCTTTAAAGGGGAAAAAATGCGCACAACAATCTGCAAAAGTTTACTTACTCAAGAGAAGCTTTACTCTGTGAGGAAGAGGGAAAACATTTCCTACAGTTTTTCTCAGATTAAGTACATCCCCTCAACTCTGTGTCTCTTCTGATTGTTTCATACATCTGTGCCTGTACCTTTCCTGCATCCCTTCACTTTCTTCATAGAGGATGGAATTGCTAATTGCTTTGCCCTTTCTCTCAAAGCTAAAGTTTGAGAAAGCTACAAGACAAAAAAGGGTGTTGCATTATTTGGTCACATCTCACTCCATATGAATGTACTACCACTGCCTTTGGCAGTGCTGTCACAGCTGCACAACAGGCACAAAAGATTCCATATCCATTAAGTAATACCATAAAATCGTGTATTAGTTTTACTTGGAGTCATTGACCCATTGACTCTTCCATCTGAAATTCTCAAAGAGAAGCATTGAATGCTTGAGAAACACAAAAGAAAAGAAAAATAGTCCAATTCCAGCAAAAAGAGTAACAGCAGTAATGAACCAGCATTCACACCACTTTCCTGTCTATGTTTCCCAACACATTTTCCAACTGGGGAATCTGCTTCAAAAGGTGATATGAAGGTTTTTACGTGGTGATTACACAGACCAGTGGCAAAATCAGAATTACTACAGAGACATTCACTTTCTCCCACTATCAGATACATAAACTTGAGTACTCTTTTCCCATTTATATGTGAAGAACCATAGTTTCCTGTAAAAGAGCAGATCTTCCAGACTCCCTGCACTGTATGCATGGGGTCAGCTCTTACCTCAGGGAGAGAGGAGCTCTGTCCGCACCAGAACTTTTTACCTTTGGTGAAAGCTTTTTTGTCTCACTTTCCTCCCCTGCTGCCATGCCAGCAGGTGGCTTACCACCCAACAAGAAGTGCACTGCATCTCCACTCCATCTGCACTGCTTTCCAGAGCAGACCTGCTGAAAAGCATCAAAAGAATGGATGCATGTGTATATATAGGTGTGTGTATGTTTGTGTGCTTCTACAACAGAGGAAAGAATGGAATTTATATTTGTTTCTATTCTTTTGTGTCTTGGCTGATCTATTTTTTTCTAGTGGTTTTCTTCCTCAGGCACTTTACTTAAACATTGCCCTTAAACATTGCCCTTAAACATTGTCCCTGCCTATGGCAGGGGGTTTGGAACGAGATGATCTGTGTGTCTAGATCATCTATAAGTTCCCTTCTAACCCAAGCCATTCCATGATTCTGTGATTATCTGGATGCACGTATGTTCTGGAAGTAAAATCACCAACCTCTTTCTTCTTGCCATTACTTGTGCCATTCCTTGGAAACACCCTGAGAAATGAAATGGAATACAAAGAATTAATCATATCAATTAGGAATGCAGAGAAACATGACTGTTGGAAGTTTCCATAAGGGATGGAGAGAGCAGTTTGCATCTGAACGACAGACATATAGTTATGACACATTAACTTTTGCATAACTTACCCTGCAAAGACAGGCTCTTAGCTATCAAACCCTTTGCAGGTGCACTAAGACAGAGCACTTGATGGAAACTTAAATGAAGATATAGAAATTTAACCCAAGGCCAAACTCAGGAGGAAGAGGTATTATACTTCTAACCACATGATGAATAAATTGTGGCCTATTTGCAATGTGTCTGGTATGTGTCTGATAGAATTTTTATCTTAGACTAAATGTTTGTACAGAGAACGGCATTTGTCACAGAAGACTGGCTGGAAGAGATGAATATGTCTCATACGCTTCTGGTATACCCTTAAAATCAAAGCTGCAACGCTGTCACAGCAAAGCAGTGTGAAAGACTTGGTTCTCAGCCCATCAATTCTCTTAGGACTTAATTAACATTTTAAAAGAACAAAATAATTTCCCCTACTGAACCAATATAGCAACACATGTCAGATCACAACTTTAAAATTAAACTAAAGCAACAGACTACTACCAGTGGATTAGATGTGATGAATTTGCACAACTGTAAAATTTTGGCATCATTCCTAGCAATGTGCTTCCATAGCCATGCTATCAGTACTTAAAAGTCATTTTAAAAAAGACCTATAATTATCTGTGATCAGCACAAGGAAAATCCATTTAGAAACAGGCTGATCCAATCCTTCAGTGATGTCAACCGAATGACAGTCTTGTGGCACCTCCACTAACCATACATGAAATATGGTTGCAGAAATCTAAACTCCCGATATGTTTCAGAAATTTTAAATAAAACAACAGCTAACAAAAAGAATCAGCTTCTTTTTTAGTCAAGTTGTCAAACACACTTTAGAGGAGAGAGAGTATTGTCCTCCTTTTCAGAGGCAGCATCTTCCTCTGTTAAGATATGCACAAGAGATTAATTACCTCACACCAGTCAGGCTGTTCCACTGATTTTCTGCAGTCAAACCACATTGCCACAGAAGCCTGGAAGGTTTGAATTTACCATGTTTTTCTGCTAAGCCTTGAAACAAGTGCTGGACAATCATATATTTCCACACTACTATTTACTATCAACAACTTTGTGTTTGTGTGGAGGAAAAATTCCTAATGACTGCAGAGACTAAATCTCATTTAGACAGGAAGAGTGATATAACCAAACAATGCAATGAGGTGACTGAAGGAGATACCACCAGGAAGTTTGGGATGATAGGGCACTGCAAATTTACATGCTACAACCCTGTATCATGAAGAAAGTATGTAATTAAAAAAGACTCAACTTTTGAGAAAATATGTTAAGTGAAAACTGAAGGTAGACAAAAGAGTTGAAATTGTAAATAGAGACAAGGGAAAAGGCTTCTAATCTGAAACATAATAAAAGCCATTGAATATTCATTTAACTAATGAATGAAAACAACATATTCAAAATCCAAATAATCATGAAAAATATTATAAGGAAGATTTATTTGGGCTTCCTACCCTTTGTGGCAGCAAAATAGAATGAAATGAAGCAAACAGCAAGGACATATAAATCTTTCATGAAAACAATAAGGTCATCTTGCATCTTCACAAATTTCATCATAGAGTCAATTCTTCTATCCTATAATTTCCTTCTATTATTTTGTAAAGGCAAGAAAAAGCATCTTAAAACAAAGGCACTCTTTAAAACTACCAACAGTTTTGCAAGGTGTTTTTCTTTTTTTTCCAAAATTCTAGTATCAGCTGTATTAGACAGCTTAAGATGTTATCCTCACTTGAGGAGATAAAAGAGGGGAAAAGTGTACAAATAAACCTCTTCTTCATTCCTAATGAAAAATATGGTATTACTGAAAATAACTTCAGAGGATAAAAATGGAAAGTTTTACTAAATCAATCATTTCACTACTACCATTTTTGTCCTTTCTATGCATTTTAGTGCTTCTTCCAGATTAATTTTAATAAATCCAGTTTTAAAATCAGCAGAAGTTAACGTTAAAATAATACTTACATGCAGAAATTTCCAACTGGGTTCTCCCAGAATGCAAATTTCTACTTTTTCTTTTGGGAAACTATTTTCTACTTGTAAAGTATGAATAGTTTATTTTCAGAATTCCAATTTAAATCTCTTGCTACAGTAATCTCTTAGTGTCCTAGTAGAATATCACAACAACATAAATATTCCTCTGAGACATTTGTGACCCGTACAAGTGTAAGGAATGTTTTTTCTATAACTTTTAAAATAATTCCTCAGAGTCTTTCTGGTGTGATTTATTTAGAATGCATTCATCAATTGGTCCAACTATTATCCAGCTACACCAGGAAACAAAATGAATTAAATGAGAAGGAAAGAATAACTTCACAGTCTTTTTGAACTTCCTCCATCTTTGCAAAATATTTTTTCTCTTCCTATAATGCTTGTTTTCTCAGGACTCTTCCCTCACCATTACAACAGCATTTTATTTGATTCTTCATTGCCTGGTTCAGACCTTTATTATTTTATTGTTGTGTTAGGTGGACAAAAGCTTTCTTTTCAATACAGAATTGATTGCTTCCCCACAGGAGTGTCAGAAATCAGCAGGGAGTTGAAAAAATAAACATCCAGAGCCAATGTTTCTCCAGATAGAAACAGGAGGTGACAATATGTTCAACAATAATTATTCATGTCCATCTTGATGGAAACACTACTGACATAGCCAGTACAATTTATTTAAAAAATAAATAGGAGAACAGAACAATCTGTGTCAAAGAAGCTTTAGCAAAAGCCATGGACGTTGTTAATTCCTCTGTTTTATTCAGTCTGTTACAGCCATGATGACTGTTTGTTTAGGCATTTACTTTCTAGGAATCTTAGAGCATTGTTATTTATTGTCTTTTTAAAAAAACCTGTCGTTTTATACATTTTGTAATCCTTTCCTAGTCTGAGTATTCAAAGACATTGATATTTTTCTCCAAGTCTTTAGAATTTGATTAAATTCTTGATTTTGATTTTTCTTCATCACAAAGAAGGGTATGTTCCAACAGAAAAAAAAGAAAAAAAAGAACCTTTCAACATGGAAGATAGTTAATTAACACATGGCAGGTGATTAACAACCCTAATCTCATATACAATATTAAAAACCATATAAATTATTTATGAAACTACTTTGCTGTATCAAGTAGGAACTAGTAGTTTAGGCGTTAGGGAACTTAAGCACTGGGTGCTGCAGAGACTCTGCTGAGGAACACCGCACTGATCTGTCTTTGTCTCATCGAGCACTGGAATTCACTCCCAAGACAGGCTGGACAGGTGGGTGCCTCAGGAAGACAGTTTCAGAAAATGATAACTGAACAGCTTGACAGACATGGCAAGCCGAGGAGCAAAAAGAGAAGGAAAACCCGCTTGATATCATGTGGGTACTGACAAAATCAGAACTCAGTTTTCCACCTCCTTTTTCAAGCAACTAACTGTCCTTTTGAGGAATTAAATGAGCAAATTAAATCAAATTGAATTACGTCATACGGAATTAAATTAGTTATAGGGGTTGGATTAATTCTGTGGTTCACTAGCTCCAGTTCTGTTTTACTAGATTCTCTCTTGGCTCATTTATTCTTTGTATTTTTCATACATTTTTTCCTTTATTCCTTTAGTGTCACCTGTAGAATCACTTTTTAAATAACACATATGTACAGATGCATCTGCATGCGTAGCATTCCAAGATGGTTTCTCTTTTTTTTTTTTTTTTGCAACTTAGATGCATTTAAGTTAGCTACTCTGAAAGGAACAGAAGTGCTTTTTCAAGTCAACAGAGTTCAAAATCTTTTACTAAAATAAAATACAATTGCAGTTTATATTTTAAATTTGATGAAAATATAATCCATATAAAACCATCTTCTCCAAACTGGGATATTAATCTTATATTGCTATAGTAGCAGAGAATCGAAGAAATTAAGGAATCTTTCAGTGCACAAGCCATTTCAAGTAGATTGAGAAAAGCCCCAGACAGTACCAGACATGAACCTCCAATGAGTGGAGTTGGGATGATTTAACAGAGAATTTCCTTGCATGTTCCATGTGGGAAACTATTCCAGAGCTATCGTCCATATACCGCAAAATGCAAGAAAAAACTATGGATAAAGCAGTTAGAATCCTTGAAGAAGCTGCATGATACATAAAAAAGTAACTAATTTTTGAGTTTGCAAACTGTTAGAAAATATGTAAAGATTATCTGGGATATATAACTCCCACTTCTTGCTTTAAACATTATATTTTATTTTTCCTTTCAAGTCCAGTAATACTCTAATTTATTCTGGCTTGTTGGCTTTTTTTTTCCTGCAAAGGTTTTCTACATTAACATAAGATTTGCTTTTCAAAGTTCTCAAAAATCACAGACTATTTTCCTCTTTCTTTTTTTACAAATGGTGACCATAAAATCATCTGGTGATGTAATCGTTTCAGTGTTTCCTCCTCATTCCAAAATTCCATACCTCACTGGAGTTACACTACGGGAAATATTTGTCTCTTATGAAAGTCAGTCAGAGTTCACTGATATATCCCTTTAGAGAGCCCTCTGATTAAAAGACAGTCTAGGTGTACGTTATAAACATGGAAACAAGGAATAAAACTAAGACAAATTAAACTAAATATTTTGTTAGCTATCTCTCACCTAGGAAAATCATGGTTTATTCTTATTGAAATAAATAGAATGCAACTATTAAAGTATAGATCTCATTTGTCTTAAAAGTTAATACTGAAAAAAACTTTCCCAGAGTCAATCAAACCAGCATTAGTGGTTTTTTCCCAATGATTTTGCCATTTGTGTAAAACTTACACTGTAGATCTGTGACCTTCTTTATTCTTCAAGTTTTCAATTGTGCAGTGTGCACTGTGCCTTACAACCTACTTGTGATTAAATGTGATAAACAACAAATGTGATCACAATAAATGTGATAAACAAATAATTTCCTCATTTCTAGTCATACACTGCATGTCTGGAGGTGAGCTATCACACCCTGATTACTCCTGCTTCTGTGCTTTTAGGTGGGGAGCAGTCTGTAAGGGTATTCCCAGCCCAAAACTCTTCTGCCCTGCCTTGCTCTTCCAGCTGAAAATTAGACACAATCACACTGTTTTCATGGGGCACCACTATAGAGTGAGGCTGCAGGGCCAACAAGAATTGCAGATTTATCTGGTAGGTTTCCCAGAATCTCCCCAAGCCCATCCCCTGCTCATGAACATTTGCTGATTCAGTAGTGATGGCTCTGTGTTTTAGTTATTTATAATGCTAGTATATAATATCACCTCCGTAATAAAATGTCCACCACCATCTTCAGACTAACTGCAGATCAAATTTTAGAAATGAGATTTTTCTTGGCAACACCTGCACAAATGAGAAAAAGATAAATTAAATATTTCTACTAAGAAAAACAGAAATCCAGGCACTAAAGTCTAACTGTTTTTATTACATCTTGAAGATAAGGATAAATTATTTCCTCATTTACTTCTTTTGGAATGAAATTGCAAGGTAGCTCCGAACATTTCCTATACCTTCACCTCCTGGATTTAAAAAAAAAAAGAGAGAAAATGTCACAAGTTATGTACTTAGCTCATGTAAGAAATGGGCTACAACCTTTAGAGAGGGGTGAAAAAGTTGAAGAGATTTTCCACACTTGTCATTGAAAAGACTACACTAATGGTCATATCTGACATATAAAAGCTAGTATCAGCTGTTATGAAACCTTTTCATAGGACTATGAAGCTGGTATAACCAAGTACAGTATTAATTTACTTGTCTTTTCTCTGGTTCTGTATTCAGCCTGTGGTCAGTGGGGACAGGGAATCTTGACATGATTAAATATAATTTTTAATGTGTTAGAATATTTTAGCAAAAAATACAATTAATCTAACACTTTTCATGCATTTAGCCCTTTCTGAAGGAAAACAAAATGTCCATCCTTTATGATGAATTGAATGGAACTCACTTGCTTTGTTTTTCACATGTTATTTCTGCATATGGCGAGATTTGTAAGACTTGATGAAAATTCCAGAAAGAAAATGAATTGCAGTTTCTGTTTGTACAGGACAGCAGACAAACATCTTCCAACTCCATCAAATGAGCTGAAGAATAATTCATCATTTCTCATGAGCCCATCAGAAAGCGATAGGTCATAATCAAGATCACAATATTTTTTTGCACAATTTTTTTTACATCACACAAAACGTGGTCACCTGCAAGAGAAATTTCATTAGAGCTTTCTATCAGTTATGCTCTGTCATACAGGAGATACAGCTTCTTTCTTAACATTGTCATCTCTGGAGCAGTAACAGGAGGCATTGGCATGAATTTGAACACCCAAACAAGACAGCACAGCACTCCTTTCACTTTATTACTGAGCTCAGTTCATAATTTAAACTGTGATCTTCTCTAGCTCTGGTATTTAATTAATCTGCAAAAGTACTGAGTGTTTGATAGAAGTAGGAAGGAGTCAAAAATAATATCTGTGATTCCAAGAAAGATAGGGAAGATGATGGGAAAATCATAATTAATCTGGTTGATGTGTAATACATAGATACTTACCCAACAAAACACACCCAAATGCTTTTCCTTCGTGCTTATTATGAGCAAGCAGGAATATCTGATTTTTTTTTATTAAGCAATAAAACTAGATTAACACTCAATAAGAATGTATATATTTAAAACAGTCACTGATAGTATTTTGTATTATTCCAAAGATGATCAAGGATTATCACTGAACCAGTGTTGCACTTGACAACAGCTATACCTTTTTTGTTATAGGCCTCCTAGGCATAACCTTTAGGGGTTAGTAAAAACTACCTGTTTATAAAACCGTTTTGACCAAAACTGTTTTCACAAATATTGGTTAGAGAGTAGCCATAATTTTTTAACATAAACCCACTAATTACAGATGGTAAATGGTCCAGATATAGGCTTCCAGAACAGAATTTTTTCAATTTTCAGATAAGCTTTGGTCATGGACAGAATATTACTAGCCAGATGGGCAAAGAAGACATAGGAATGTGTAACTGTAGTGGTTTTGTACAGAGTCTATCACAATGCTTAAAAGAAATCACCAATGAAATGCACTATTGCACTTTGAAGAAATAGGCAAACCTAGGAATCACAACTGCAACATTTTACATTCGGGTCCATCTTTGTCCTCTATTAAAATTCTCTTTGAGTAGATCTTATTTTTTATGTAGTACATCAAAGGATAATGTCTTGCCAAGTGTTTCTTAGAGATTGTTGTAGAACTTTGGATTTCACTCTGTATTATACTTATCAGACTCCTCGCAGAGTGTGATTCGTCACCTATCTCCTGTCACTGTGTCCTCTTTAAATCAGACCTTCATACTTCAATATTCACTGGCAACCTTGAGAACTGTGCATCCAACAAGAGATGTTTACCCGCTCAGCCTATCAGAATTCCATCTTAAATTTACAGAAGTGTACTGTTCAGTGGGGTCTTCATCCTGCATGCTGTTGCATATTAGAAAGCTCCAAAGAGATTTTGATAAGAACATTATTTACCTGACACAGGAACCTAAAAACTGTCAGTAAGGGTGGTTAAGAAAGAAAATAGGTGAAAAGACATTTGGAGATTATATATAAGATCCTTTTTTTCCTAATTTAAATCATCTTAAAATGGTTCTATTCAGCTGCCAATGCATAAAGAAGTTTAATTTGGCAGAACTTCTACTTGGAAGAACACAGTGTCCTGAAGCTGGTTTTCTTATGCAAAGCCTTCCTTTTAGCTTTCAGCATGCACAGTATACACCAGTCCTATACCAATAAGCTAAATCCAGAGTATGTATATAAACAGAAAGGTAAAGGGTGTGCATTTCCCATTGGTAAATGAATCTGAGTTTAAATAAATGTAAACTGAGTACTCTACAGGGAATGTAATTCTCATGCAAATTACAGTAACTTGTAATGTCCTCTGATTTGTCTGACTTTGTTCTTTCTATTTTTTAAACCAAAATCCTCAGACTTCTTCCTGTGATTTACCCCATTAACAGAATTTTGATTTGATTTTGCATGTAGGGTCACAGCTCTGATTACAGGTATTATAGATACCTAAACTTCTTTCATATTCGTGCCTAGAAGTCCCAGAACAACTGAACTGGAAACCACTAGCTTTGATATAAAGATGAATTTTCTTATTGACAGTTATAAATAATGAAAAACAGAGCAAAGTGTTCAGCTTTGTCTAATAAATTCAGTGATAACTGAAACTCCTTGCAAAACTTTCTGGAATTGTGAAAAGCATCTTGAGATATAATAGAGATCATTGCAAACACCCTTAGAAGGAATGATCTCAATCTTGCGTTAGAAATCAAACACCCTTTTTTGCCAGTATGCTGCTTACATAATCTAAAATGAAAACTGTGCTATTTTTCAGTAATGATCCAAAATGGTTTAATTATTCTCTTTAAAGTGATTGTGTTTTGGACCATCAGAGCAAATTATCATAAGAATTCTAACAAACTTTTGATGTTTAAAGCCACACTAAAAATGAGCTATATCCAAGTACAGAAAAAAACCAATATTTTATTTATAATCTTAGTTTAGTGTTTGAACTACAAATTCTGGTTCTAGAATTGCTTAAAAGATCATGGGTTTTATAGGCTTTCACAAGTAAATTAATTTTTTGAGGTTTTTTGGGTTTTTTTACTTTTTTTTTCCATTTTTTTCACAGAATGGTGCTTTCGGTAAATACAGAGCAAGTCATTACATGGAAAAAAATTGTTTACTTGTTTCTTTTTCTCACTTGCAAAGTTACTGTTATTATTCCATTCTCTATTGAATAATTTCAAAAAGGGCATGAGAAAAGAAAAGAAAAAAGAGAAAGTGACAAAATAGACCGAATCTCACCACTAGAATTCACCATAAAAATTCCCAAAGTGTAACAGAATTCTTACAAAATTTCCTAGATCAGTTCTTTTAGGGAATCAAGATCTCCTATGAAAAATATGGCAAATGGGAGTCACGGTAGGTTGGGCAGGAAAACGGGAATGAGGAGGGTAAATAACTGCAGCAAAAACAGGTTCTGAGGAATACACATAATTTTGTCTGTTTTAGATCACAATAGAATTTTTAATAAATAAATTTCTTTTTCTTTGTAAAGACACTTTTGAAACAGTAGATTTAGCCCAGTCATTTGTGTCATTTGTTTTATAAACCATCTTTTGTTGTCCCCCCCCCCACCCCTTAATGTCATAAATGTTTTAGATTTGAGTCTCTTGAACATTGTCTTTTGAGTTCATTCGGATCAATAACGGTTCATGCACTGAACTGTGTATTGAATTTATTGTGTTAACTGTTGTTGTGTGGTTGAAAGGAGATTTATAAGAGTTATAGTGATTTAGGTGCTCATGCTCTATTGCTGGCATGGGCAAATGACTCTCTATGGGTGTGTCACCTGTAAGCTCATCATCCACATTAATGATCTCTACAGTCCGTGTTGGAGCATGATGGTTCTGCCGGTGATGCTGTTTCCTCATTTTGTAGAAAATTACCAGCATCACAGCAGCCATGAGAGTGATAGCCACAAAACACCCAATTATGATTTTGGTAGTCTTCATAACCTCATCTATTCCCGGGATCCCGTTGTTTGCGTCCGTCACAGGAATGGTGAACGTTTTTTCTGTTGATCTTGTGCTCTGTGGAGTGAGTGAGGTTGTCATGTTAATGGTTTCCCAGTTGGTAACCGGAGTGGGCCCAACCTGCTCTGTGGTCTGTGCCTCATCCTGAGAAGGTTCCACAGTCTCTACCGTGACAGTTGAAAAGTACGTGTAACCAGGGTTATCCAGGGCGGTCACATTCAGGGTGGCAGAAGCCGTGGTATTCCCAACAGAGTTACTCACCATGCATGTGTACAAACCCGTGTCTTGCACAGTTACCTTTGTAAAATTTAACGTGCCGTCACTGAGCACAGCAATCCGAACTCTGTACGCCCCATGCGTCATTACAGATCCGTTTGGAGTAATCCAAGATACAGAGGTCAGGGAGGTTGATGCCCGGCATTTCATCTCTGCAGCCATGCCTTCTGTGACGTTGAGGTCTGCTGGTGGCTCCACTATGACTGGAGCATAACATGTGAAGTAATTCAGGTCCAGCTCACCTATGTACCTTCCTTTTAAACTGGGAGGCGTGTGGCAACGGGCACAGCATGCAGTATTGGAGGGTGCCTTGTCTTTAATCCACCAGCTGAGCCAAAGGATATCACAGTTGCAGTTCCAAGGATTGTGATGCAAGTGGATCCTTTCTAGGCGGAGTGGTGTGAACAGGTCGTGAGGCAGTAGTGTTAGATTGTTGTGTGCCAGGTTGATCTCTACAAGTGACTGAAGGTTATCAAAAGCATTCCTTTCTATCACTTGAATCTGGGACTGTATCATCCACAATTTCTGAAGATGCATTAACCCTTGGAAAGAACCTGGCCGGATGGCAGTCAGGTGATTCCCAGAAAGATCTAACTCATCCAGTTTTACAAGTGGAGTAAGGTTAGGAATCTCTCGAAGATTGCACATGGCAAGGTTCAAATACCTCAAGTTGGACAGACCTTCAAAGGCACCTTCTGAGATGTATGAAAGCCTTTTCAATTCCCCCAAATCCAACCTCCGGAGAGAAGGGATTCTGTTAAAAGCATAAGAAGGGATGCTCTCAATGGGGTTGTTTCTCAACCACAGTTCCTTCAGTTTTGACAGGTATACAAAAGCCCCATTTGGGATAGTGGTCAGACGATTGTCAAAGAGTTCCAAAGTGTTGAGATTGGCCAGACCATTGAAAGCCCCTATTTCAATTGTTCTGATGTGATTCCTGCTGAGCTGCAGGATTTCTAGGTGCCTCAGATGCTTGAAGCTATTAACTTTAATGATTTGGATCTGGTTCTCATGGAGATTGAGTAGCCGAGTGTTGGTGGAGATGCCGTCCGGCACGTCTCTCAGATTTTTCCGTACACAGATCACTTTACTGAACTGGTTGCTGCAGGAGCAGACAGAAGGGCAAGTTTGAGCCCTCACTAGACCAGCCACCACAAGAAGCTGAAGAGCCAACAGCACCACAAGCAGGGGGTCAAATAGGGCCCTGTTAAACCTAGGACCTATCATTATCTGCTGTGGATGTAAGGTCATCTTGTTCAACATTCATAATTTATTAGGTGTTGGTCCTTCTGGAGTTTGAATCGTCTGAAAGAAAGGAAGAAGGGAGAAGGAGAACATTAAATTAATCTCAAATATTTAAATGTGTTCTCTAAACAAAGGATTCTCAAGTCCTTTCAGCCAACTCCAACAATTTCTTGAAATTCTCTAGTGAAAATAGCTATAGAACTACTAATATTATTTTTCTGTACAGATATGTATATCAGCTGCAACTGGCAATGAGATAAGAAATAGCCAGACCTTAGCTCTTCCTGCACATTTCAATGTATAATGCATGTAGCTAGATGGCAGATAAGAAGTTCAGCCACAGTGGATACCTTGAAGAAATGTTGTAACTCAGGGGAGAGTTGAAAGAAATGACAAGAGTCTCAAAAGGCAAAAAATAACAACATAGGAATCTACTAAGACAGGAATTATCAGAGTATTCAAGGTGTTAACCTTTTCTACACATTGTAAGACAAGACAACAGATATTATTAAAAGCAAATCGAGACTCCTGTTTGGTATGGGTAAAAGTCTTTGTTCATACAAATGTGATTCCTGAAGAAGAGTTTAACCAGAAGTCTCTAATACTGAATGTCATGCAAATGACAGGGCAAGATCTTGCCTATTAGGAAAAAAAAAAAAAAAGCATGTTGAATATGCAATTTCATGATATTTCCTCTTCAATTCTTTGTTTGGCACCAGCAGTAGAGACACACTCATTAATAAATGTGTACTGAACACAGAAATAAGAATAGCCACTTAAAAGCTAAAAAACATCCCTGTAGCTTCAGGGTTGGCAGTTTCACTGGCACCTCAAAAAAACTCTCAGAAAATTCTTACTGCAAGGGGAAAAAAGACCTTTACATTACAAATCATCATTACCATTTTAAGAACTTCAGTACTGATTCATTTGTGGCAGTTTTTAAAGTCCCCAGCCCTCAGTTCATTTTCAGTCTGCTGCTCAGTTCAAGATCCCCCTGTTGTTGAGATTAATGATATTTCCTATAAATCAGCCAAAAGTGAAGTCTTAGAAATTACAGCAAACTTAAAGCATATTTATAACCTAGAGCACCTAGATAGATAATACACATATATTCAGTAAAACAAAATACCATAAGGCAACGGTTTTCCACTCCAAGCTCCAAATTGATTCATTTTGTGTAAAAAAAGAGATCTTTCTTAAAAAAAAAAACCAAAACCCAGGAAAAATATATTAACTTTCATCTCACAGCAATTCATTTAATGAAAGACTTTTTTTCTAATTATATATTCAGACAATGTGTTTTTGAGAATTCATTTCTGCATTTTTAAAAAACGTGTTATAATGGTTCAGAGCTAGCAAGTGTTCTCATCTCACTTTTAATAATTTACTGCAGAGAAAGCCAATATAAGTTAGAAAACTGTGAAGGGAACTAGAAAGTCTGGGCTGTATCTGTATGTTTGATCTCTCTGTATGTGCTATTTATAAAACATCATTCTTGTTATGAAAGATTCATGAAACTAATGTGTTTTGCAACCTTGAGCAAGTCACTCAACTTCTCTCTCTGTGGCTTACGCTTCTCTCACATGGCTCTGGAGAACCCTGTGGCTGTAGTGTTAGATGTTACTGCTCCCACCCCTCCATCCCTTCCCTCTGCCAACAACTGTACTTCTGAACATCAACTTCATGGATTTAGGATAATGTACTAGAGTAGATGAGGGGTGGCTGCTCTACACACCTTCTTTTTTGCTGCAGGCTCACAAGGTCACTTACCTCTTCAGAGGTGTTGAACAGAATGTATGGAGAAGCACTCTAATCACTAAAGTCCAAGTTTGCTTGCATCAAAAATCCAACTGTAGCAAAACTATCTGCAAAAAGTGGGTGAAAAGGCCATAGCTCCCGTCTTTCTTACACTGTTATGAAGAAAAATCTGCCGTTGTGGTCAAAAGAATTATATTAGAATCTAATATCAATTTTAGGGTCCTTAGTTAAGACCTGTGACCCATGAATTTTGCTGCTGAATAGCAATTAACCATCATCTGTGATAGTTAATGTGATTGTATTAGCATTTTTGTCACCTTTTTTTTTTGTTGCAGTAATTTGTTTTTCCTTTCTCATTTTTAAAATTCTTCTAAAACTTATCCCCTAAGGACTTGGACTGAATAATGAATACAATTAACAAGTAATAAAACAGACACAGAAACACATCAAACCAATTTTACCATTGCGCTGGTGCAATGTTATTGTCTTCACTGGAAGTGGAATGAGAACTCAGCCTACTATGTCTGTCAGAGCTGCCAGTTATCCTTGTGCAAGACTGGGGTGGCGCAGGCACCATGTGTGGCTTGTAGAGGTACAGGAATCTTCTGTGTTCTTCTCAGACCCATTTACTATTAAAGGACAGCTTTGTAGGATGGTGTCATTATGGTGTCTTTACCTTTCTTTTTTCGACTTTCTGGTTTCATTCCTGTATCCTGGATACCCTGATGGACCAGGAAAACTACGGCATTTGTAGAAAAAAAATGTATAGGGAAATAAGAAAGGTCATGGGAGAGCAAGTACCCTCAGCACCAGAAGTGTATGCATCCAGTCCCTTCAGTTGCTCTTTTCTAGCCTCCATAAGGCTGATGATCCCAAACCATGCCTTAAGCACTTCAAGGTACTTTCCTCCTGTTCCAATTACTCGAACCTGATGGTATCTTCCACCATTTCTTTCACCTAGTTCCTTATCCAGCAAATCTTCTCTTTTCATCACTACACATATGCTCCATGAGAAAGAAAAGAAGTCATTTTACCTGAATGCAGTATTTCACTACAACAAATAAATTATCCAGCTATGAGACTGATTTACAAATATTGCCTAACCTAAAAGGTTTCCATGTCTTAGTTGCAAAAAGATTTTTAAAATAAATGCTTTTATCTTCTTAAACTAAATTCCCTATATCCTCTCCATTTTTGGTTATTGGCTGAAACAATGAATCATTCACATGGAACAGCTCTTTCCTTGCACCGAAGGCCAAAATCGCCTGTGGCTTTTACATTTACTGTTTTCCCTAGTCCTTGCTAGAGATGTCTCAATCAAACCTATGCCTCAGTACTACGATCTATCAAAGACTTCCAGGAAATTCTGACACTGTCAAGCTTCTGCAAAATTCAAATCTGTGTTTATTTCAAATACAGGTTTGGTTACTGACTAATTGTTAGTTACTCTGAGTCTGTAATTTTGAAGACAGGATCAACATTTTGTGAGATGTGGATACAAAGTTCTAGATATGTTTTCACAATTGTTGGTAGGTTCAATCTTTCTATGTCTAAGCCATATCATGTTTAATGTATAAGTACAGAATATCTATAATGCTATTCTTTTGCAACATTTTCAGGGCGGAGTGAGAGCAAATCTTAGCTTTTGTAGCCAGCATTTCATTTAACTTTGTATTTATTTACATTACTCAACTTTTTTCCCTCTTCTTTGTCAATACAGGAAGCAAAATGCAGTTTTTAAGATAAGAGCACACTAACTGGACTTGGTGCTGCTAAAGTACAGGGGAGATGATGATCCAAAAAAGCGACCATGACCAGCAGAAATTATGTTAGGCAATACCTTGCTAGTCCTCACTTCCAACTAGTGAGCTTTGCGTAAGGCTGACATACTGCAGTAACATTCCCAGTGGCACTAGGAATGTATTATAAATGTATAAATGTATTAAATGTATTATGTCCCTTTTTTATATACTGGTGGTTTTCCACTGCTCAGAGCTTAAATAATCAGGAAGTCTTGGTGCAGGCATTTCACATCAGGGTAATTTTAAATCACAAATACCTTGGAAATACCCTGGGAAAGAAAATTAGCCAGCACAAAAACACAGTGGAAAATTAATTTAAAGCCTTGTAGAACGTTATGGAAATATTTTAATGGGCTTTACATAAAGATCCATTTGGAACTCTGTCCTAGAATAATTTGTTATTCAATACCTGTTATGCTAGAGACACATGAAGGTTTAGCTTTACAAACCCACACATGGAACACAGACCATCAACCAGCTTCTTTAGTCTTTGTTGACACCTCATTGTCTTCTAAGTAATTTTTTTTTCATTTTTTCTAGTACCAAAATAGCAACTCTATGGTCACTGCAATAACACTAGTGCCCTCTGCTGTATAGACTAAAAATGTAGTTTAAAATGCTAAGAATTTCCTTACCGCACAACCAGTTCCCCAGACACAGCGCAATTATCAAATGTGTTTCCAAACGTGACCTTAAGTCTGTCTGTGGCCCTGCTCTAATTACCAAAGCATATATCATCTGTTATTTTAGTACAGTAATGTATATTCTCTTTACGGCCATGGCGACATTCCCAGACATATATGGAGAGCTGTTTGTTTTGTTTTCTATTTCCACAGAAATAAATTTTTTTGAAATTGACATTTGATATGCATGTTCTCCTCTCTATAGCTTATCTGACTCTTTGTTAGTCTCGATGTACTACACATTTTCCTCTGAGCAAAAAGCATTGCCCTCTTAAGATCCAATGCAGAAGATGAGGCAAGGAATGACAGAGCTAATCTACCTCTGCAGCTATGCACAGTGCAGCTTTCCTTAGGGACAGCTTGAAGGATGCTGGAGTTATGCTATTGAAATGTAACTTTGCCAAACGTGTATGCAGAGATGCCTTCCTTATGGGCATTGTAAGAGTACCCCCACTTCATTTTTCCTTTTTTTTTTTTTTTGGTAATTAGGTCTTGGGCCTGATATGCTTTGTTCTGCCTTTGTTATATTACCAGGAGAAAGTGACTATTCTCATTCTGACCGCTGAAGTCTTTTCCTGTAGTGGGGGGCTTTGATTACAAAAGAGAACTTCTACACCATTTCCAAAGATCTGCCTAATGAGGTATGGCAGGTGACAAAGATATTTCCCCAAGCTCCAGTGACCCTTAGCTGGATCACTGGCAGTTTAGTTGCTGTTGGCAACTCATACTTTGCTTTCTGTCTAGTCTGTGGGTCTATGAATAACTGTCTCAGCAGCAGAGCTGTGCAGTGCAAAGGCCATGGCTTTATCCCAATATATGGTTTAAGATACGGTATGATCTAACAACACTTTGGTTTGTCCTCTACATCTGCCATGAAAAAAAAAAGAGATGTGATGCTATATGTCACTGCATTGAAAATACAGACAGAATTTATCAGGTATCAGGTGTTTAAACTATCACAGTAAAATTAAATCATCACAAATACATCACAGCTAAGTCTCAGCTGAAGCATAGTTGAATCACCAAAACTCTCTGTCAGCCATGTTCCAGAAAATTTCAGGATGAGAAGCATTCAAATCACTTTTTATAATTTTTTCAAGTTGACAAATATGTGGATGCATTCAGAAAATGCGTCTTTGCTTCATTTTGTATAGCACAGTTATGTATGCTGTACCTCACACCACTTTAGAGGTTTTTTGAGAGAAAAACCCTTTGCAATGGTATCTGCATTTTTTCAGAAAACAAGCCACTCTGCAGTTGCAAATTAAATAGCAGATTTCCAAACATGTGAAGAAGAGCTAGGTGCATCAAGCAGCTAATTATGCTGGTAAGTCTCATTCGGTAGCATCAGCACCAGGGAATTGAAAATAGTTTCTGTATGGAACAGAGCATGGAGTACAGCAATAAAAATAGGTCCAAATCCCAGGATGACCTTACGCAGAAGTGACTCTTTTGACTCTCTTTTCAGGAACTCCGAATGCTCCCAGGCCCTGAGACTGATTCCCTTTTGGCAGCAATGCCAGCAGAGGAAGCCAAGGGAATTTCAGTGTAGAGACAAACACACAATATGTTTTAGCTCCGCAAAGTACTGAAACACATGAGGGTTAACCCTCATCCCAGAACAGAGACTGAACTGTGGGCAGGGAGCTCCACTGGGGTCAGAAATCCTCTACCAACATCTGCTCTGCAAATGCTCCAGCAGCCTCACATGTGTGTCCCCATATGGCTGTGCAGGGTTGGGCCGATGGAACCACATTGCCAGGGATTCACTCACCGTAGCCTCCCGCCCACCTCACCTCTCTGCTTTTCTGTCCTGAAATACCTTTCCACCTGGCTGAACCCTTGAGGACTAGAGCTTGCGGTTCAAGAGCGGTACAAACACCTTGCATGCAGTTCCCTGCCCCTACACGGTACAATGACACCCTTCTCTTTCTCCGTGGAGTGCCTTTGCCACTAACAAAGGAACACAAACTATGTTCTTAACAGAGCACTACAATGCAACAGCATACAAAATCAGTGAAGTGGTTTACAGTAGATCTCACATCATCCTAATCTCTTCCTAATCTTATTTTTTATTTCTTCGTGGATTGACTCCTGTCTGAGGTGTTTGGGTTTTTTTAAACAGATTGTTTTACAGTGAAAACCCATGACGGAGACTGTAGAACTGTGTATCTTTGCCTCCATTCTTAAAAATCAGTTTTCCCTTTTCACTGCTATGGGACTTGAAAAGTCTCAACAACAGTAAAGGGAGCCATTGCAATAATGTCTAAAAACCTGGGAGGTTTCAAAGCCCAGCAGTTTTTATCATCTATTTGTTTTTTATTTTATTTTTACTTAAATACAGTGGAGGCCAAAGAGGGCTAGATAGACAGCTGTGCAATGCAAACTGATTGCTCACGAGACCAGACAAATCAAAAACACTCACAATGCAAATTATTTGCCTCTTTGCATGTTTCACTGTTTTGCTCTGGGACATAGTTCTGTGACCCCTTGAAGCATTTAAGTGTAGTGGATATTGTTGTACCCCAGATACTTCCCAGTTCTCTCCTGCAAGCCTTTTAAGACTCAGCTGAATCACTAAGACACTGATCTGAAAGACCTAAATGTGATTGGACACATTCAATCCTCCTGAATCACCACTGATTTCAGGGGAGTTCAATCAAGGATGAGTTTGACCCAGCTGCCTTTTCCTTCTTTTCTTTCATTTTGTTATACAGAAAACAGCTTTATTTCACACATCTCATTTTCCAGCATGATTTCACATTTCCTCTCTCATGTCTTTCTAAGGTTTAAAATTTTCTCTTTAGCCTCAGGTAACAGAAATTAACATGAAATAAACATTTTAAAAATGAAATTTTAGTGTACATTGGTCCAAGCAAAAATATTTGCATTTTAGCTAGAAATTAAGATATTTCACAGTGTTTGAATCTCAATCAGTGTGGTATTTCCCTTTATTTATAAATATTATTTTACTCTTAAGCATAATTTGCAGTTTGTATCCTCAGTAAAACTCATACCATTTGCTAATTTCACAATAGAAAACATCAGATTATATGTAATGAATATTTATTTAGAACAAGCTTAGTTTTCTTAAGAGGAATTATTTGACTTCTTTGTTGTCCTCTCCCTGGATGTCACTCAAAGGGTGATGAGGACAAAACAGTCCTAACTTCTCTGTTCAGACTGTTCACAGTGGTATGAATAGGAGCAATCTATGAACTATTCACAATGAACTAACTTAAATTCTTTCATAAGAGCCACCACAATACAGCTTGATACTAGCTCATCCAGAAACATTCTAGAATTTTAATTGGAATTAACTTTTAAGTGGGTTAATTCTATTGCATTAAATCTTAGTGTGGACATTCTTATTTAGAATTTAATTTAAGCTAAATTGAATCAAGGCCACTGTAATTTCAATTAAGAGTGTCCATAAAAGGATGTAATGTAGTTTAGCTAGTCCCTTTTCAAAGTTAATTTGGAGTCATTTTCTCAAGACCCCATGTAGACATTAGAAACTTTTGTTCTCTATTGACTTGGGCTTGATTCAAACCAATTATGTAAAGGTAAAAAGGTTTTCTACCTCATCACTGATTCCCTGGGTTACTGAAGTTCCATTTTGCTTCACTAAATCAGTTGATAAAACATGTTTTTCTCTGAAATTTTGTTGTTTGTTTCATCTTATATCTTTTTCTGGACAGATATTTACATAGGGGAAAAACAGACAAGTGAACAATAGAAATTTTACAACAGCCTGATAATAAAATTCTCTTAATTACAGAAATATGTCATGACACCTCATGTGCCAACCATGATATAAGGGGAAGTCATACAAGCACCTTCAGGATTTCTCTATCTTATGCCAGAAATACCTCAGTGAGCAACAACTGAACTGCAGTATTTCTAGAAGTATGCTTTCCTAATTCTTTTTTCATGTATTATCAAACTAAAATCACAGATCCACCTTAGGAAAGCATCTGAGAACTACAACAAAATTAGCATTAAAAAACCCATTAATAAAAAATTATATGCTGTTCTAAAGCACTGCTCCAAAACAATGCTGTTTTCAGTCCTGTCACACTGGGGTCATTTTTTGAAATACGATAGTATTTTTTTTTGTTTTAACAGTGATTTAACAACATCTATTTAAACATAGTACAGTGATACTTTATTTCAAATAAACTAGTTTTGGTCCAGTAGAATATTATCAATTTTTATACACAGAAACATTAAATTGTATAAATTAACGTCCTTTTCAAATACGTAGTAGAGCATTTCAAAGTGGTAGGCAAAAATCTTAAGTATATGCAATATTAAAATTTGTGTCTTTTCAAAAATGCAAAGGCAAAAATGTGTAAGGCCCATGGAATCAAAGAAGTTAGCCCTGATTCCTTCCAGAATTTTCTCACTACTCCCAGACTATAAGAACAGATGTGGGAAATGGCAGGTCAGAACAGTCTAAGAATGCATATACAAAAGTAGCCAGTACAATGAAGGAACCGAACAAAAAAAAGGCATTTAGAGTATATACCTGCACTTAAGAAAGTTTTATCCTAATCTTAGAAAATTGGAATCTGGTTTTTAAAGCCCCAAACATCATTTCCTAAATGACAATATTTGCACTTGTTTACTGAATGTGATAACATTACCCATACACATCATCCTCTGAGCCTTGCTGAGCTCTTGACCTCAGTAGATATCACAAACTAGAAGACAAAAATATTTTAGTTTGATGAACATATGATACAGTATCAGTTTTCTATACATTTTTATGGTATGACCACAGAGATGCTCCGGTAAAATCTGAAGTAATTTAGAAAGATGTTAAGATTATTTTGATATTAGCAAATCAGAAAATTGTCCATTTCAGTGGCAAAAAAATTCCAGTTTGTGCCTTAAAATTGCAGTTTTTCCAAATGCATTTTGTATTATGTAAAATGGAGGAGGCTGAGGGATGAAAGGAAATTATATTAAAGCGGCCACAGAAAATGCTTTTTTGGGTATGAATTAAAATAGATATCTGCCTAAATACTTCTATAACATGATGATGTGTCAAGAAAGGTGTTTTCCTGTTTTCCTTTTTTAAGGTCTGAATTATTTGATGTTGAGTTGGAGAAGTGCTTGGTAGGTATTTCATAACCTTGATAACTATAGGCTATATTGTTAGTATGTATTATTTCAAAATACCTTCTGGGAAAAACATACCCAGCTAATAACACACTAAAGCACCAGAGTCCATTTTGCATCATTGCATTTGTAGTGGCTAACTGAGTCCAAATTACTCCCTCATTCTGTTAATAAACAAAGCAACAAAGAGAGAAAGAGACATGAGTTAAAAAGTTAAGGCTGCAAATAGCCTCGAGTCTGGCAAATGATGGTTAAACTTCTTGTCCTTGTAACTATGGAAACCCCTTAAGGTAAGAGTGGAACACAGGCACTTTGTGGTCTGCAATTTACAAGCTGTTTATTTAATTATGAAGGAATATGAAACTGTTAGGGGCAATGCAATTATCCTACTGTGATAGTGTTTTGAGAGAAAAAATAGGTACAGAAAAATGTAAGAAGTTAATTTTTTGGAAAATTACTTGTTTTAGGACTTCTCTGAAACTGCAGCACATTGTTTTTTACTGAAATCTGTGATTTTTTTTTTCCCCCAAAGAATGTGAGGAGCCGAAATTAGTAATACGACATTTTGCCATAATATCCCTCAGTAGATTCATAGTAATTATGTCCATTCTATGCTTCATGAACAAAACCAAGGTCAGGGTGTATTTCAATTAAACCCTAGGTGTTACCAAACTGCAGTACAGCCAGAATAGCAAGCACATTATTACCAGATCTATCACTGCTGGGCAATGAACAGGTCACAGGTGCTCTTGCGTACAGCATTTGTACACCTTTAAATATTACAAGTGGGAGAATGTTTCAATTCAATTTAGGAGGCAGCTAGTGAAATAAAATTAAGAGCAAAACTATGTGATGACTCAGGGGGACTATAACAACTACTTACAAGTATTTTCCTGGATCTGAACAACAAACTTTGACCTGATAGTTCTGTTATTGGGAATTGCATGAATGTAGTGACCCCAGGGCCCTTTGCATACAATGGGAGTTTTTGGCAACAATCCATTGTTCATTGGATTGCCTTAATGAGATGTCAGACATAAACACATCCTCACAAGGCCTCTGGAAAAGAGACAGTTGACATTCTTCTTATTTATGGCTGAAGAAACTGAGGCAATAATGGATTAAATCAGTTGTCAAAATTTAGCATGTGTATATAAGACACTTTGCAAACATGAGCTTCACACTCCAAGCTGACCAGGTGCAATACATGCATTATCAAGTGTCTGCTGCAAGCTGTTGACTCTATAGATGGCAAGTCTGAAGAAATACTTTTGGAGTTTGAAATTATAATGCTATACCTACTTGAAAGTCACTGGACATCTCTTCTACCCAGAGAACAGACCACAGAGGTCAGTGAGGATCACTTGGCACCCAGTCTAGTCCTTCCAACAATGATAACTGGTAGGGACATCTGCGCACCTACCAGCACTTTTTCCCTCTGGACTGGTCTCAAAACTTCCTCTTGGACAGCCTCTCTAATATATGTGCTGTGATCTTCTGATCATTGGACACAGAAAACTTTCCTGTAAGCCTGATGTCAGACAGCCTTAAATTGCTTTATAAATATAAATATTTAAAAAAAAACTGAAAGAAAATTCCTTCCATAGGAATGTATAACTGGCAAAATGTGACAGTTCACCTTCATTATAATTTGGGGCCATACAATTAAGAAGATGTAAATCAGTTGAAAAAGAAAAACAGTTCACCTTCAGGGAATTAGCCTCACTAGCTGAAGAAGGAAAGGAAAAAAGGTAATAGCTAAGACATTTATAACTGTGTTTTATGCAAGAAGACAGCGTATCTCCTGGTACCATTGCACCTGACTAGGACAACATAGAACCGCAGAATCATAGAATTTTTTTTTATTGGAAAAGCTCTCTAAGATCATCCAGCCCAACCATTAACTTTACACTGCCCAGTTCACCACTAAACCATATCCCTAAGTGCCATATCTACATGTCTTTTAAATACCTCCAGAGATGGTGATGCAATCATTTCCCTGGGCAACCTGTTCCAAATCTTGATTACTTTTTCAGTAAAGAAATTTTTCCTAATATCCAATCTAAACTTCTCCTGGTGCAACTTGAGGCCATTTCCCCTTGTCCTGTCACTTGTTACCTTGGAGAAGAGACCAACCCACACCTCACTACACCCTCCTTTCAGGCAGTTGTAGAGCAAGGTCTTCCCTGAGCCTCCTTTTTTCCAGGCTAAACAACCCCAGATCCCTCAGCTGCTCCTCACAAGACTTGTGCTCCAGACCCTCCTCCAGCTCCTTTGCCCTTCCCTGAACCCACTCCAGGGCCTCAATGTCCTTCTTGTAGTGAGGGGCCCAGAACTGAACACAGGATTCGATGTGTGGCCTCACCAGTGCCGAGTAGAGGGGGACAATCACTGCTGTGGTCCTGCTGGTCACACTATTGCTGACACAGGCCAGGATGCCATTGGTCTTCTTGGCCACCTGGGCACACACTGGCTCATGTTTAGCTGCTGTCAACAAGCACCCCCAGGTCCTTTTTTTGCCAGACATCTTCCCAGTCACTCTGCCCCAGCCTGTAGTGCTGCACAGGGTTGTTGTGATCCAGGGCAGGACCTGGCACTTCACCTTGCTGAACCTCACACCATTGGCCTCAGTCCATCGATCCAGCCTGTCCAGATCCCTCTGCAAACCTTCCTGCCCTCCAGCAAATCCACACTCCTGCCCAACTTGGTATTGTCTGTGAACTGAGGGGGAACTCAAACCCCTCCTCCAGATTCAATGATTCAACAAAGATATTAAACAGGAAGACTGGGCCCAACACTGAACCCTGGGGAACTCCACCTGTGACAGGCTACCAGCTGGATTTAACTCCATTCACTACTCTCTGGGTCCAGTCGTCCAGACAGGTTTTTCTCCAAAAAAGAGTGAACCTGTCTACAGCATGGGAAACTAGTTTGTCCAAGAAAATGCTGTGGGAGACAGTGTCAAAGGCTTTACTTAAGTCCAAGAGGACAACATCCACAGTGTTTCCCTCATTCAGTATGCAGGTCACCTTGTCATAGAAGGAGATCAGGTTGGTCAAGCAGGACCTGCCTTTCCTAAAACCATCCTGTCTGGGCCTGATCCCCTGGTTGTCCAGTATGTGCTGTGTGATGGCACTCAAGATAATCTGCTCCATGACCTTCTCTGGCATGAGGTCAGTCTGATATGAACTCTACAAATCTCATTTGCATTAACTACCTTATCTCAAGTGTCAGTTCTTCTGCAACAAACATCTGTTTCTGACCTAGTAGAGGACTGATATTGTTTCATGAACAACAGTACTGTTGAAAGATAACATGTTCCAAAACCAGTTTCACTCTAAAGTGACTAACTACTAATGTTTTAATTTTGAGATTCCAGTAATAAGTTTATTAACCCCTAAATATCTTTGTGTAAAGCATAATCATAGGGTCACACATGCATATATAAGATGACCTTTGGATTTTACCTTAACAGGGAATAAACATCCTTCCCCTTTTCCAGCTTAGTCAGGCACTGGAAGCAAAATTAATGAGACAGAACCCGGCCAACTTTATAACTGCATCAACTACTTTAACATGGCAAAACAAAATAATTACATATTTTTATTTTAACCCGTTTTAATTTTATTCAAATGTTAAATTAATTCTGGAGTAACAATATTGGAACATTGTTTTTCTGTATGTGCTGAAATGTGACACTAGCAGAATACCATATCATCCATCCCAATGTGTTTTTCCTGAGGTATCCAAGACATAGTGCATATCTTTGCAGAATATATCAACTGATTCAAGAATTGATAATGTAGATCTGCCTGGAAATGTTATCATTAACAAAGAGAGCTTTGAATGCAGCTTGGTGAAAATCCAAGGCCTTAAAGGACTTTGTGACAAACAGTGGCAAATTATATGAGTTATTGTCTTTCTGTCCAGACCATGTATTAATCCAAGAATCATAAATTTTAAAGATAGAATAGATGTTATCTCTCTGGAACTTTATACTAAAATAAGTCTTATAGAGAGAAATAATACATTACTTTTCACATAGACATGGTTTTAAAATTGATGAATACACATTTATTTGATGGAATATCTTCTCTGTGTAGGCTGCTTATGACCTGCTTGTCAAAATCACTGGCCAAATTCAAAGTGTTATTACATCAATGTGAAGTTCATATCATAACCAGGGAAGCTAGCTTATACTACTTTAGCAAATGATAATTTTCACTAAAGAGCTGTTTATCTGCTTCAAGTTACCAACAGGATATCATGCCCAATATCAGCAGTGTTGCCTGCTTGTTCAGCTGTTCAGACTCTTAAATGCTGATACAGTATTCTATGTTCATGAGCTCACCACATACTTGCATTTTTAACTAGTTCCAGGAGAGAAAATCATAGGTAAAAATTTACTCCTACAGAAACCAAAGGGAGTTTTGCATTTGGTTTCAGTGGAGTCAGGACTCCATCACAATAATCCACACATCAATAAGAATTTGCTATGCAGTGCCAATTGCAGAATATTGCTGATGTAAGCACTAGGGCTTTGATGCCATTCTTTTAGAACAGTTTTCAGGGAGATGGAAATGTAATTTTCATTTAATTAAAACTGTCACAGAACATAAAAGGAAAAAACAGTAACCGAGACAGCTAAAAAAGAATTCCTATATATGAAAGTGTGCTATAAAAACCAGTAATATAATATTTTAAAATGTCAATATATTAATGCAGCTGATTTAAAGCAGCTGTCATACCTTATGGTAACAAATAGCTTCCAGAAAAGGAGAACTTTGCTGATAAAGGCCTAAGTACTGAATTCAGGTTGTTTTTTTCATTCTGTACATGGAAAGACAGAGTTACTATAGGAAAAATATGATCTGGTAAATACTTAAAGAGTGTAATAAAACACAACACAGCCAATGAAGTTTTCATTCAAACACATGCATTTCTGCATGCATAGGTATACCTGGTACCCTTAAATATAGCTCAACACTATTTTAAAAAGCTACTTATTTGTTTTGCATGAAGAAAATATTTTCTGAATTTTTGAATTCTAACTGTTGCTCTAGTCTGAGCACATCAAAAATAACGTTGAATGACAAAAGTGCTGTGTCTAGTTCTCTATGGCTCAAAACTGTTTTCTGGATTCTTTTCTATACTTTCTGCTCCAGAAAGATGCATGAGGATAAGGACATGAAATATGTTCCAGGAGTCATTAGCAGGCACCCATGTAAGTACTCATAGTGAACATGCATAATGCATGTTCACTTCCTTGAAGTATGCATCTGAAGACTTTTGGCATCACCAGGCACTCTCTTACCAGAGTATTTCACAATAGTTCCACATGGTTGTGAGCTACTAAAAACAATGATAAATGTAAATGTTAATGTTGCATTTAAATGTCAATGATATATAGCATGCCCAACACTGTGCTGCCTTGCAAACCTACATCACATAGTGGACTTTCTAGGATGGAATATTAATTGCAATTAATTGCAGAGTGAATTTTGCTATTTGCCTATAGGCAAATACAGCTATTTGCCTATTTCTAACTGTATCCACTTGTGCAAGAATGGCTAATGGCAGCTATTACCAAGTAATTGTCTGTCAATGTCTGCCTTTGATCTGCAAGAATGGTTTTGAAACCTGGGTTCAAGTATCTTCAGAAAAACACCTTCATTTCTTCATTCATATTGCTGTTTACATGCTCAATACTTAAGAAAGTTCAGGAAGTGTCAAGATGTAATCACAGCAACTAGAATGAGCAAAGACTACAGGGAGTTCTGTCTCACATTCTTCCCATAGAAGCACAGAGATTTCCTTTACTAGACCTGATTTCTGAACTGTGATCTAAATCTCAGAAGGATTTCATGGAAGACAGGACAGCTGCTGTGTATCAGAGATAAGGAACATGCACAGATTTAAGAACTTCCTCTAACACTGCAGCCGTAGATCTAAATCTAAGCTATGACTATCTGGGAGGGGATGATTGAAAAATCAAATTTTTTTTATATAGGGAAAAGAAAGTGATATATTTAACACATTCCTGTGGCTGCTCTTTATAATTTTTTCCTTTCCAGAAGAGTGAAGCAATATTTTTCTCTGTAATTCTAAGAAATTTTCTGGATTTAGTCCAGTTACTCAGATGGGATAAACTGGAGTTGCTTTATTCAATTCAACTAAGTCAGATGATTTTTATTCCAATTGAAGTTTGTGATCCTTGGTACCCTCTAAACTAGACTGATCCATTCTTAAAAAATAAGTTCTCTGTACCTTAGAGACCTTAGAGCAGCCTTCCAATACCTGAAGGGGGCATACAAGAAAGTTGGAGAGGGACTTTTTACAAGGGCATGCAGTGATAGAACATGAGAAAATGGCTTTAAAATGAAAGAAGACAGGTTTCGATTAGATATTATGAAGAAATTCCTTACTGTGAGGGTGGTGAGACACTGGAACAGGTTGCCCAGAGAAGCTGAGGATGCCCCATTCCTGGAGGTTTCAAGGCCAGGCTGGATGGGGATTTGAACAATCTGGTTTAGTGGAAGGTGTCCCTGCCCATGACAGGGGCTTTGGGGAGTTGGACTGGATGATCTTTAAGGTCACATCCAACCCAAATCATGCTATAATTTTGTGAGTTTATGAATATCAGGAGGTTCAGACAGCCTACTGCAATGAAAATGCAGCTTTTATAAAATAGGCTTAAAATGGTAAAGAAAGGACTAACAGTTTTATTTTAACTATGTAAAAAAGAATTCTGAATGATGAAATGCTGAAAAAACAGTAATCATACCTTAAGAGTGGACCTAGTTTTAGTTCTCAAAAAATAAACTTCCCTTTTTCTGAATAGTAAGTTACTTCCTTTCTTTGTATCTCTTTTCTTCCTTAGTACTGCAAAGTATAGGGTTGCAATGATAGCTATGAAATAAAAACAGCGGACATAGTCCACAATGAAGGAAAAGAGGTCCTTATCTCCTCCTTTATAATTTGTTATGTCAGGTGCACTTGGGATTTAAGAGGTTTTACATAGACTAACAGATGGTAATATCTTAAAGTTATATATTGACATTTATCTAGATGTTTCCCTGTGAGTTTTAAATCCTACACTGACAAACAACATATATCTATATATATCTATATATATCTATATAGATATCACAGTTACTTTACTCTCCACTGAAATGAAGGTATTTCTGAGAGAAATCATAGCAGGTTTTTTATAGTTTACCATGTTATATCAAGAAATACTGAAGACTGCTATCTTCAACTGAAATCAAAGGCAAACTTTAGAAATGTGGGCTATATATCTATGCTCAAATTTGACATAAAGCAACAATTAGGGTAAACTTTCCTAGTGTTTTGGAAAATGCATTTTCAGAAAAGGATTTGACTTGGAGTGGATTTCTCATTCACCTATATCATGTTAGAGAACAGTTATTTCTGTCAGTACAGCACTGCTGTAGAATTAGCCTGGGAAAACAATTTCTTTTATGAATTTGGCAAAATAGCTTCTTGCAGCTTTCTGTTTTGTTCAGCAGATGCAATGGATCTTTTTTATGAGAGACAGAAAGATAGGTATCCAATGGGAAGAGACTAGTAGCCTGCATCCTTTAGTTAACAGTAAACTAAGCATACCGATAATGTCTCTATCAGTATTTGCAGGAGCATGTGCTAGACAGCCTCTCTCATGCCTGGCATTTGTCCTGAGTGAGACAGGGCGTGAGAGATTACTTGGGAAACAGCCATGAATTATCTTACCTCTTTCTCAGAGAGTAACCATCATTTGGTGTGATCTATTAACATTCAGTATCTGCTGTCCAGATCGCCCTGAGCAACTTTTCTTAATTAAGACAGGTAACAAATTAATGTTCAGTGGCAAATACCGGGATTCACAATCCCCTCTATAGGTAACCACAAGAAGAGACTAAAGCTGTATTAAAATCTTTTTGTAATACTTTACAGCAGTTTAGAGAGGGAAAGTTTTCTGAAGCTCCATAAAGCAGACAGCAAGGCTGCAATATACTGAAGTCAGCAAAGCAGCTTAATAGTTTCTTCTTAATGTATAAAAGTAGCATAGTGAGTCACCTTTCAATCTAATTAAGGGTCTTCGAAGAACTGAAAAAATTCATTTTTCCTCCTTAAAGAATACTAAATCCTCCTTTTAAAATTTCATTTACCTGCAGTCTGGTGTCCAAGTTGTCAGCAATTTCTTTTTTTCCTTAAGTATAGTACAAATTGCTAAGTAAGTTCAAAATTATATAGCAACAAAAAGAAAAGATTTTTTCTTTTAATGGTTTGGGGTGCTTTTCTTCTCACCAGGATCCCTCACATTTATACTAAATACAGCCTCATTTTTCAAAATGAAATTTAACAAGCAGTACTTAAGAGTGAGAAACGCACTTACTAGACCATGTTCAATTGCTCTTTGATGTCATTTTTTATCTCCCAACTTTTACTAAAAGGCAAAGTAAGAATATACTAGAAAATGAGAGGAATAATTTGATTAGTCATTGCTGAACAATATGAACAGACAATGCAGAAAGAGCAGACAGTATACCTGGAAGTTGGTACAGAGCTACTGCTGTCTTCTTGAAATTCTGTTTTTTAAACTGTTGACTCAAGGATTTTTAATTGGGCTTTGCTTCACCTTCCTTGTAGACTGCAAGGAATAATGACCAATTCCGTTTGCAATCCAATGTCCTTGGCCATGCCGTCTGCCCATTACATGGTGGCACAATCATCAATAACATGAATAAAGTTCGAAGATCCAGACTTTTTACTTTAACTAAAATGACCTTTTATTTCCCTGTGAAAAGGGAATAAAAAGGATTCACCTTTTTTATGAACACATGCTGAATTTTGCTATTTTTGGAATGTTCTCTCAATGTGAAGTTTCAATTTCAATTCAGTGCATAACGATCACTTCATTCAACACCAAATTAGTTATGGATGCTGAGCCAGTGCTCTGTGTCATGAAGAATGCCTGTAGAAAGTCCTGACTGTGCTGTAATAGTGGTTACTGTCAAAAATAAAATTCACAGGCCAGATCCACAGCTTGTATAAATCAGTGTAGCTTCATTGGCACAAGCTCTGTCTCACTGCATCCATTTAAATAGTTTCTCAAACTCCTGATCCAACATTTTTATCCAAGTGCTGATTCAGATAACTGCAGGTGAATGAGCAAGAATGAAGATTATTTTTTTATTATTTTTCTGGTAATTAGTTCATTATATTCTTATGAAAATTATACTTAATGCAGTATTTCTCAAAAATGTTTCAACTTAATCAAAAGCAGGGTCATAAAGGATCTCTACAACAATTTGTGTCTCTGTCCTTTACAATGACAATTGGATTTCTGTCACAAGGAATAAACAAAGGGAGGTTTCTAGTAAGTGTGGATGATGATTATGAGGAATTCAGTGTTTGATATGCATAAGAGTCTTCCCTCTGGAATGAAGACATTAAAAGGTTTAGATTATAAGTATTTAAATTTAAATTCTGTTTTCACTCGTCTCCTGATGAATTATGACTTGCCAAAGCCATGCCAAAATTAACAAGCAAATTCAGAATCAAAGGTCGTAAGTTCAAACTTTCTTTTTTAGTCTTAAGAATGTTGTTTCTACAATAGTATTAAATCCACCTTGGGTATACTTTCATCAGCAGGTACTAAATGATCAGCTATTTTGAACTGCAGAAATCAAATTAATCACTTTATCTCCCCAGTTTGCCCAGTCACTTCACCCAAGGACAATTCCTGTGCCATTGACCAGTGAAGTGATTAAGAGGACTTCAAAAGGGAAGTTGAAATGTTTCTATGATATTGCTGTTTCCCGCTTGTCCCTTTAGGCAAATGTCGTACCCCTTACCAGTATCACATTCTCTTATGCAATATGCAGAAATATCACCTTCCTGTTTAAAGTTACAAATCTGTCTTAAACAAGAGTTAACAACGTATATCAGAGAAGATCACAG
The DNA here is from genome assembly GCA_013397565.1 of Ptilonorhynchus violaceus. Lineage (NCBI taxonomy): Eukaryota > Metazoa > Chordata > Aves > Passeriformes > Ptilonorhynchidae > Ptilonorhynchus > Ptilonorhynchus violaceus. The sequence continues at coordinate 756,495 of VZRJ01003181.1, read as the reverse complement.
CCTTCCGTCATTTTAATGTTTACTCTTAATGAGGCCTGACAGCACATCAGTTGAGTTAGGAAAAAAAAGTATAAAACTATCAGGACTGTATTAGAAAAAAGTACGCATAATCTTTGATGCTGATTACTTTCTTACAAGTATGAGCTACTATATTTTTTGTTGTTACTTAGAGCAGCTGGCTGCAAAATCTGGAAAATGCAAAAAGGTTTTGCCAAGAGAATGCACTTCAAAAATTGTTCTGTAGTTTAAGATCTGTAGTTTATTGTCCAAAATTAATTTAAAAGTGTAATTTTGATATACTTTACAGCATCACTGAAAATGTCAGTATAGGAAGAAAATTATTCATACTCACTTAATAGGGTAGAATTCTAGGTTTGTTGGAAATGAAAGTAGCATTTGTCTAAACAAGTCAGTCTTTCAGGGGTTTTTTCCCCCTCTACTTAGTTGCCCATATGTAGTATCAGATACCTGTTTTATCTGTACAATGCTAAAAGATCAATCTTCACAAGTTAATCTTAAACCTGTTATGGAAAAACAGAATTAAAACTTGGCATTTGCAAGCAGTTCATGTATTTTTTACCCTGTTCCTTATTCATTCACAGTAATGTGACATTTGCCATTGGTTGTAACTCTTAGTTGAAGAAAACAGTCCTGTGCCACAGCTAATGGGGTAATTCCTGTAATGCATGTAGCAGAACTTCTGTGCTGCAATACCGAATATTATAAATTTACAGCCTGCTGCTGAAAGATGCTGTTGGGGTCATTACTCAGTCTGAGCTAAAGCTGATTTGATCTGGAAACTCAGCAGAGTAGCTTCCTGACTCAAGATCATAGACTTATATAGTCTTTCTCAATAAAGGGTCAGATTAAAAAAAATAAATAAAAAGAAATCACGGGGGG